>JAOSBO010000209.1:37031892-37050843 GCA_027563915.1 Erythroxylum rotundifolium | reverse complement strand
ATATATGATGTAATTATTACACCCTATTATTATATATACGATGTTAGTATTAAATTTGTACAATATTTAAAGGTAATATAAATATAATTACTTGGTTAATTTAACTAACATATAAAGTATAATATATGAATAATAATTACATAATATAACCAATTGGTTAAATTGCTTTGTTTAATAATTACGTATTGATAATATACTATCTAAAAGGATAGTATATAAGTATTTATACCATAATTATTGGTTAAGATTATATATATGGTTATATATAGATATTAAACCTAATAATATACATGTACTTAATAATGTTATATAACTAACATATAGCATTAAAATATATTATAATTTTAGATAACATATAATTATATTATCTAAAACGATAATAATATACTATCTAAAATGGTAAGTTATTTATATTATTATAATTAATATAATATGTATATAAATTAGTATATATATACATATTATATATATATGTTATTATATCTTATAATATACATATTATATACTAATATGTATATTATAAGATATAATAACATATTCATTAAATTTCAATATACTATTATAGTATAATGTTATTTATAATATCATTATAAAAATATGTCTAGTTTATCAATATATATCTTTGTTAACACAGTTATAATAAACTCAAGTCTATAAACCATAAGCGGTGTTATAACATATGTTACAGATTATTAGTATACAACCTATCAACAATATAATTATCGTATTTAGTATATAATTCTATAAACTTTAACTGGATTATATGTATATATGTTATTATTATATATAAATAAGCTATTATTATATATATTAATATGTAATATATATTACCATATTAATAAAATATGGTATATGTTAATAAATTATAATGTAGTTTAATGTAATAGTCTCACCATCTGTTATTATATAACTTATAATAATTTAATGTGTAATACAAATGTAAAATTTTGATATTATAATGACAAACTTTAATAATAATTTATGCCGTTATTAATTATTTTATAAGAAGTAAAAATACACTAAATTTACATTTAATATATTATTTTAAGGTTTTATTTATTAAATACAATATATATATATATTTATATATAACATATATAATTATATATGTTAATACTTTAATATCCACTGTACAACTTGTTAATATTAAAATATATAAAATAATATATGTGCCCACAATAATACAAGGTTTAAATTAGTAAATATGTTTAATAAGTATATATGCATAGTATATATTTTAATCATATAATTTAAATTAAGGCATATATTGATAATATATGTAAATTATATAAAAGTAAGTAATAGTAACCATAATAAATCACTAGTTACTATGTTATAGATATAAATTATAAGTTTTATTAGCAGAGATTATATAGACAATCATTAAATATATAATTGCAAGTTATTAATAAGCATAGTTATTACTTTATCGTTATATCTACAGTAAAATAATATATTTATATATATATATATATATGTGAATATATATAATTATAAATATATGTTATAATTAATATACTAATAAGTATTAACATATTAATTATTATATTTCAATCTCTAAATATAATTAATATAAAGCATATAAAATTTAGTATTAATAATTATATGACATAGGTATATAATTTTACACGAGTAAGTGATAATATAGTATAATATACGTGTATATAGTAAATTATATATAGTACTTTATATAATATATAACAACATAATTTATTTATTTATATATTTTAATTATCACTAGATGTATTTATATATAATTACATGGCGTAATTGATGTAACCTATAATAATTAAAGTTATATAATTAATTATTATTTTAATGACGTATATATATACCCATATATGTTTTTAAATACTCATATACGTTTTTAAATAATATCGATACATTATATCATGATATTATATAGTATCAATAATAATATCATAATATTATTAAGTATACTAATTCTATATTGAATAGTAAGATATCAATAATAAGTTTTTATAATAATTATTAAAATGTTATTATTACCATCTAAGTGTATATTATAATTGTTACATAGATATATAATTATTATTCATGGTAATATATACTATAATTATTATTCTAATAATAATATATTAAAGTATTATAATTGTATAATCTAAATGATAGTAAAGTATTATACTATATTAAAGTATTATAATTATTAAATATTTGTTATATCTAATAATAGAGCTTTACAACCAATTAAAGATAATTTAGATTTAGCTCAAACACTATATAATTTTTATGACCAAGTATTAAAATTTTTAGAAAGAACATTAAAGATCATCAAATAAGCACTCGTTATCATGACTGGACAAAATCAAGAATCCACTATTTTAGATATAGATAATTTAGAATTAACATAATCAACAGGAACATTTCATATAAATACTCTGTTATCTAGTGATAAACAAAAACAAATAGCTAAAGCTTAACTAAATTTAAAAGCTGGACAAGATATTCAATCATCACTTTTGAATCAATTTTTAGATTAGAAAAATATTATTTATTTTAGAAAAATAGTTCATGAAACACCCATTAGAATGGATCAATGTAATGGACATATCCAAATTAATTTAATAGATTAAGAACAAATATCAAAACAAAGTGGTATCATTCCATTAAATAATTCCATTTTTCAGATAAACCCTCTTCTTCAAAATCTTTCCATCCTTTACGATCCCAATCATTAAGATTATCACAACCTATTCGATTTATTGAACCTGTAAAGAAAATTGATTCAAACATCAAAATTGCTGATCACCTAATAAAACTTTAGCTGAAATAGAAAATATAAAAACCCAATTAAAAGAATTAACTACTTATATTACAGAAAAATTATGAGTGTTACTCAATATATTCAATAATTGAAAGAGAAAAAAAAACAATTAACATTACAAATTATTGAATTAACACAAATACAAACAACTATATTACAGATAGTAAGTCAGTTAATAAACACGAATAAGCAAAATAAAGAATACTTATATAAATACAACAAAAATTAATAAAGTTAGAAAAACAACAAGAAGAACTAGTCCAAAACAAAGTGGTATCAAAGCTTATAGGTGACTCCCACTTCTTGTGTTTGAATCGCAATAAAAACCATCCTGCGTGCCAATAGTACTGGGGTAGCATGGACTACTTTAGAAGTATGGGCTACCGCGGAAACGTAGTGGGCTTATAAGATTTGGTTCTGCCTTTCCTTCAACTCGAGTTTTGGGTAGCAAAGTGGTATCAAAGCCTTTCACATTAGAAAGACCATGACAATTTAAACTCGGATAGTATACAGGATGAATCTTTAGAAAATATTGAACGGAATATACATTCTCAATTATTCGAAATTACTCAATTTGTATAAAAAATTACATTACAATCTCAAGATGAAAAATATTCAACAAGTAATAGATAAAGATGAAATTATTTATGGTTATGAATCCGATCAAGATGTATATATTGATGAAGACTAACCAGAAAAAGTAATACTAGTTTTGGAAAAACAACATAATATCAAACAAGAACAAATATAGACATAAAGAATTATTATGGAATTTTATTACATATAAAACCTCTGAAATTGTACAAAGTTGTTTATTAGATAATGCAGATGGAATTAAAAATACACAATTATATCAAAGTGCAACCACTAATATGCAAACCTTTCTAATTATTTCAAGAGAAAATTTTAAGGAATTTATTGGTGAAGATATTCTTTCATTCAAACAAGAAGCATTGAATAATGATCGCATTAAAGCTTTATGGCATTTAAACAATATGTGTACATGCGACATATGTTATTTAGATGAATACATTTGTGAATTTAAAAAATATTATTATAAATTAACTAGAGCAGAATAAGAAATGTATATTCATATATTTATTCAAAAATAATCTTATCCTATGAATCAAAAAGTCCAAGAAAAATTGCAAGAAAAAAGGAAAAATCAAATAGTTGCCTATAATCTAGGAGGAACTATTCTTAAAACTTAAGAAATTTTAATTGATCAATGTTTTGAAACAAAATTAAACAGAACATTACGACATAGAGACATTTAGTTATGTTGTTCTAAATATGCTGAAGTATGGCTGTGAATCTAAGATTTCTTCTAAAAAGTATAAACGACAAAATATACATAAACCATATAAGTCATATAAATGGAAACGCTATCCTCAGACTTATTATGAAAGAAAACCATTTAGGCTTTACAAAACACAATTTCGCAGAAATAAATATAGACAATTCAAACCAAAGCAAAATTATGATAGTCAAGCCTGGGATTGATGTTTAAGTGAACATGGAGACAAAGGTATGTAGAAGTTCTTCTTGTTGTTTTTCTATATGCTTTTCTACTTTATTAACTTCTGTTGTATTTCATATAAATATTCTTTATTTTGCTTATTCTTGTTTATTAATTGACTTACTATGTGTAATATAGTTGTTTGTATTTGCGTTAATTCAGTAATTTGTAATGTTAATTATTTTTTATTCTCTTTTAATTTTTGAATAAACTGAGTATCACTCATAATTTTTCTATAATATAAGTAGTTAATTTTGTTAATTGGGTATTCATATTTTCTATTTCAGCTAAAGTTTTATTAGGTGGATCAGTAATTTTGATGTTTGATTCAATTTTCTTTTCAAGTTCAATAAATCAAATAGGTTGTGATAATCTTAATGATTGGGTTCGTAAAGGATGGAAGATTTTGAAGAAGAGGGTTTATGTGAAAAAGAGTATCTTCATGTCTAGGAATTATTTAATGGAATAGGATATTGAATTGAAGGTAATGTTCTTAATTTAGTTCTAAAATTTGTTCCTAGTTTTGTAACTTAATTAAATAATTGGTCTAGATAAATTTTATCTATATTCTTAAATTCAATACTGTGATGAGAATTTGTTAAAGCATAACTTATTTGATAAGTAATGGAAAAGGGGTATTGTCAATTAGTCATTAAATCTTCTTTATAAAATTTATATGCTATAGTAATTATACCATCTAGATTGTGTGATTGAGAGGAATTCCTAATTTTAAACTAGTATTAAATTTAATTTCTCCATATGCTAAATTTCCATTCATCATTCCTATTATTTACTCATTTAAATATGTCATTTGTTCATCTACTATTGCCATATTTATAGGAGGATCTATACCTTCTTAAAATGTAGATTTTAAAAGTACTTGGATAGTAGAGAGATGAATATAACCAATTTTTATTCTTTTATCCTCTAGTATTTTCTGTAATTGTTTTGATATTTGTTCTTGATCTATTAAATTAATTCGGACATATCCATTACATTGATCCATTCTAATGGGTGTTTCATGAACTATTTTTCCAAAATAAATAATATTTTTCTGAACTAAAAATTGTTTAAAAAGTGATGATTGAATATCTTGTCCAACTTTTAAATTTAGTTGAGCTTTAGCTATTTGTTTTTGTTTATCATTATATAACAGAGTATTTATATGAAATGTTCCTGCTGATTCTATAAATTCTAAATTATCTATATCTAAAATAGTGGATTCTTGATTTTGTTCAGTCATGATAACAAGTGCTTATTTGATGATCGTTTAATGTTCTTTCTAAAAATTTAAATTCTTGGTCATAAAAATTATATAGTGTTTGAGGTAAATCTAAATTATCTTTAATTGGTTGTAAAGCTCTATTATTAGATATAACAAATATCAAATAATTATAATGATTTTTGAAATATTTAAATTCATCATAATATTTATCTTTTAATTGTTTATTATATTGTATAAGATCAATTAATTGATTACATATAGAACAATTAGATGTGGTCATTAATATAAACAATAGGTATCATAAGTATCTGATAAGTTAAGCTGAAAGAATTTACACCATAAATATTTTCTAAGAAAATAAGCAAAGCCATAAATAAAACATGCATATATAAAATCTAATATTTCTACAGAATCTAAAGATAAGAAACGAATAAAAATCATAAATAGGAATGGTTGAACATAATAGAAACTTGGAATAATTAAAAACAGAATCGTAACATAATATAACATAATTTAATTGATTAATACATTAATTAGAGCTCTATATCTTTTTCTAAATTATTTATTGTTTTTCTGTATCTTTTTAATATATTCTATAAAGATCGCGGTTTCCCATATCCGTGCATAGTGCCTAGCATCCATAGATGTTTGTGCTTTTTGGTAGGCTGTAAGTGCTTGTTCTAAGAGGCGATCTAACTATATCTTTTTCTAAATTATTTATTGTTTTTCTACATCTTTTTAATATATTCTATAAAGGTCATGGTTTCCCATATCCGTGCATAGTTCCTAGCATCCATAGATGTTTGTGGTTTTTAGTAGGCTGTAAGTGCTTGTTCTAAGAGGCGATCTAAGTTCTTTTCTCTAATATATGTGAACTTAATGTAGTCCTTGAGTTGTTTTTTATTATCAAAGTATGCCATAATTATTTGAAATAAAACAAATTTATTCATAACTTACTATATAAATAAAGAAGATTGCTTCATTCTTGAATATGTATTAGTTGATGAAGCATAACATAATTCAAAATAAAATGAATACATATGATGAAAGAATAGGATAACTGTTTTGCATACCTTTGTCTCTGTGTTCGCTTAAACTCCAATCCTAGGCTTGAGTAACATAGAGAGTGAGGTATGAAAGAAAGCTTATATTATTTCATAAGTTTGGAGGCAAATGCCTCGTTACATTATATAGAAGAGAAAGGGAGAAAGGGCCAAAATAAATGGCCGACAAAGATAAAAAGAAAAAGAGAATTGAATTGACATAAAGCAAAATCTAAAGTAAGATAAGACTAAAGGTGAAAGAAAGTGACATAAAAAAAACCAAAAGTAAGATAAGACTTAAAGCAAACAAAAAGATTCCTGACAACTAATTACATAACTAAACTACTTTAATATTTTACAACACTATTTTTGGTCATGAGAATAACCTTTGTCTATGCTGACTACATTGTGTGATTTAGTCTTCAATAATTGCTTCAATAAAAGTAGTGTCATCTTGCTCCTTTGCAGTTGAGGGGCAATATTTACATTTGTGTTGAAGATGTCCTTGCAGTTGCTGACAGATTGCATATTTCCATGAAGAGGAAAATGTTGAAAGATTCCTTCCATTGTTGAAAAGGGTAGAAAAAATTGTTTGATGATCTGTAATGCATCTGGCGTAACTACTGTTTTATAATTTGAAATCATAACTTGATTCAATCCTTTGTAGTTAACTTTAATGGTTAATTGTTTATTGATTCTGGCTCCTTGGATTATTATCCTTTAAGACAATAGGGGTTGAATTGATTAATGAGTTCCCAGTCAAATGTATGCTAAGGCGGATCATCAATTAGTAGGTATATGCCATTGCTAATTCCAATTGTTAGAAAAACAATTTGAGATAATTTGATTTCTGCATCATTGACTGTATCTTGTTCTTTAAAAATAGGATAGATGCTAAAGATTTTGATGAATATTTCCTTTTCTTTTGCAAAACGATCTTTATAATTCTTAACAGCTTGAATAAATCCGGTGGGAAATTATGAGAGTAGGTGCAAATTGGTAAGATAGATGGTATCAATGAGTCCACTTTGAAAAAACAAATAACTGTGTCTACTGTAGATACACTCTCAATTATTCAAAATTACTCAATTAGTTCAAAAACTTACATTACAATCTCAAGATGAAAATATTCAACAAGTAATAGATAAAGATAAACTTATTTATGGTTATGAATCTGATCAAGATGTATATATTGATGAAGGCCAACCAGAAAGTAGTAATACTAATTTTGGAAAACAACAGACTGTCAAACAACAACAAATTATTGGAAAAAATGCAAAAAGGAACAGCATTCATATCAATGGAAAACAAATGAGTCCCTTAATAAACATGGATATTAAGAAAAAGGATAAAAAACACAACGATATCCTAACAAATATACTCCAAAACATCTTTCTTTAGGTCCTGATGGAATATTAAATCTTGAATGGTCAAATAAATTACAATTAATACTTCAGATAGAAAAACCATTTAATGAATCAGAAAATAAAGAATTATTATGGAATTTTACTACATATAAAACCTCTGGAATTACAGAAAGTTTTATTAGATAATGCAGATGGTATTAATAAAACACAATTATATCAAAGTGCAACCACTAATATGCAAACCTTTCTAATTATTTCAGGAGAAATTTATAAAGAATTTATCGGCAAAGATATTCTTTCATTCAAATAAGAAGCATTGAATAATTATCGCATTAAAGCTTTATGGAATTTAAACAATATGTGTATATGTGACATATTTTATTTAGATGAATATATTTGTGAATTTAAAAAATATTATTATAAATTAACTAGAACTGAACAAGAAATGCATATTCATATATTTATTAAAAAAATTACCTTATCCTATGAATCAAAAAGTCAAAGAAAAATTTCAAGAAAAAAGGGAAAATTGAAAAGTTGCCTATAATCTAGGAGGAGCTATTCTTACAACTCAAGAAATTTTAATTGATCAATGTTTTGAAACAAAATTAAACAAAACATTACGACATAGAGACATTCAGTTATGTTGTTCTAAATATGCTGAAGTACCACAACAATTTGGCTGTGAATCTAAGATTTTTCTAAAAAGTATAAACGAAAAAACTTATATAAACCATATAAGTCATATAGATGGAAGCACTATCCTAACAATTATTATAAAAGAAAACCATTTAGGCCTTACAAAACACAATTTCGCAGAAATAAATATCAACAATTCAAGCCAAAGCAAAATGATTTTCTACAGAAGAAAAAATCTTGTAGATGTTGGTTATGCAAAGAGGAAGGATATTATGCAAATACTTGTTCTAAACGAAAATAAAAATAATGAACAATATAAAGAAAAAATAAATATATTAAAATCAGTAATTCAAGAAGAATTAGAACCAATAGAATTTGACTATAATACAGACTCAACAATTTTGTCCATATATTATTATGAATCACAAACAAAATCATTAATTGAATCCGAACACAACTTTTATTCAAGTGATAATTCGGAATAAAAGAATAAATGCATATGTAAATGTTGGAGCTACTATTTGTATTGCATCTAAACAATTATTAACTACATGGAAAAACTCGAAAAACCATTACAAATACGTATAGTAGATGGGAGTTTTAAATTAATATGGTATGTAAGTTATTATAATGATATTATAATAGAAAAATTTACATTCTCAGTACCTTCTATTTATCAACAAGAATCAGGTCTACCATTAATTTTAGGCAATAATTTCTTAAAATTGTATAATCCACTTTGTCAATATTTACATTATATTACATTAAAAACTCCAAGAATTTAAACTATAAACCAAAAATCCATAATTCTTAAAATTACTATCTATCATACTACATATTATCTTCAATTCTATCTTCTCAACAATATGTCCATTCAGTTAGAAATTGAAACATTATTGCAAAATGTTTGTAGTGAGAATCCTCTTGATCCAATTAAAAATCATAATCAACAATTAATTGAAATCAAACTAAAAGATCCTACACAAGAAGTTAATATTTGAAATAATATACTGTACATTCAACATGATGTAAAAGAATTCAGCACTGAATTTTCAGATTTATTAGCAAAACATTTAGTTTCACCTAGTACAAGTAAACACTCAACCCCAGCATTTTATTCAGCTGAATAAAAAAGAGGTAAAAGAAGAATGGATATCAATTATAAAAAATTAAACGAAGCCACTATAGATGATGTATATAAATTACCCCGAAAAGGTTATATAATTAAGAAATTAAAAGGTCATACATGGTTTACAACATTAGATGCAAAATTAGGATATTGGTAGTTACGATTACATGACAATACTAAACCATTAACAGCTTTTACTTGTCCTCCACAAAAACATTATCAATGGAATGTATTATCATTCAGCTTAAAACAAGCACCAAGTATTTATCAAAGATTTATGGATAATAATTTAGAAGGATTGGAGGAATTTACTTTTATATATATTGATGATATCATCTACCCTAATCACGATAAAATGGATCATTTGAAAAAAATTAAGATAGTTCTTCAGCATTGTAAAGAAAAAGGATTAATTTTGAGTCAAAGGAAAGTAAAATTAGCATAACAAAATATAGAATATTCAGGTATTGAATTTCAAAATGGATATTTAAAATTAAAAACAAATATTCTAAACAAAATTCATCAATTTCCTAATCAATTAAAAAAATTAAACTCATGTACAACAAATTTTAGGTATTCTAAATTATATTTCAGATCAAGGCTTTTTTTTTAAGAACTTAGCCAAAGAACGAAAACTTTTACAACTTAAATGTAGTACAAAATCTCAATGGAATTGGACTAATAAGATACTTATGCTGCCAAAAAATTTAAAACATTGTGCAAGGAATTACTTATTCTATATAATTATCTTTTCAAGGATACACTGTTGGTTCAAATTGATGCCAGTATGGATACATGAGCTGGTTGTCTTATGGCAAAACCACCCAATCAAAAGAGTTATTTACTTTGTAAGTATATAAATGGGACATTTAATCCCACCAAATTGAAATATCCAATTCATGAAAATGGAACATTAGCTTGTCTCAAAACTTTGAGAAAATGGCGTATTGATCTATTACCGGTTGAATTTAAAATACAGACAAATTCTAAATAGCTATGTGGATTTACTCGCTACAATATAAAGACAAATTATAATCAAGGAAGATTGATCGGTTGGCAGCTGGAATTAAATCAATATAACTTTACTATTCAATATATCAAGTCTACTGATAATTTTCTTGCAGATATTTTAACCAGAGAATGGAAGCAGTCATTTTAAATCTCGAAGATACACTTGCACAAAAGGAAATAGAGCTAATCAATTTGCAATAGCAAATTGGTACAGTTACTAAAGACATAAATCAATTACAAGTTTTGGGTAGCAAAGTTGTATTAAAGCTTACAGGTGACTCCCACGTCTTGTGTTCGAATTGCAATAAAAACCATTATGCGTTTCAACAGTACCGGAGTCGTATAGGCTACCTCAGAAGCGTGGACTGCCGCAGAAACGTGGTGGGCTTATAAGATTTGGTTTCTCCCTACCTTCAACTCGAGTTATGGGTAGCAAAGTTTCATCAACTAATACATAATCAATATTGACGCAATCTTCTTTATTTATATACTAAGTTACGAATAAATTTGTTTTATTTCAGATAATTATGGCATACTTTGACAAGAAAAAACAACTCTAGGACTACATTAAGTTCACATATATCAGAGAAAAGAACTTAGATCGCCTTTTAGAATAAGCACTTACAGCTTATCAAAAAGCATAAACATCTATTGATGCTAGGCACTATGCACGGATGTGGGAGACCGCAACCTTTATACAATATATTAAAAAGATGCAGAAAAAACAAACAATCTAGAAAAAGAGTATATCTTTTACATTAGTAAGACCATGGAAAATTTAAACTTGGATATTATACAGGACGAATCTTTAGAAAATATTAAATGCAATATACACTCTCAATTATTCGAAATTACTCAATTAGTACAAAAACTTACATTACGATCTCAAGTTGAAAATATTCAACAAGTAATAGATAAAGATGAAATTATTTATGGTTATGAATCGGATCAAGATGTATATATTGATGCAGACCAACCAAAAAGTAGAAATACTAATTTTGGAAAACAACAGACTATCAAACAAGAACAAATAATTGGAGAAAAACACAAAAAGGAACAACATTCATATCAATGGAAAACTAATAAGCCCCTTAATAAACATGGATATTATAAAAAAGGATAAAAAAACACAACGATATCCTAATGAATATACTCCAAAACATCTTTTGTTGGGTCCCGTTGGAATATTAAATCTTGATTGTGACTTACAACCAGAAAAGTTAAAAATTGAATGGCCAAATAAATTACAATTACTACTTCAAATAGAAAAACCATTTAATGAATCAGAAAATAAAGAATTTTTCTCGAATTTTATTACATATAAAACCTCTGGAATTGTAAAAAGTTTTTAAGTAGATAATGCAAATGGAATTAAAAATGCATAATTAAATCAAAGTGCAAACACTAATATGCAAACCTTTCTAATTATTTAAGGAGAAATTTATAAAGAATTTATCGGCAAAGGTATTCTTTCATTCAAACAAGAAGCATTGAATAATCATCGCATTAAAGCTTTATGGCATTTAAATAATATGTTGTAACACCTGGTATCTGATTTACCTGGTACACCGGAAAAAAATTAGTATTTGACACTAATGTCATTAAAACTAGGTCAGTGAATTATAATTTTTTGTGACACCAAATTAATGATGTTTGAGACTTTTTTGGTTGTCACATGAAATTGTACGAGCGGATTTTGAAAGAACCAGTACAAGAGGGGCACTTTTGTAGATAATGAACAAAGTGGCTTATAAAAGAAGCTAACTATAAATAAGACAAAAACTTGTCTTCCTCCTCCTCCCTCACTTACGAGAATTCACCATGGAAGCTTTCTCTCAAAGTTTTGAAGCTTTGTAACAAGAATGTGAAGGAGAATCAAGCCGATCAGTAAATACAAAATGGTAAACCTCGATCCCGATATTTGATTCTACCGATTGGAATATAGTTTCTCACTTTTTTTTCCATGACTATGAAACCCATTTGATTTATGGGTTTGATTATTTTGATGATGGATTCTTATTCTTAGATGTCTAATGACAAATTAACATGAGGAAATTTTCAATTTTATGGTGATTTGGGGCTAAATCAAAACCTAGGGTTTTAGAGTTCAAAGTTACGAAGGGAGGCAGATTCGTAGGTCCTCCTTATATATTTTTTTGATCTATTTAACGTGTACATTTAGAGAAACTCAAAACTTGGAAGTTGTAGATAGAGATGTCTATTGTGTCCCTGATTTTTACGAATTTAGGGTGAGCCAAACAAATGATATAAGTCCTGAATTGAAACTGGTTCAGAATACCAACGGGATTGAAACACGAAATGAAAGTTAATTGTTTGAGGACTTTAGAGTCAGAATTGGTTGATGAGTTCTATATATGAAACACTAAAAAATATGTCACCTAAGTGTTGTATAAAGGGAATTTTAATTGGATGAGTATCCTGTTAGAGGTGGCTAAATAAGTGAAGGGTGTTATTGACCTTAGTGACATAAAAGAGAACAGAAACAGGACAGCTTTATAAAAATCATAATAAATACAAATTTCTTCATTTTTAAATTGTAATTGGATATATGATATCCATATGAGTCTATTGAAAATGGAGATTTGCATCCCTCAATTGGATGAGAAATGAATAAGTTATAATGAATTGGGACAGAAGGGGTCCAACTCATGACAGAATATTAAGGCTGACTGTAAATGGGATACTTGGAAGCCTTAATGACCGAATTAAAAATGTTCAGAAAAGAAAAAATGTGAATTTACGTATTTCCTAGAGGTATGGAAAGTTTGAAAAACATTGGAACTATGTATAAAAAGTTATGCCTTCATGAATGAGACCTACGCAGATGAATTAGTGAATAAAATATAAAATTTTTTATGATGTGTGATAAGAAATGAGATTTTTGTAAGAATGACTAATGTGGGCATATGTAATCGTTATGCATGCTACCTAATAGCTTGTGAAAGCAGAGGAGGAATAGAACTAGAAATCATACCTAGTACCTCACAAGTTCAAGAAGATTAGAAAAGAGATCAGAATCCCTGAGATAGTCGAGGTGAGTATAATCATGCTATTATACTTGTATAGTAACTCCTTTTTTTAATCTTACTGCTTGTTGAATTGTTCTCGAACCTGTATGACTTATTTGATATATGACTCCATATGATTGAGCCTTGCATGTTATATGCCAAATTGACTAGATGATATTCAGATTCTTTGCATCTTCTGGTCCCCTTGTTATGTTGAACCTATTAATTGCAACTCTTTGACGAATCATGTTTTTCTTATCAACCATGATTAGCGAGTTCACAGAATACCCAGCTGATGGAGTATACTATCAGACCATGTGCAAATAGGTAATCCACCGGTGATGGGTTAGATCCAGGTCCTATTGGGAGAGGGTAGGCCTCCAGGGGTAGGGTTAGGCCAACCTTGTCTAGAATAAGAAAAGGGGAAATACACCGTACTATCATGCCTCTGTCTCTTCCTAGGAAATTCAGAAAATCAGATCTCAGAAATGAGAAAGTTTAGAATTAGAAATCCTCTACAACTGTACCAAAGAGAGAACCCAAAATTCAGAAAAAAAACCAAAACTCAGAAAAAATTTAGAAACCAGATTCATTTTTTAAAAAATTGTAACAAGTCATAATGAGATTTATGATTGATACTCATGTGATTGCCGTATTTGAAATTACTACTTGTTTATTCATTGATACCATGTATTGTTGCTTAGAATGCCACAGACCATTCTTGTGAAGCTAGCCTTGTGTTACCTAGCCTCACAAGCATGGTAGCATGTTTATATCTCTCTGAGTCGTGTTGTAGACTCACCTCTCACTATCATCATTTTAGGGGATTAGCAGATCATAAGAGAGAGAAATCTAAGCCTTTTGAGACTCACTTGGATAAGTAGACAAGTAATTTTGTTTGTGGGCATGATCTTAATTACAGATGCTTATAGTTGCTCCATGGTTTGTCATAATCATATGTACATGATTCTGTATGGATATGTTATGTTATTGAGAATGATATCAGTTGATTGTTATAAGACGATCATAGATTGGCAGATTATAAGTAGATAATGTATGTCAAAATTATAGATTGAGATCCTTACTTCATTCAAAACTGTTAACCAGGTATAAGAATTAATCAAACAAACAAATATGTCATGCCGGATTTTCAGTAAAATATAGAAAAATACTACGAGTTTTGATGGCATTAAGCCTACCCATTCCCTAGTTTCAACACAGTCTAAAAGGCAGGTCGTGTCAGATGGTATCAAAGCCAAAGGTTTCATAAGAGTAAGGATCTTGTGATCTATATGATGTACATTAAGTATTAAAGAAAAGTATAATAGTTACCAAGAATGAGAAAGAAAGAGATAAGGATGTGTGCTGGTAAGCATAGTAGAATGGATAGGCTACTAAATATACAAAGAACCCTAAACACATCAAAGGTATTTTAAAATGCCTTCTCAGTCCTAAACAACCCAGTAAAATAGAGAAGAATAGAATTTTGAAAAAGCATAGTGAATGAGAATAATATGTAAATATGTATATGATATGATATATGCATATGATATTCTTGCATAAGCGTGACACCATGGAGCATAGGATCTGCATCATGTCAATAGCATGTTATTTTGGTATCTAAATGATTATAACTTTCTCCATAATAGAGATGCCTCCTAGAAGAATACCTCCTCCTCAATGAGGATGAGGTCGTCCTAGAAAGAGGGCCTAATGTCGATTCTGTACAGCAAGAAAAATAAGAAGAAAGATCTCCACATAGGGTTAGGAGAAGATCAGAGATAAAAATTAAACCTAAACCCCCAGCTGCTCAAGGGGAAGATGTTAGAACCTTAAAACAAAAAATAGAAACCTTAGAAGCAGAGAACCGAGCCTTAAAAGAAAGGCAAGAGGTTATAGAATTAAGAGAAGAAGTAAGAATACTTAGAGACAGAGAGAAAGAAAGAACTCAAGGTGTACCTAAAGTTGCTTCTGCACCACCATAGCCAGTGCAAATGCCTAGAGGATTACCTAGGCAAGCTCTATATGATAAAGGGGTAAGTATCAATGATTTCTTGAAATTACAAACTCCTGAGTTTGGTGGTGAGAGACATTAGGATCCCAAGAGTTTATGAGTCATACTGAGAAAATGGTCCAGAGTTTAACTTGCTCTAATGTACGGATCATAGAATTAGTGGGGGTTAAATTGACAAAGAATGCCTAGGAATGGTTCCAGAGGAATATAAAGGATCGGTTATATGGTGGGAATCCTCCGACCTGGGAATTCTTTAAAGAAGCCTTACTCGATGAGTTTATTTCTCGATATGGAAGACAGAATCAAGCCCTGCAATTTGAAAGGCTCAGATAAAGCTTTGGTGTGAGCATGGATGATTATGCAAGTGAATTTCTACATTTATGCAAATTTGCTACAACAATTGTACGCACTGAAGCTGTAAAAATGGAAAGGTACAAGTTGGGACTCATACCTTCCTTTTATGGTGCTATTACAACTATTGACTTCCCCAATTTGTCAAGGTTGATTGATAAGACTCGACAATTGGAAGCAAAGTTTAAGGAGGCGAGAGCAGAAAGAGAATGGAGAAGAAAAGGTAAAGGGTAGAGCAGTAGAGGCCGTAGAGAAAGAGATAGCTATCAGATGAGACAAACAGAACAAACAATTAAATATGCTCCTCCAGAACCACAGAGAGGGGGTTAAGGCAGAGGTAGAAACTCAGGTGCTTCAGTATTTTCAGCCCCTAGTGGTACATAAAACCCAATTAAGAATAGATCACAGCAACCTTTAGCTTAGCCATAGGTTAGAACTGCTTATAATGTCTATGGGAAAAATCATCAAAGACCCTATAGACTCAGGTTCAAAGGTTGTTATAGGTGCGGACAACAAGGGCATTTCATTAAAGATTGTCCAATGCAAGAAAACCAAGTAGCTCCATCCCTAATTTCACAGACTACTGAGCAGATAGATAGATATGTTAATAGAGGCCCAGCTAGTGGAGGTAGACCTCAATGCCAAGCTCCCACCCAAAATAAGGGGCAGATGCTATCACCAGCCCCAACAAATAAAGGTCAGGGGAGAGTGTTTGTTGTAAATCCCCAAGAAGCATAGGCCTCTATTATAGCTGTAAAGGGTAATCCTATGCAATCCTTTTGATGTTCAATTAAATTATATTATAAATAAAATGTCTATGCTCTGTTATGATAAAAGATATGATTTTTTTTCTATAATTGTGATGATAAAATAATGTTGATATAGGTATAGTCCTCATCCATAATAAGAATGCTAAAGTGCTATTTGACTCGGGTGCCACTCATTCATTTATACCGTCGAGTTTTTCCAGAAAGCAAGATAAAGAGAGAGAATTAATGAAAGACCATCTGATCATAGTTACACCCTTAGGGGAAACTGTTGAAGATAAATATGTTTACCCCTCATGTGCAGTGGAATTAAAGGGCAAAAAATTTATAGAAAATTTGATCTAGTTGGCAGTCTTAGAATTTGATATTATCTTGGGTATGGACTGGTTATCAAATCACAATTCTACAATGGATTGTTATACCAAAAGAATTATAATTAGGCCTAATCCAAAAACAGAACTGTTATATCAGGGTGATTGAATTGGGTTAGCAA
The DNA here is from genome assembly GCA_027563915.1 of Erythroxylum rotundifolium. NCBI lineage: Eukaryota > Viridiplantae > Streptophyta > Magnoliopsida > Malpighiales > Erythroxylaceae > Erythroxylum > Erythroxylum rotundifolium. The sequence goes on along the minus strand of JAOSBO010000209.1, from coordinate 37,033,471 downwards.
AATATCAGCTATGCATGTCCAAAGACTTCCAAGAAAGGGATGTCAGGGGTATATAGCTCATGTTAGGGATACTCGAGGTGAGATCAGTGAGCTACAGCAAATCCCTATAGTAAGGGAATTTCCAAATGTGTTTCCAAAAGATTTACCTGGATTACCACCAGAAAGAGAAGTAGAGTTTAATAAAGAACTCCTTCCTAGTACAAACCTTATCTTAATTACTCCATACAGAATGGCACCTATAGAACTAAGAGAGTTAAAAGGTATGGTTGCAGGATTTGCTTGATAAGGGGTTTATTAAACCCAGTAGTTCACCGTGGGGTGCACCAGTGTTATTTGTTAAGAAGAAAGACGGATCCCTATGTTTATGCGTAGATTACAGGCAGTTAAATAAAGTAACTATTAAGAATAAATACACTCTTCCTCGGATTGATGATCTGTTTGATCAATTACAGGGAGCAAGCCATTTCTCTAAGATTGATCTCAAATCCGGTATCATCAGTTCAGGATTTGAAAAGAGGACGTGCCGAAACTGCTTTTAGAATACGGACATTACAAATTCCTGGTGCTTCCTTTTGGTTTAACGAATGCACCAGTGGCCTTCATGGATTTGATGAATAGAATTTTCAGTTCGTATTTGGATAAATTCATTGTGGTTTTCATTGACGACATATTGGTATATTCTAGGATCCAAGAAGAATATGAAAAACACTTGGCAATGGTGTTACAAATCTTTAGAAATAATCAGTTATATGCCAAGTTGGAAAAGTGTGAGTTCTGGCTTGATAGAGTGGATTTCCTGGGTCATATTGTTAGTAAAGAAGGGATTCAAATAGATCCTTAGAAGGTGGATGTTGTGTCTAATTGGCCTAGACCTGCTAATGTTACCGAAATACGAAGTTTCTTAGGTATGGACTATTATTACTGATGATTTGTAAAAGATTTTTCCAAGATAGCTACTCCACTAACAAGGTTAACACAAAAACAAGTGAGATTTGAGTGGGATGATTCCTGTGAGCAAAGTTTCCAAAAGCTTAAGGAATGTCTCACATCAGCTCCAGTGTTAGCATTGCCTTCAGGGTAAGGTGATTATATGATATATTGTGATGCCTCCGAAGTTGGTTTAGGCTGTGTATTGATGCAGAATGGGAGGGTAATTGCTTATGCCTCCAGAAAATTAAAAAAACATGAAGTAAACTATCCTACCCATGATCTAGAAATGACAGCTGTGATATTTGCATTAAAAATTTGGAGACACTATTTATATGGTGAAAAGAGTGAAATATATATAGGTCATAAGAGTCTTCAGTACATTCAACAACAGAAAGAGTTGAATCTGAGATAGAGACCGTAGATTGAGTTACTAAAGGATTATGACTGTCATATTTTGTATCAACCAGGTAAAGCCAATATAGTGGCTAATGCTCTAAAAAAAAGTCGATAGGGGGTTTGTATCATAACCCCATTCAAAAGAAAGAGCTAGTTAAAGATTTAAATGGCTTATTTTGTAATACCCGGTATCTAGTTTAACCGGTACACGAAATAAATTGATATTTAGACTTATGTCATTAAAACCAGAACA
>JAOSBO010000209.1:37006905-37021422 GCA_027563915.1 Erythroxylum rotundifolium | reverse complement strand
TTTATTCAGAATAAATCACCAAAACAATAGGAACTGATCTACTTGACTAGGTAAACTAAGCAAAGACGATAAGATAAAGACCAAGAGTTTCGGAACTGAACGTTGGGCTTGCTACGATGTGCTTCTCACGTGCTAATGAGTTTGTACTAACTTTTAACACTCCCCCTTAGTACAAACTTCCGGTCTTCTATTCCGAGTGCTTTACGAAGATTCTGAAAATTAGGCTTCACCAAAGCCTTGGTGAATATATCTGCAACTTGAGCTTCTGTCCGAACACCAGTAAGCTTTATCTCCTCGTTCAGAACCTTCTCACGGATAAAGTGATGGCGCACTTCTATGTGTTTAGTTCTAGCATGAAACACTGGATTAAGTGCAAGTCTGATAGCACTCTCATTATCGCACTTAATTTCCACCGTGTACTCGTCTTCATGCAGGATATCTTTAATCAGTCTCTTTAACCACACACATTCTTGAGCAGCCATTGTAGCTGCCACGTACTCCGCCTCGGTGCTGGACAAGGCAACAATATCTTGCTTTTTGCTACACCATGACACTGCTGCTGAGCTAACGTTGAAACAGTAACCAGAGGTTGAATGTCTGTCATTTGTATCTCCTGCCCAATCTGCGTCTGTGAACCCTTCTAACATAAACTTGGTATTCTTCTTGTACAAGAGCCCGTATTCAAGAGACCCTTTTATGTAATGCAGGATTCTTTTTGCTGCTTCTAAGTGAGGAACTCTCGGTTCTTGCATGAACTGAGATATGATGCCCACTGAGTATGAAATTTCTGGCCTCATAATAGTTAGGTAGATTAAACTACCTACTAGTTGTCGGTACTTTTTCGGGTTCTTCAACATCTTTCCCTCCTCTTTCTTTAGCTTCAGGTTTGGTTCCATGGGAGTGGCTTTTGCTTTTGCCTCTCTCATACCAAAACGATCTAAGAGACTCCTTGCATAAGCTTGTTGTGTCATAAAGTACCCTCGTTCTGTCTTCTCAACCTCCAAGCCGAGAAAGCAACTCACTTCCCCTAGATTTTTCATGTCAAAACGAAGAGCTAGATCATTCCGTAGGCTGGAAATTTCAAGTTCATCATTTCCAGTTATGATCATATCATCTACGTACAAAAGAACCAGCAACTGCACATTAGACTTTAGCTTCACAAACAGACTTGAATTTGCATTCGACATCACAAACCCGCAGAAGGCAAAAAACTGAGCTACCTTTCCATACCAAGCTCGTGGAGCTTCCTTCAACCCGTATAACGCCTTCTTCAGTCGACACACATGACTTGGAAACTTTTCAGAAATAAATCCAGGAGGTTGTTGCATGAACACATCTCTGTCTAATTCACCATAGAGAAATGCGTTTTTCACATCCAGTTGCCACAACTTCCATCCTTTGTATGCAGCCAAGGAAATAACAGTTCTCACGGTCACCATCTTTGCTACGGGACTGAAAGTTTCTTCATAGTCCAGCCCATAATTTTGAGAAAAGCCACTTGCTACAAGGCGAGCTTTGTACCTGTCAATGGTGCCATCAGACTTTCTCTTCAGTTTGAATACCCACTTGCACGTGACAGGTTCACAGTGTTCTGGTTTGGGTACTAACTCCCATGTTTCGTTCTTGTCTAAAGCACTTATCTCTTCTCGCATGGCTTTTTCCCACTCTGGATTCCCCTTTGCATCTTCATAGCAAGCTGGTTCTCCTTCATTTTGCTCCCCCATAAAGAAACATGCAGCAACCGAGCAAGTGTTCACTTCATAGTCATTCAGATAATGAGGTTGTTTCTTCTCCCTTGCTGAACGTCTCACTACTTGCGCTTTGGGTTCACTAGTTGTGGAAGATATTTGCCTATCTTCTTCTGCATCCTCATTCGTCATTTTCTCACTTGTTTCAGGAAACCGAAGTTCTATGTTGTTGTCGTTTGCAGCAATAAACTTAGGAGCTGGGAACGTTGTTGAGACTTCATCAAACACGACGTCCCTGGAAGTTGTGAATTTCTTTGTTTTTGGATCCATACATCTCCAACCTTTCCTGCACGGATCATATCCAACAAATACACACCTCCTAGCCTTTGGGTCAAGTTTAGTTCTATTACTCTTAGGGACATGAACATAACATATCGACCCAAATACTCTAAAGTAATTAACATTTGGTTTTTCCCCATATGCAATCTCAAAAGAAGACTTCAGTGTACCTGGCCAGATTGGTAACCTGTTTATTACATGGCATGCACACTGAAACGCCTCTGCCCACAGCTCTCTAGGGAGGTTCTTGTCATGTAGCCATGAAAGACAAACAGACGTGAGATAGGCCAACTTCCTCTCAGCAACCCCATTCTGCTGAGGGGTATCTGGACATGTCATCTGCCGAGCAATACCATGCGTATCACAGTATTTGAAAAATTTATCAGACATGTATTCTCCACCATTATCACTCCTGAGGCACTTGACTTTCTTTCCGAACTCCTTCTCAACTGCTTCTCTAAATTCTGCAAATTTAGTCAACACCTTGGTTTTCTCCTTTAGGAATTTCACCCAAGTGAACCTTGAGTAATCATCTACCAGCACCATCACGTACCGGTGTCCACTATAGCTTGCTGTCTTTGTTGGTCCCATGAGATCTGTATGAACTAGTTCTAACATCGAGGAGCATTGGTTTGATGACCTTTTGAATGGAAGTCGGTGAGATTTGCCATACTGACATCCTTGGCATATCACATCTTCACGAACGTTTTTCAAACCTGGCATCCCATCCACTAGTCCTTTTGAGGAGATTTGTTGCAACAGCTGGTATCCCACGTGTCCCAACCGAGCATGCCATATAGTTGCATTATCGGTTTGACTTGTCTTCTTCACATAGGCCTCACCTGCTGATAAAACAAACAACGAGCCTTTCTTTTTGCCAAAAAAAAGAACATCAGCAAATATCTCTTTCACATTATCAAGTATTTTTACATCTTTTGGGCCAAACAATACATACTTTCCAGTGTCAGTGATCTGGGAAACAGACATTAAATTTTTAGTCACACCTGGGACGTGATACACATCATGCAGCTTGATATTTTCCTGACCACTGCCTTCAACTATTACTACTCCTTCATTTGTGACGGAATGGGTTGAATTGTCAGCGGTCACCACGACTGTGTCTCCACAATATTCATGCATTTCTGAAAACAGAGTCTCATTACCGGTTACATGGTGGGAGCATCCTGAGTCAACTATCCATTCTTTGCTCTCGTTGGATGCATAATTAGCAAAGCTCAACATGGACTTCTGATCTACTGCTTCAACTGAAAAACATTGCTCCCACTTGAGCTGGTCATCCTCCTCGGCGCTAGCCACATTCGCTTTGGAGAGCTTTACTCGACAGAACCGTTTTATGTGCCCAGGTTTGCCACACCTGAAGCACGTAATAGGCTTCTTGACTTGAGGTTCGTCGTTCTCTTCCTCACTTGACTCCATGTCCCTGTTCTTGCTACTTGACGAGGCTTTCACATTCGACTTCCCTTTTGAGAAGAGAACATCACCAACTTCGAATCCTTTTGACATTTGCTTGGCCAAGGCTTCTTGGTTTGAGAGTAGGTTTTCCAATTCCTCAATGGAAGGTTGTGTTGCCCACCCTTGTATCGAGGTGACAAAGGGTCCATATTCCTTCCGTAGGCCACGTATAATATACCGACGCAACCTCGGCTCACTAACCTTTTCATCCTTGTCGATCTCTGAAATTTCAGCACACACATTTTTGACTCGTAAGAAATATTCTGAGATTGTCATACCTTCTTGAGTTAGGCTAGCCAACTCATTTTCCAAAAGTTGCAGTCGTGCCGTGTTCTTCTTTGTGAAGAGCCTCTCAAGAATCTCCCATACCTCTTTTGGAGACGTAACATCTCGAACATGTTCGATATACTCCCTACTAATAGACGTTCTTAACGCATAGAGAGCTTTCCCACACTTAATCTTCCATTTGCGTCTTGCTTCGGAGTGTTCGGAACCTTCACTGGGGATTGTATCAGTGCCGACGACCAGCTCCCACAAGTCCTGTCCTTGAAGATAAGCCTCCATGCACATCCGCCAATATTTGTAGTTGGTACCGATTAACTTCTCCATTCCAGGGTGTCCATTTCCTCCGTTTGACAGCTCCATTTCAGTAACAGAATAATGTTGTTATGCCAAACCTGGCTCTGATACCATAAAACAAAAAAATAGAGAAGGAAAATAAAGAGCAAAAGACAACGAACTTATCAGGAATGCTTTTCTTTATTTCTTCTCATATAGACGAGTACATCAGCTGCCTTTTATAACTCAAGGCTTTCAACTTATTCCTAAAATATCTCCTAAAAACTTGCTAGTACTCCCTCTTTATTCAGAATAAATCACCAAAACAATAGGAACTGATCTACTTGACTAGGTAAACTAAGCAAAGACGATAAGATAAAGACCAAGAGTTTCGGAACTGAACGTTGGGCTTGCTACCATGTGCTTCTCACGTGCTAATGAGTTTGTACTAACTTTTAACACCCTTCTTTTCCACAATAAGAACATACTGGTCATTTCTGGTTGTTAAACTTCTTGACAAAACCAGAAGCTTTGACAGCTAAAGCATTCGTTTATGGGACGTGAACAGTAGGCAAGATTTTTCGTTCTTGCTGAACTACTAATGAAAACGCCTTGTTAATTGATGGCAAAGGATCCATCATTAAGATTTGAGACTTGACATGATCAGAAGAGTCATTTAAGCCTTTCAAGAAAATTAGCACATGATCGGCTTCATAATACTCCCTTATTTTTCTGTATAGGCTGCAAGAACATTGAACAGTACAGTTGCATGTTGGAAGAGGTCGCAGAATCATCAACTCATCCCACAAGATTTTCATTTTAGTGAAATATTCTTGAACAGCCATTGAACCTTGATGTAAACTGTATAACTCCATCTGCAGGTCACAAACTCTGAAGAAGTTGCTTTGAGCAAATCTTGATCGCAAATCATTCCAAATTTCCAAAGCAGGCATGATAGATTGTGCTATTTGTGGAGAAACCGAATGAATGATCCAAGAGATAACCATGTTGTTGCATCTTTGCCATGCCAAGAAATTTGAATCAGATGTGGCTGGGACATCAATCGTGCCTTCAACAAACTGAAGTTTATTTTTAGAGAGAAGCGCCATAGACATCGCACGATGCCACTGATGAAAGTTGTTGCCATTTAAAACTGAAGACACCAAGACCAAATTCGGAGATTCATTGGCAGAGAGATAATAAGGTGATGCCGTGTTTTCTTTAGGCTTTCATATGGAAGAACCCATATTCCAGGCATTGGTTGCCACTGTATTACCAAACTAAAGAAGTCGACTAATCAAATCAAAGAAAAAGCAAGAAACTTGGTTGACTAGCATGAAAATGCTAGAAACTAGAAAGAAGTGCGCGGAAACTTAACGTGTTTTGCTCTAATACCATGACAGAAAGTAAGAGAGAATAGCAAGAGAGAATCGAGTAGAGCAAAAATTCTTGATTATCTTTTATTCATTGTATCAATTCAATATATACAAGCTGTGAATAAGTAATATCTAACTAACTTTCTTATTCTTGATTAGCTAACTGATAACTAACTTTTATCAGTACTATTCTAACAAAATTGCAAACCCAAATTCTAGTTTGTTGTATGATTACCTTGTCGTTTCAATGTGAATTTCTCCTTGAAAGTCATGTTCTATCAGCCTTTGTTATTCTTATTTTACTTTTTAATTGCTTTTCTATTCAAGCTGTGCGAGTGACATGATGCTATTAAATTTTTTCTAATTATAATCAATCGCGATATCAATCCACAAAGCCAAAATTAGTTCGTGTATATTACACTTATTCATGTATTTATAGAAATAGTTGATTAATTTGTAATTTAGTAAAATGTCAAATAAAGAATAATACTGCTTTAATGTTGAAAAGAGGGTGAAATTAAAGAAATAAAAATAAATAAAATAAGGTCAAAGAGAGAGCAGAGCAACAGTGAGCGTTGAAGGGGCGGAGCAGGAATGGCAGGTGAGACATCAGATAAGGTGCTCTTTTCCAGTCCAAACCCATTCCAATAAAAACCCAACTACTTTTCTGACTTTTCCCTCTCCCTTTCACTACAGTTAACAAAGATAGGGCAAAACCCAAACAATTTCGTATTGTTTCTGGTCAACCCAATCCTGATCTATCCATTCTTGTATTCTCTCTTCCCCTTCAACCAATATAGAGCCTTACAACTTTGTTCCAGAATCAATTTCGTAAATCAACAGAACACGGAGCAGTAAATATAATACGAGTATTATTTCTTTAGATAATATTATCATAAGGAATGATATGAATGAAGCCGTATATGTATGTATAGATGTACTCGAGTAATTTGATAGGGTTTATATTGGCGGTGGTATCCAGTGCCTTTATAGGCTCCAGTTTCATCATCAAGAAGAAGGGTCTCAGAAAGGCCGGTGTCAATGGTCCTCGTGCTAGTAATTATCTTCAAACATCTTCTCTTCTTGTAAATATGAAGTTTTACTCTCTTTTCTTTTTTTGGTTGTTAAATGCAAGCTTCAATCTTTTCTTTCTTATTAAATTGCGTGTATGTTCTCCTTCTATAGGTGTCGGAGGATATGGCTACCTGTTGGAGCCCCTCTGGTGGATTGGCATGCTCACTAGTAAGCATATCGCTCGGAATTCTTTTTTTTCACTATTTATTAGTTTCACAATGATTCTTCGATAGAAATAATGCATCTGCTCACATTCCCTAATCTTCCCTCTTTTTTTTTTTTAAAAAAAAACTCTTTGATGGAAATTAACAGTGGTTGTTGGAGAAATTGCTAACTTTGTGGCATACATTTATGCTCCTGCTGTTCTTGTGACCCCGCTTGGTGCATTGAGTATCATAGTGAGGTATTATTGATTTATGCTTTACTGCTTGTTTGCGTATAATACGTGGTTTAACTACCAATGGTTTTGAACCACCTATCCAATTTGTTCTTCTGATGAAGTGTGTACACAACTTGGTAGTGCTGTACTAGCCCATCTTTTGTTGAAGGAAAAACTGCAAAAAATGGGAATGCTGGGTTGTCTTTTATGCATAGTGGGTTCCACGATGATTGTGCTTCATGCCCCAGAAGAGCGATCTATTAAATCTGTTGAAGAAATCTGGGTTCTAGCTACCCAGCCTGGTATTCTACTTGCAATTTTCTTTTTCTCTTCTTTGCCCCTTTCTATAAATTTTCGCTTCTTATTGGTTCGGCGTGTATTCTTGTCCAGCATTTCTTTTGTATACAGCCTCTGTCATTGCTGTAGCATTGGTACTTATTCTTTATTGTGCTCCCCGCTTTGGCCAAACAAACATCATGATTTATATAGGAATCTGCTCTGTAGTTGGATCATTGACGGTGAGCAATTTGTCAATTATGTTATTAATTTCTTCCTATGACTTGTCTAGTATGTAATTGATTTATTACTATTGGCTTAGTCTGGTAGAAATAGTTTGCTTTGCTTTGAGAACCTCCACTTTTGATCTGTTATGAGACCCCAGATCTGATCTTCAGATCGATTGGTATTCCACTTTGCAGGTTATGAGTGTAAAGGCCATGGGCATTGCAATAAAACTGACAATTGAGGGAATAAATCAGGCCAAATACTTCCAGACATGGATTTTTACAATGGTTGCTGTAACCTGCATCATCATTCAATTGAATTATCTGAACATGGTTAGTAGCTTAGTGATTATGTGAACTCTCCCATGATAGGATTAATGATTGAATCTATTAACTTGGCCAAATATGCTATCACTTGTATGATTGCTCTACTATATCTTTGAAATTTGCTAAGCAACTCAGTGCAGTTTTGTTTAAACTAGAATTCTCCATTTCAAGCTTGTTATTAAGCTCCTTGTAGATTGTGTTTCTGCCTCTATTGCTCGACCAAGCTTCGGTTTGATTTGTCTATCATCCATTATCTCTCTCAACTGATGGTTGTATCCACTCTATGAATATAGAGGAATTTCAACAATGGCCACATAAACATTTGAAGGCCTAGGAGTTTCACCAAAATCTTGGACTTTTGGCAGTTAAATGCATACATAATCAATATCTATGAGTGCCTTTGGAATATGTACTATCTTAGGAAACTTTGTGATTTTGATTTTTAATGTGATGGGCTTGAATGATCTGGGTTTTTGGTGGTCGATTATCCTAACAAAAGAGGTTCCAACTCCAAGTAGCATTGGCTGCTTCTTTTGGTGAAGCCAACTAAGAATATGAAAAATGATGGTTGAGATGATATCTTGAGGAATAAAAGCCCTACTTTGGTCTAACATTTTTTTTTTCTCTCAACTGAAAGCCCCTTTTCTGCTTAATAATCATATTTAGTTGATTTAATGAGGAGATTTAGTTGTGGATGGAATTTGTGACTAGTGCTTCACTATTTGAGTTTATTGCGTTGTGTGTGCTTGAGTCTTAATTACTAAAAAATTATATTTCAATATTTGACCAAATTATGCTATCCAAGGTTTGGATATTAAAATGTTTCACCCCCTGAAGTTCATCCAATATCCACCTTTAGAATCCGAAATTTACCCTTAACTATGCGAGCATTGACCTGATAGTAATCCACATAAAAACGTTATGAGCCATCTTTTTTCTTGACTAAGAGGATTTGGAAAGAGAACAGGGATCTGCTTGGCCAAATGATCCCTTGTTGTAGCATCCTAGGTACACAACTTCTGAATCTCATCCTTTTTAAAATGTGGGTGCTGGTAAGGTCACACTACAACTAGTCCTGACCTACGTTTGAGAGTGATGAAACTATTGCACTCATGACTATTTGGCAATCCGAAAGGTTCCATGAACAGGTATGCAAACTTGGCTAGTAATTTATCCAAGATTACTATAGTTGAATTTTTTCCTTACCTCAAACTAAGTCATAGTTATGCCTCCAGAGGTTGTCCTTGCCACAACACGTCCTTCCCTTTTAGGACAAACTTCATACTCAAGGAGTTGAAGTCCCAAAAATCAAACCATGAGTGCAAAGCCATTTTACTCCTAAAATCACATCAAACCCCTCTAATGGAATAGCATAAAAATCAGCCTGAAAAATGTCATTTGCAACTTGAAATAGTACCAACTTATAGTTGCCGATGCTAGTTGCACGTTCCTCCTTTGTCACATAGACTTGCAGCCTTGGTCTTTTCTAATCTTCTAGTCTCAAACTTGGTATTGAACCTTCACACAGATAGTTATATGTGTTGCTTGAATCTATTAGCATTGAGATAGTAACTTCTGACAAGTCTGCCCACAAATGTATGGTGGGAGAATTGTAGATCCCACTAATGGTATGTAGAGAAGTCTTAGGATATTCTATCATGTCTTTCTTTGATTCACTTTTCGCATCTGGAACTTCAATCCAGAACATCCTTTTACATTTGTGTCATACTGAATAGGATTCATCACAGTTGGAACATTGTCACTTGGCTCTCCTTTCTACCACTTCTACTTGTCTTAGTCTCTTGACAAACGGTGCAGAAGGGCCTACCCGATTGGTTTCGTCATTAGTTCCCCTCCCTTTGCATTAAAGCTCTTGTTAGTGGAGATAACATACTTGTCAGTTGATTTGGGAGTGGGCGAAGTCATGTTGGTTTTCGAGGTTATGATTCCCTAGCAAAACCTTTGCGTACGCTCCAATGCCCGAGTCATATTCATGGCAATTTTGAGTTCCCTAGTTGCTGCATCTCAATGTTAATCTTGAGTTCTTCTACCAACTTAGCAGTAAAGAGGTCTATTTGCTGGTGAGGTTTAAGATCAGAAGCCTTGGCAATAACGATTGGAAGTGGTGTTCATATTCCTCTAATGACTTGGTTTGTTTAAGGTTGGCTAGTTCTCCCAAGGGTTTATTACTCATAGTTGGCCCAAATCTCATGTGACAGGACTCTTTAAAGTGCCTCCAATCTAGTTTTGCCTCCTACTACTCCATTTAGTCAAACCATAGTTGTGCCTTACCCAATAGATGAAGCGTGGATAAAGCCCAACTCGTCTTCTTTAGCAGTCTTTTGATTGACAGAATTTTTCACGTTGTTTCAGCCACCCTAAAGGGTTGTTATTGCCATCATAAATAGAAATTTCATCTTGGAGTATTGTGGCACAATGGATCCCCCCAAATGCGATTTAGATTTGTCTTCCAAACTTTCGTTTTGGCCCTGGCTATCACTACCTTGCCCCTTTACATCATCTCTAACATAACCCTTTGCTGCTCCCCAATTCGAGAAGGAAAGTTCTACCATCTGCTCTTCTAATGAACTTTGCCTAGCCATGTGTTCCATAAAAGAATCCAACTTGGCTGCCAAATTCTTTGCATCACCCATAACACTTGACTCTGATATCAAAGTGTTTTAAGCCTTAGCATAGGATCTAGTCACAAGTTTAGACATGGAAGAATCTTTCTTGAGATTTATAATGAATTTGGAGAATCAGACTCGTCCTTGACAGAGCCCCTCTATGGCCAACTTGTTGAGAGAATAATTGCTTCCTTTTATTAAATACTCAAAGCCTTTTTAAAGGCTGTTAATAACAAGAAGACATCCTAATTATAGGATCTTAACTAACCAAAGAAAGAGATCTTAGATTATAGGATCTTAACTAAATAGAAAGTTTAACAGTTAAAAGAAACACAATAAAACACTAATTGGGTAAGCTAGGCTGCATCTACTATTGCTACCTTCTTTTTTTGATATTGTTGTCCGACGAAAGCATCCACATAAGATCCTTAAATCTTTACCCAAAATCTTTGGAAAATTTAGAGAACTTGAAATTATTTAGAACACACATTGTTTAAGTTACATCTTTCTTTCTCCAAGAGTTTACTTCATATTTTTATGCACCGAGTGATTATGTTTCTTATCCTAACTCATCTTTCCTTCTTTGTCTCTGCAAGCCCTGCTCTCCTTACCAACGGGAAGGCTCATCGCAACCACTATACAACCCCTAGTTCTGGTTTAGATTGCTTCATATTTTCTCATGTTCTCACTAGCATGCTATGTCATTCTTACCAAGCTTTTATGACCAACTATTTTGTGGGGTGATGGCAGGATTATAAAAAAAGTATTGTATTCATATGAAAATACATTTATTCTTGTTTTATCTTTTTAGGGCTATTATTTTTAGATTTAAGCTTTTGCAGAATTAGTTAGACCAAATTTTTTTCCATCAACTTTAGATGAAGATGAATGTAATATAGAATCAACCTGAGCATCACTAATTCTTATTGCACTCTTACTGAGTCATCAAACCACTGTTACCCACAGTGAAAGTATATTTTCTACTAGTCCAATATGAACTGTCATCTGATTATGCTACCATTGTTGCAGGCATTGGACACTTTCAACACTGCAGTTGTTTCTCCTATTTATTATGCCATGTTCACGTCTTTTACTATTTTCGCTAGCGCAATAATGTTTAAGGTATTATTTGCCAAAAATAATAATAAAATAATGTTTTAAATTTTTTAAAAATATGTTCTCCAATGTGAAGATTATTCTTTATTTTCTTATTCCTCTTGGGGATAGGGAAAACACTTGGAAATAAACACAAGATATCCGATTATATGTTTGCTTTTTTTTAGGACTATTCTGGTCAAAGTGCAAGCAGCATAGCATCAGAGCTTTGTGGATTTATTACAGTCTTATCTGGGACAATAGTGTTGCATAGTACCAGGGAACCAGATTCACCTTTCCTATCAGGTATTTGTCTCATGCATTTATAACGGGAACATTGATCATTTTGGTTACAATGTGTATGCAATCTTATGTGAGATAGAAGCTATAAAAAAAATGCACTATGTGAGATAGAAGCAAAAAAAAATGCACGTGTTACTTTATGCAACTTCTGGGATGTTTATGAATTGTCCGAGTGGCTAGCAGGGTAAATACCATGATCCAAGTTTGAGAGAAACATAACGAAATCAACAATATATTTGGGGAAGGCAATGACTTCATGATGAAGCTTTCATTTTTAGTAAAGAAAGAAATAAAAGCAGATATTTTTGGTGTGAAAAACTTGAAATCTTGATTGAACTCAATTGAACTTAATTTTCTAATCAATTGTTGATCGAGTGAATTTTGTCTGATAAATGGTTGTTGAGTTGAGGGTTTCTCATAGTTTGTGTAATTTCTTGGCATTTCTTTTGGATGTGGATAATTGTCGAGCACTGTATTGATAACTTTAATCTTTCTTTTTTCTCACAGCAGTAGTTATCATGCGTCTTTAGGAACTGGAAATTATCTTTTGAATAGCTATGGGAAACCAGTGCCTATTTGATGTGATTCAAAGAATTATCAATGCACATCTACCCTAGTGCAATAGTCTTTATTGTTATTTACTTGTATTTCTCTTGGATAAATATTCTTTTTAGAGGAGATATAATTAAATCCAAACATCTAAAAAATTAATAAGTTAAGGTATCATCACAAATAGATGATAAGATCTAATTAAAATTGCATGATAGAATTTCTTAAGGAAATCACCATTAGATATGTCTCTAAGATCTATGTCTGGAAACTCCTGAGTCTAAAAACCAAAGGAGAGGAACAAGCACAATGCAATTTTTGGGTAGCTAGCTTGTATTGTTCTTTCTTTCCAAATACACTTGATTACCTTTCTTATGCTTTAATTCTGAAAGGAGTTGACCGTTAAGTGTAGAACAATAAGAATGCAGTTTTTGACGTCATTTAGTGATATGAGATTATTATATCATTTTATTTCTTTACTTAAGCATTAAATAGTTATTACATGTGCCACCAGTTTACTGGCCATTGTAGAAGACATTACCCAATTGTTATTCCAATTGGTAGCATCGGGATGACAAACTAACAAATCCATCAAATAAAATATCAGCTTAAATCCCTTCTTTTCTTTCTTCTAGCTTCTTGATTCTTATTCTTGCGATACTTAAGTGGTAATATTTTGGTATTAGAGTACAATTGTGGCACCTCTATTCTATGGTGAATTAATTTCATTCAAACACTGAGTTCGGAGAGCTCATGGACAAGAGATGTGATGCATGGAGGACTTTCAAGAGTATCAAATGCAAGAAATGCATGCAGCCCAAATGCAGTTACAGGAAATACAATTGAAATATAGTTGAGATGAGATCTTTACGAATTGTTCGAACAATAGGTTTTAATGCCAAAAACCTAATCATAATTGCATTTACCGTGTGTTGTGGGTGAAAGATTTACTAATGCAAAAGAGCTCAGAGTTGATGGAAGAAATAAAAGAGTTCAAAATAGTCAACTACAAGCTTTAATTTGGTGCGATGAAGAGTGAGAGTTGAAGTGACAGCAAAGACAACAAGAGTTGAAATTTAGTTTATGCTAGGTATTAATTTAGATATGTTATCCTAGTGCAGTTCTAATTCTATTCACTAAAATGGATCCTTATTTAGAAGGTATAAGTGTAGTTTTAATACTTACCTAGTTGTGATCCTATTTCAGTTCTCCTACTTAAATTTTCTTCATTGAAGTCCTATGCATAAACTCCTCGTATGTCCCATGGTTAACACAAATCCCCTGTTGAGATATAGAGAGGCCAACAAGCAGACAAAATCCTGATATTACTATATTAAAAGATGAAAATGTGGGTGAACTTGGATAACAAAATTCAAGCAGGATAAATATAACAATAATTACCAAGGAGGAATGAAAGTGGTTGCCCCATATTCAGAAAAAATTCAAAGAAAGTCTAAATGAAGCTAGCAAACTCCAGACTTTTTATGGTTTTTATCTGAAGTTCTCTAACTGCTACAAGGATTTAGTATCTATCATTTTCATTATTAAATTTCATCTCCTATATTGTTGGTGCTCTTTCATTATCTTTCTGCATTTCGGGTTTGGCCTTATTAAATTTATCGATTTTGTAGCAATTAAATTTAACCATCTTGGATTGTAAGATTTCCGTTCACCCAACCAAGGGTTCATTGCTAGATAAATACTATGCATGCATACACTATCTGTCCAAAGGGAATAAGACACGCTGAATCTTGGTGATATAAGTATTTTAATGCTGTACAGAAGTAAAGTGTGAAAATTTACTGATAATTTCAAGCATGCAGATCTTTATACGCCATTATCACCAAAAGTGTCCTGGTATATCCACGGAAATGGGGAACTCTGGAAGCAGAAGGATGAAGATGAATCACCGCCGAACTTTGTCACAATTCTCCGACAAGATCATTTCAAGTAAATAGCATATTGTTGTGGCAGAGAAGCTTGTTTTAAAATCCATACGCTGGTGCAGGTGAAAAGCGTATGGTAACTTTTTGTTCTGAGGAAATTCTTTGTAATTTTTCCCTCTAGACTTTTTAAAGTCAGGATAAGACATGGTACTTTTCCTTTTTTCTTTTTTCCTTTAGTCTTTTGATTTTCCAAGTAGTATTTCTTTCCATCCCATTGTACAAAGTAGGTCCAGATTTTGGCTTGCTGATCCAGAAGGGGAGCTACTCATGGTAGTTGGGT
>JAOSBO010000209.1:36871554-36885011 GCA_027563915.1 Erythroxylum rotundifolium | reverse complement strand
AATCTGCTTATGTACGTACCATGATTATACTGTGATGTGTTAACTGTCTAGTTTTCGTTTTTAATTCTCCCTTTTTCAGTTTGTTAGTTATATGGGTGTTTGAACAAACTAAGACAAGAAATGGTGATGGCGTTTTGAGTGTAAAGGGTTGATCTTTCTGTCCCTGTTCAAAGGGTTGATCTTTCTGTCCCTGTTCCTTTCTTTCCCGGTTCTTCTCAGGTACTTCGAATGCTTCTTTTCTTCATTGATTTTGGTATGCTACTACTCAACCTGTTTCGCTTCTTTACTTCCTTGAGAGAGAGAGGAAAAAAATACTGATTCTTATCCTTTTTTGATTTGTTTTGGGAATTGATCGAGATCTGTGTTGCGTATAGCTAAGTGATCGATGGTTTCCACTGTTTTAGTTGTTTGTGGAAGTTCCAGTTAGAAGGTAGCCAAGTTCTTGACTTAGGACAGATTCTGTACCATGAGCAAATGGGGCAATCTAATCAGAATTTTTCGTTTGAACCAAAAAAAAAAAAAAAAGGACTTTTGAATCTTGGAACTCATTGTTCTTTGCGTTCTAACTTGTAAGTACTTGTTGTCCATAATCTGTCTAATTAAGTCAGTGCCGACACTCCATTACTCCATTATCTGTCTTTTGTCTCATTGTTTTGTCTTGACTTTTTATGTTCTAAACGTCCAGCTTTTTTATGTTTCAGCAATCAATATATCTTTTATGTCTCTTCTCGTTCCCCTCTCTTCTGTTCTTCTTCTTATTCTGTTTTTTTTTTCAAATGGTAAAAACAATGCTGAGATTGGCTGTAAGAGCCTCATGATATAGCTGTCATAAGCTGAAAGGTCTCGAGATTGCGTCAAACTCTTTTGCTTAGTTTTGGACTGAGCAAGAACATACAGGCGTGGAAGTCAGTGATATGGAATTTTATTATTAGATTCTGTATGTAATGAGTCATGAGTCATGGATT
This sequence comes from Erythroxylum rotundifolium, assembly GCA_027563915.1. Taxonomy (NCBI): domain Eukaryota; kingdom Viridiplantae; phylum Streptophyta; class Magnoliopsida; order Malpighiales; family Erythroxylaceae; genus Erythroxylum; species Erythroxylum rotundifolium. Next base: position 36,884,046 of record JAOSBO010000209.1, on the reverse strand, counting down.
TACCTTACTTGGATGTTAACCACCAAATGCGGATTTTATGAAATTGATTTCTCGATACCAATGGTTGGGCTTTGCATCCATGACCATGCAGAATTCAGTTCTAAGAATGAATGTTCTTTGAAAATCTTTTAAGGTTGGTTGGGTTTGATGTTCTTCTTCCCTTTAACTTCTATGGTGGGACAATTTATAGAAAGGCAACCTTCCTGTTCTTCGAGTTCCTCTTTTCAGTTCAAAATGGTACTGGATGCATTTATCTTGTTTCTTCTGGAGAAGGGCTCCAGTAACACAATTATCTAATATGGTCTCTTTTTCTCCAGAAGAATTATTCCCAAATCGGAAAGCTGTTTCAGAATGAACCAAAGCTAATGCCTACCACTTTTAACATTGACGTAATTGAAGATGTTATGGTTCTACTTTAAATTTTTATTCATAATTCCTCTTAAAAAATTTGTTTTTATTTCAATTGTGTGGAGGCAGATGATTATGAAATGGGTTAGGGATATGTAATTCCTAACTCTGTTTTTTTTCCTTTTCTTTGATTCTAACTATGAGAATTATGAGTAATACATTTGCTGTTTGCCTTTTCTTAATGTGATAAGTTGCACATTAGCTGATTAGACACTTGGAGTGCTTCATCGATTTTCTTTTTCTGAAAGAATATTTTGGAATGTATTTTGGATGTCAACTGAATTGGTGCTTTCTAACCCTTGTCCTTTCCGCTTAGTAATTCTTGTGACACCGACTTATCTAGTAATTCTTGTTGGTGATTACTACCATGAAATGTAGATTCTTTTACATATTCCACAGAAATTTGCTGCTGACTAAGGGGTGGCTTGTCTTACAGAGTTCGTTCCCTTCCCTGTTCTTCGATAGTTTTAAGGATCAAAATAAGTAGCAGATGGCTGCTGAACTCGTGAATTCTGCAACAAGTGAAAAACTTGGTGAAGTAGATTGGACAAAGAACATTGAAATCTGTGAATTAGTCGCACACAATCAGCGGTGAGCTTTTCTCACCTGTTCAACAAATATAGTACTTCTGACATGTGATCACTATATGTATTTCAATGAGATGTGGTACTTATGTTCTATTATTTTCGTGCAAGTATACAATGCAGATTCAGAGCTACTTGTACTTTGATGTTGTTATTTACTTATTGTCATCGACGACATATTGATTTTGTTATTGCTACTAATGGTCTAAGCTGGAGACACAGCTTTTTCTTAGAATGACTTTTATTTTTTGTGGATGTGCAGGCAAGCTAGAGATGTTGTAAAAGCCATTAAAAAACGTTTAGGGAGCAAGAATCATAATACTCAACTGTATGCTGTGATGGTGAGTTGTATGCTTTATGAATGCATGTAATCAATGTAATTATGACTTGATTTCTTTTGTTAAAAGTGCATTGAAAGTGATTGTCCTACTCTTGCCTCATCCTTCAATGATATCTTACGATATATGGCTTGTTTTTAATATTCTTTTCTTATTTTGCAGTTGCTGGAAATGCTGATGAACAATATTGGTGAGTGTATCCATCAGCAGGTGATTGATACAGGGATTCTTCCCATTCTTGTGAAGATAGTAAAGAAAAAGGTCTGACATTAACCTTCTTCAGAATTTGGGGAGTGAAGATTAGCCTCATCTCATGTAATTATTATAATATTTTCTTGTTTTGTTGCACTTACAGACAGACTTGCCTGTACGAGAAAGGATATTTCTTCTTCTAGATGCCACACAAACTTCTGTTGGAGGTGCATCTGGAAAGTTTCCCCAATACTACTCTGCATACTTTGATTTGGTGGTAAGTATGCATGAAACTGTCGTATTTTATCAGCTATGTAATCCTGCACAATGAAACATATTGTGGGCAAAAAAAATACTATTCCTTTGGTGGATATGGAATTGAATAAATCAGTTGTTACGAACCTGAACTCCCAAATCATGGTGTTTATATCGACTAGTGTTAATATCGAGATTTATCCAACAATTCTAATTCCCAAATCATGGTGTTTATATCGACTAGTGTTAATATCAAGATTTATCCGACAATTCTAATTGTTGCATATGGAGCAATCCAGATTAAGTTTGGGAGTAAAGTGAAGAATAAACTGTGAAAAGGTCTTCTAATCCTTGCTTGAAAGTTAAGATCTTCTATAACAATTTTGAGCTGTTTGATTAGATGGTGGATTTCATGAAGACTTCATGCTTATACCTTGATTATGAAAATAGTGCAGTTAGTGTGGGTTGTTTTCTTCATTTACTTGGAATGTTTCTCTCACTAGTGTGTAATAGCACACACAACATAGTTACATTGCTATCTTTAGCTATTAAACTTGTTTCCTATTGTGCTAAAGAATGCAGGAGTGCAATTTCCTCAAAGGCCATCTGAAGTTCCAAGGCCTCCTCATCTCCCATCGAATGGTCCTGCTTCAAACGGAAATGGTAAAAGCACACATAACGGGGAAATTGCTAGCTCTAGGCATGAGTCTGGTACTCCACAACTAGAACCTGAAGTTGTTCCCGAATCGAGGTATCTTTTGTGCAGTTACTTTCTCATATTACACTTATGCATTTTACAACGACCATTTTCAAAGGAGACCTGCTCTTAGTCTGATTTAGGATTCTGGTCGTATATCTTTGATGCCAAAACTGGTTTGCAGTACACCCATCCGGAAAAAAATTCAGACTTCTTTCTTTTAAGATTGTTTGCTAAGTTATTTCTAAACATGTGAACTGTTGAAAGGAAATAAAATTATGAACTACTATTTTGAGGGTACTTTGTGTGGTTAATTCTCTTGTGTATCTTGACTTTATCTACTTGAAATTTATGAACATCGTGCACAATTGCTATACCATCCATTAGACACACAGCAAAGTTGCAGGGAGGAACAATTGCAGCAAAATATTAGACCAACAAGGAGGCCACATTGAGCATTCTTTAGGCATAACTAATACATACCGATTGCCCCATTATAAGACTTTCTGAACTTACTTATATCTATACTAGACCTTCAAAAAATTGAGCGTTTAATCCAACCATTCTGTTGTCGGCTTAGTTTATGTTTATCAATAATTTCTTTTGAGATTCCACGTCAGATCTATTGTTTATTCAATTCTTGTGTATTGAATTACATCTGGTTAGTAGGACGATCAAATAATGATCACCCAATCAGTGTATGCTTGCTAAAATTTTCCATTGTTAAGTCTAATAGTTCTGCCTTGCAGTATTGTTCAAAAGGCTAGTAATGCGCTAGAAGTTTTGAAAGAAGTCCTTGATGCTATTGGTTCTCAGAATCCTGAGGTAAACTTTCCGCAGACTGTTTCTCTTGTTTTCTTTCCCATCTTTTGGGTGTTCCTCTCCTGTAATTCAGTTTGGATATGAGTCAATAGACATCTTCTGTTAGCCCTTTTAATACTGATATAAGAACTGCAAGTAAATTATTTCTTGAGCAAATTGATCCACACAGAAGGCATCTGTTTCTTATCAAATCTTTGTAGAAAGAAGCCAAATTTACTAATTATCAATGGCCTTGATCTTTTATATTCTGATGTTTAACTTCACTCTAGTTTGAGATTTTTGAGATAAGCTCATTGCAAGCAATCAACGTTTATGTGTCTCTGTGTTGACTTGATTCCTCAAAAAGACCTAATGTTGTTAGTGTTAACAAAAGAGCAAGCATTAGATTATAGTTTTGAAATATGTGATTCTATGAATTTCAGTTACTTGGTTCTATATTAACTAGCTTGGAACACAGTTCTAATTCTTTAGAATTGGCATTTTATCAGGGTGCAAAGGATGAGTTTACTCTTGATCTTGTGGAGCAGTGCACATTCCAAAAGCAGCGAGTAATGCATCTTGTGCTGACTTCTCGGTAGGGACACTTTTTGTATCTTTGATTCGTAATGAGAAACATTTATTTAAACAAGGTCTGTGTTACGGGTTGAAATTGTACGTGTTACTTCCAATTAGTTTAGCTGCATTTTGCATTGTAGATTATTGTCATGCAGTCGTGATTGCCCAAGAACTTGGATTGTATGCCTTCACCTTTTTTTGGGGGGCAATAATAGAATTAATCTAATTGATAACATAACCTATCATATTGTGCTATTTGTTCATTTCAAGTCTTGATTGTTGAAGTTTGATTCTTACTTGAGCCTGGATGATGAAAAATTATCATGTCCAGTTCCTTTGGAGGATGAATCTATAGATGTTTACTGATATACATAAGTTCAGTGATATTGACACAAGCTTTTTATAAAAGTTGAAATAGCTAAATGTAGGTAGGTTAGGTTTTGTGTTGGTTTTAGTTTGTTCTTGTTTTGACCGATATCATGGTTGAAAGCATTTACTATGAAAATTAGTCAAGAAAGGCGATGTTCTATCAACTTTTAGATGGCAAAACCCTCTTGCATCACACTTAGATTGCATGTGAGAGTGGATTTTCAGGAGTACGTTTGTCTTAAACAGGCTGTTAATGCTTAAATCTCATGCTAGTATTAGTCAAATCCCTCCATTTTTTGTCTTGAAACAAACAGTATGCAGCATATTTAGTCATAAAAATTGTTAGTATGCATAATCACCTGGCTGTTGCTTTGTCCTGGTACAGGGAAGAAAAGGTGGTCTCTCGAGCAATCGAATTAAATGAACGGCTTCAGAAAGTTTTAACACGACATGAAGTGCTCCTCTCGGGCAGATCTACTTTTGTGGACAGGTCAACAATTTCAAGTGGTGTTCCTTCAACAGCAAATCATTGTAATCATGAAGAAACAGAAGAGGAGGAGGAGTCAGACGAGCGGCTCTTTCGAAGGTCTATTTTACAACTTTATTAGGTTTATCTTCTTAATGTAGTAGATTGCCTTCCAGCTAACGTGTCTTCATCCTTCTAAATTCTCTAACATGAAAACAAACTTATGAGTCTCTTGCAGACTAAGGAAATATTTCTTTAGAGCATACTCTTAGCTACTCTAATCATATGGTCAACCGGACATGAAAATGCTGAGATTGAAATTGCTGTTTTGTCTGGAAACTTGACAGGTTACGGAAAGGAAAGGCTTGTGCAAGGCCTGAGGATGAAGTTCATAACACACAAGATCATCCCCCACTCGGTCTGCTTGGATCATCTGTACCAGGGGAAAGGTTGAACCGACCCCTTATACGGCCGGTTTCTTCTGAGCACGTTCACGAGTCTGATGCGAATTCCCCACCATTTGCAATTCCGCCCCCTCCCTCCAAGCATGTAGAGAGGGAGAAGTTCTTTAAGGAGAAAAAGGTTGATGGTCCGGGTTTAAGTGGCCACATGAGAGGTCTCTCATTACACAGTCGAAATGCCAGCAGTTCCCGCAGTGGAAGTACAGATTTTAGTGAATGAGCACACCCCAAAACCACAGTTTGTTTTCACTACTGAATCAAGGGGTTGCCTTTTGTGTCATGTTTCTCTGGTTTCTGTTACTAATATGGTCTTTTATTATCAAACTAGCCTTAGAGAGTACGATGTTATAGAGTGTACTAACTTGAGGTTTTACTGGTGTTTTCATATGAATAACGCTATTGCTTATAGAGAACACCAAATTTCTGAACTCTGGGACATTACCTTTGGTGGTTTGTATAAATATATTTCCGATGGTGTATTGTTTAATTCAACTAAGATTGATCAAGTTTGAACTCGAACTTACAATATTTTTCTGGGTTTAATTAATTATCAAATCCGATAAAAATTAATTTAATTTAATTTAATTAAACTTGTTAGGCATCAATCACTACCTAAAATAAAGAAACAAGCTTGAATCTTGAAATCTAAATAACTCGGAGACCAAATAACTTAATTTCAGTTGGATTGCATGTAAGAAATACAAACAACACAAAGAGGAAATATATGCATCACAATTAAAAGGAAGATATACACAAGAAAATGAAAGGAAGAGTTTGGAAAAGAAAGGGGAAAGGAAATGGTGGGTAGTAATAAAAACATGAAAAGATGAGGAAGAGGAAGTGGTGCTTGTTTTTCTAAGTTTGAAGATAAACTGATAAGTCCTTCTCAGACCTCAGCCCTGTCCCAAAGGGCTCCACTCTCATTATTGTTTATTTATTCTATTGTTTATTTATTCCACAGAAAGAAAGAAAGAAGCAGAATTTATACAAAGTTTTTCCCGTTTCCCATAAAGTGGGAGAAGAAAAGCTCTGACCTTTCTTCACACCCAAACGCTCCTCCTCCGTTCAGGGCCTATTCCATCACTTGGGTTCACTAAAGATTGTTTCTTTTTTTTTGGGATCGTTCAAGTTTGGTGGAAAAGAACTTGGTAACCCATCAGTCATTCAACCATTGCAAGCCAAGAAAATGAATTGTAGTGGAGCAATTAACACGTCATCTGCTTCTACATCTTCATCGACATTTTGTCTGCCAAATCGCCATCGTCGTCCTCATCTTAGTGCAGCCACTTCGTGTCTCAGTTATCCTTCTCGAAACGCCAAGTTCCCTCTGTAAGTTATCTCTCTTACACGTCTAACTAAAGTGCCAGTAGATCTTCTGGGATTGCAGTAAACTGTTAAAACTGGGAGAAGATAGCCCTTTGTTGATCTCATATTGCTTTTAATCATTTCAGCGATGTATTGATGTGGAATTGGATAATGTATGGATACCCTTTTCTATTTATTTTATGGGTTAGTTTGCATTTAGCTTATTTTTTCACTTTTTCTTGGTTTTGATAGAGTCTTGCCACGGGCAATTTCTTCTTCCCAAGGATCCTCTGTGGTTCAGGTGGAGTCTAGTCTACGTTCAAATCTTTCAAGCATTAATGTAATAAACAAATCTTCCCAACTGGGATGGTCTGGGACGACTTCTTTATATTGTAAGCGATCACCAAACAAGCATTCATTGGCTTTGGGAGCTCTAGTGACTTCAACATCTCAAGATGTGCCTCCTGCATCTCTAATTGGCGAAGAAAGGATAGGAGTTTTGCTGCTGAACCTTGGAGGCCCTGAGACACTTGAAGATGTGCAGCCTTTTCTGTTTAACCTGTTTGCTGATCCTGTAAGACACATACTTTTACTTTCATAATTTGTTTCATAACTCACTTCTATGTGATTGTTGAAGCTATCACCAATTGCTGGTTATATGTTTTTCTTGAAGACTTTTTTTCTATGCAATGCCTTTTGAATATGTCCTATGTTATATTATGCCAGGACATTATCCGACTGCCAAGGTTATTTCGTTTTCTGCAAAAACCATTGGCCCAATTTATATCAGTTGTTCGGGCACCAAAGAGCAAGGAAGGCTATGCTTCAATCGGTGGCGGTTCTCCTCTACGACAGATTACAGATGCGCAGGTTGCTTTCTTTCCTCAATAACTCTTAATGAATTTCTGACGCTTTACTTGCATAGTATTGTTCTTCTAAGTTGTGTCACTTCAAGAAAATGTGCAGAATGATTTGTGTCAGGGATGGTGTTGATCTGTTATGACAACAGACACCATCACATATATAATAAAAGTTTTGCTCAAGTGTCTTTATCTATTTGTTCCAAGGAATCTTGCCTTATTTGCTATGTTCTTCATTCAGGCAGAAGAGTTGAAGAAAGCCCTTTGGGAGAAGAATGTCCCAGCTAAGGTTTATGTAGGCATGCGTTACTGGCACCCATTTACCGAGGAAGCCATTGAACAGGTACTTATGACCGATTCTAGTTTATTTTCAAATTCTTTCTGGTACTTGCCACTGAATCATTAACATACTGAGCAGTGATGCTGCAAAAGCGAACATATTTCTCAACTAAAGGTGTGATTTTGATATATATTGACATAATTAAGATTTCACTGTCTAGTTTGATTCAATTGTGGCAGTGTAGGAAGAACGAAGTTTGTGCAGTGTAGTCTAAACTCTCCATTAGGACATTGACTAACTTCCAGTGCAGGTTCTGCAAATGTTGCCATGGTGGTAAAAGTGGGTTGTGAATCAATGCAATGTTTGCAAGAAGCAAATTTTTTTCACCTTTGATTGTAGATCCAGGAACTAATTAGTATGAATATGTTTGGCTGTTCTTTACCAATTTCATCACATTAACATCATCATATGAAGAAAAGTTCCGCATTTGATTTTATTGGATTAAGAAATTACTTACATTGCAGTTGGATTCACAGTTGCAGTTTGTGAAAGTGTGATTAACAAACTTGCTTTTGTCAAAGGTAGTTTACTTCTTTCTTACCAAATAACAGTGGAACAAGGAGATAATAATTAAAGTTTACTTTTAATAGTCCAATAGTGATTGTTTTGAAATTTAAAATGTTATTTTCTCACTGAATTTAAGAAATTTGGCATTGTCATCATTCAACCTTAACATCAGATTGTTTAATGGAAAAGCTGCTTTTGTCAAACCTACCTTTAAGTTCATTTTGCATTTGTATCATCTTTTAATTGTTATCTAGGTATTCCGTTTTCACCTTCTCTTAGTTTCTGAGCATGGTGTAAAAATGAAGTTTTATGAATCTGATTCTGGTTTTCTGTGTTCTCTTGTACAGATTAAGAAAGATAATATCTCAAAGCTTGTTGTGCTTCCACTATATCCACAGTTCTCAATATCTACTAGTGGTTCAAGTCTTCGACTCTTGGAGAGCATATTTCGGTGATTGGAAAAACCATTACACATTGCATTAATTTCTGTGGAAATACATAGTATAAACTCATTGATTGTTTTCTGACGTTCAACAGGGAAGATGAATATCTAGTTAATATGCAACATACAGTGATCCCTTCCTGGTACCAGCGTGAAGGATACATAAAAGCGATGGCAAATTTGATTGAGAAGGAATTAGAAAATTTTGACTTTCCTGACAAGGTACTACATCAATATATTAATATGTTTTCAAGGCTTAGATTGACATCTTATGCAATGGGTGGATGATATGCAAGGTACTAAGGGAGCAACAAGTTGGTAGTTAGGATTTTTCTTGAAACTTCAAAAAGGAATAGATAACTTAAGAATTATGATTTCCAGAGCTTCTGAAAGCATTAAGAATTTGAAATAAAAAGAAAGGGGAAATGAGCTGACATTGGAAAAAGAATTGTTGCCTAGCATCAAAGACAGATAACCTTCAAATCCAGTTAAAAGAAGTGGGATTTACTACAGGAAGAAATGAGTTCCTAGGGTTAACACTATTTAAGGTAATCATCAACCTAAGAAAACCAGTGCCATTCTTCTGAAGACAGTTTTGGTCAGAAAATTTAACCCCATAGTTTCAAGATGAAATAGCTTTTCTTCTACATAGTTTATGCATGGATGTTTTACTGTTTACATTAGTTTCTCAACGGAATTTCTGTTGTGGCATTTAGCAAAGCAAGTCAATGAAAGGCTAGTTGTGTCTTGCTATGGTGCTTATTATTTGTATCTTGCTACTTTAGGATGCTTGTTCTTGTTCTGATTAGAGGTTGGAGATCATGATTTGCTTGTTTGGCTCTACTTAAATTGCCAGTTAACTATGATATTGCTTGTAGGTTGTAATATTTTTTAGTGCACATGGGGTGCCTCTTGCATATGTGGAAGAAGCTGGAGATCCCTACAAGGCAGAAATGGAGGAATGTGTGGATTTGATAATGGAAGAATTAGAGAAGAGAAAAATAACTAACCCCTACACCCTTGCTTATCAGGTTTTTGCAAGATTCTTCTTGAATCTGTCTCACATTTGATTACCAATATCCCTCTTGAAATGTGACTATAAAGCAGTTAAAGTGATTGTTCAATAGATTGAAAATTTGTTCGGGATGAGCTCTGTCGTCGGCCTATTTATAAAATGATATATAGTCGTCAATACCTTCATTATGTGATGATAGCTTTAAGAATCTGGTCATTATTTTGCTGATGAAATGAATCTGTTCTAGAAATATTTTTGAGATTTCTTTAGTTAGGATTACTAGATGTGGTTGATATGCTTTGGTAGATGTCACTTCATTTTTATGCTGAATGTCTTGGATCTTTACAGAGTAGAGTTGGACCGGTTGAATGGCTGAAGCCCTATACTGATGAGACAATCATCGAGCTTGGGAGAAAAGGAGTGAAGAGTCTTCTTGCTGTCCCAATTAGGTAGGTCATGATAAGAAGCCTTATTTGATGTAGCTATGTGCTTGTTAGACGATTGTTCACTGCCAATGCCACTGCTCGATTTTAAGTCATTGTAACTGAAATTTATTCTCAACATTTTATGCCTTATTCGCAGCTTTGTAAGTGAGCATATTGAAACTCTTGAAGAAATTGATGTCGAGTATAAAGAGTTGGCTCTAAAATCTGGAATAGAAAAATGGGGACGTGTTCCTGCACTAGGATGTGAACCGACCTTCATTTCTGACTTGGCGGATGCTGTGATTGAGAGTCTTCCATATGTTGGAGCAATGGCAGTGTCAAATCTTGAGGCTCGCCAGGTACCGCTTCTTATTCTGGTCAAATTTTAGTGAAGTGAAATACTTGAAGTTTGCTATTTGTTAATGCTCCAAACGTAACCTCCCATTGTTGGGAAACGCTTTTTAATATATCTTATGGTAAGATACATATTATTCAGAAGAAGGATACTTGAGTCTGTTTGGGAAAAATGAATTCTATAAATTGTTTTGGAGTTCATGCAATTCCTCACGTCATGTGTTTGGAATGTAAAAAAATTGTGGAATTGAATTCTAGGAATGAAGCAAACACCATGTAAACCTCTCCAATATGTTCCCTTATTACCGATTCCCTTGTCTCTTTCGGTTACTTTTGCTCACCATTTAAGTTGTAGGATCCACAAGTCATTTTCACTCCCCCCTCCTCTCCTCCCTCAATTCTAGTAAGTGCGGCAAGTTGTGCATTGACCTCTTGGTTCTAACTCCAATTTGTTCGATCCCAGTTCAGACAATCGATGTGTCTGCTCCATGCATTGTGAAATGAATTTATAAATAGATGGAGTATGTTAATGTTGCAGTTTCTGTCCATCCCTTCTGTAATGTGAAAAGCATCCTTTAGAAAAATGGAAGGGACTTACTAGATGAACTCAGATTAAATCATCGTTCTCTTGTGTTTCGATCTTGCTTTCAATAAAACTGCTCTGTTTCTGTTTATCTTGATCTGACTGGTCTTTTGGGATATTTACTACAGTCCTTGGTACCACTTGGCAGTGTAGAGGAGTTATTGGCAACATACGACTCGAAGCGCAGAGAGCTTCCTCCTCCAGTGACGGTATGGGAATGGGGTTGGACCAGAAGTGCGGAAACTTGGAATGGAAGAGCAGCTATGCTGGCAGTTCTTGTTCTATTGGTCCTAGAAGTCACCACTGGTGAAGGGTTTTTGCACCAGTGGGGTATACTGCCATTGTTTCACTAATTGAAGCCATACCCTAGTCCAAATTACAGTAGTGACATTTCCAGTTTTGTCTTTAAAACATAATCCTTGTGGATTATATGATCCTTTTTATACATATATTACACTGCATGCTGAGAAAGGTTGGATTTTGACTTCATACAATCTATGTAGATGCTAACGGGGAATGGATATTGTAGACTAGCATATTCTTACATATATAAGTTGGTAGCTTAGATTGTGGAAGCTTTTGCAAGTTACTATGGTATTTGATTGGATTTCAACAAAGAAAAAGAAGTGTACTTGTTCTTCCCTTCTTCTATCTGATACCTTCTCTATCTATAAACATTGGCAGTAGCTGGTTATGACAAACTGATCTACTAGAGGACATACTTGAATCATGGAGTCATTTGCATGAGATGAGGTTTAAAATCTTTGAATTCCATCTAAATTAGGGATGACAATGGGCCGGCTTATGGGTCGGTCTTGCTAATTTTTTAAAAATTAAATGTGTGAAAACGTCTTTCTTTAATTGAGTCCGGACTTGGATTATCCAAGCTCGGACTTGTCTGATACCCAATTTTTTTAAGCAAAATGTTCTTGTTTTGTTTAGAAAAGTCAGGTCTCAAATTAGATGGGTCTAGTTTGGCTCATGGATCGACCCATTGAAAATATCTGAATTTAAACACATCATTCATTCTCCCTCTCTATGGGCTTTCAAAAGCTCGACATGAAAGAAAAAAGAAAATAGAAAAAGTACGAGAATTCTATTCCTTAGTCAAGATCGGGGCCTCCTCGTGAGCCATAGTTATAATGTAAGCATATAAATTAGCGCTATCTGAAGTGCACGCACCCATCTAACCAAGTCAAGCCCTTTCTGGTTACAAGGAAATAAAGAGAGAATAGAATAAGCCCTTTCTGATTACAAGGAAATAAAGAGAGAATAGAATAGGTTAGTCCATTGCTATCCCTAATCTAAATATGAGAGTTTATAGAGTTCCAGGGCTGTACTTCATGCTTTCTTCTTTTTCTTTCTTAATTTCCTGAGTTTCTTGAATTTAGTTTGAAAGAAACTAGCTTGTAAACTGCCTTGTAAACAGATAAAGGGTTCATAGACAGAACTAGTGTCATTCATCATACATTAAGTCCTTGATTAAATAAAGAAGAATCCAAGTTTGGAGTTGC
>JAOSBO010000209.1:36596241-36607839 GCA_027563915.1 Erythroxylum rotundifolium | reverse complement strand
TGTAATTCAGAAGGTATGTTTTCTCTATGATATGCACACAATTGTCGCACTTCAGAGCTTCTGTTCTGCTCATGGATATTATGCCTTCCTAAATACCTCGTAGCTGTGGTAGTATATCTCATTCTTGATACATTAGCGGCTGCTTTGTTTATCTTTCCAATGCTTCGGAGGTGGATTGAAAACTCAGACTGGCTTATCCTCAAATTCATTTTATGGTGGTCAAAGGTATAGGAGGGCAGATCAGATTCTATTAGGACTCTCTGTTCTTAGACTTATCTAGTTCTCTGTTTTTCTTCCCTTCTGCTGTCCTCTGCTTTCCTTTCTAGAAGTCTTATATGATCAATTAGCACCTTCAGTTAAATCAATTGACATCGTCATTCTTCTCCCTTTACTCATACCATTACCTTAAACATGCCAGAATATTTTAGGACATTAAAGGCCTAGAGCCAACGTGGGTAACTATCTTTTTTTTTTTCCTCCTTCCTTTAAGTTCTATGCTGCAATTTTTGCTAAAACTACTGCCTAGTTCTCTCCAATCTTTAGATTACACAAGGGATTTTCAATATATCTCACGATATCTTATTTTGATGCGTACAAAGCTTTTCCATTCTTGACTACCATCTGAAAGTTTAGAAATGTTAAGTTCACTTATCGTCCATAAATGTCGTCAACTACATCTTCGTCCTTTTTGATTCCTATGTTTCCAGATAAAACCTCTGATGAAACCAACTAAGGATATAATGGCCATAAAGCATGTAAACTATAAGTGGCATGAGTTTTTTCCACCTGGTATTTGGTTGATCTGACTTCCTTTCATGCTTGTCAACTAGTTTCCAACTTATGTTAACAGATGAATTCCAAATGCAGCTAAACATAATTATGTAGCGATTGTCTCACTCTGGGCACCAATCAGCCTAGTGTTTCTCCCACTACTTTATTTCCATGTTCTAGTCACTACAAATTGTTTTGATCAAACTACTCACATAGGAAGCCTTTTCAGTATTTCCAAGATCAGCTATAACATATCTGGAATCTCTTATTTCTTGTTTTAGGTTAGTATGTGATTTGTTAGTAATGTGGATCATTTTATCTTTCTTTGAACATCAAACGCTCTTTCTCAGCACTCATAATTGGGAGCTATTGTCCATGCGTGAAATTGGGCATTAGAATATCCAATCCAGTTAAAAAAGGAAGTTGAAACTTTGTGAAAAGCTTCATGTATATAAGGTTTAGTTCCAAGTCATCATGTCAGACCATTTCTTTCCAAACATACCAAAATCTTTCTGGAGTTTTAGTTAACTGTGAGAAGCAGAAAGGCAATCATGATCTTAAAAGATGTTACGGATAACTAAAGCGTCTTGAACCATATGGTTGGTTTTGAGTGCTACTCTGCTCATCTTCTAAATATCACTGAGTTGCAACTTCTCTATTTTGTTGGTGCCAGGCATGTTGGCTATTGATTGTACGATATTCTCCCTGGTATTAGTAGTGGAAAAAAGCAATTATAGGAAATTTTGTTTCCACTGTCATCTTTGGTTTAGATTTTAAGATAATGAATTGTACATTACGTTCTTCTCACAGATAAGAAAGGATTCTCATTTTCAGTAGCAACATATATGATGCATAGCTAACAGTTATTTTGCGTCTCTTTAGGTCATGGCAAACAAGAGAAGCAAAGCTGCGAAATTTGCTCAGTTATGGAATGAAGTGATATGTAGTTTCCGAGAAGAGGACCTTATTAGTGACAGGAAAGGCACAGCAACCCTGCTAGACTGCTGAGACTGAATGTGGTTTCTTCTGACCCAGGGAGATGGATCTGTAGCTCGTTCCATACACGGCATATCCTGGTCTCAAGTTAATCCAGTAGCCACCATTTTTGCTATATCTTAATGCTTCAGAGGTATCCTTGACCACATAAAACCGTGCCTAACTGAAGCGTATATACTTTTTGTGAAGACTGCCCGCAACTGCGGTATATACTTTTTCATCAGGTGTGAAGCCAGCCCCAATCATTTCCTCGTACAAATTAAAAGCTTTTGATGATCATCCTTCCTTGGACAATCCCAATATCATTGCTTTGTAAGTGAACACGTGCATGATTAGATCCTTACGCATTTCGTCGAACATTTTCAGGGCCTGAGCTTCCTTCATTTTCCCTTTTACCGTCGCCAGCCATCACCAGACTCCAGGAATTATTCTTCAACAACAATTCCAAAAGCAAAACTTAAGCACAGAAGAGTATAAAGGCAAGACATTCTTTCCAAGTTGGATGATGAAGCTAAATCCACTCAGGAAGCTTAAAGAAATATGAGCATGAAAAGCGAGGTGGTGTTGAATTTATGGGAATAGAAAAAGAAAAAGATCCGTCAAACATGCTTCCCAAAATTAAAGATACTTCAATTTCACTATGGCTGGGAATAGAAAGAGTCGGATGGTGTTAATGAGTGGTTGATGGCTCAAGAACTTATTCTCTATTTATGCCCAAAGTTGAAGACATTCCCATAACTTTTACTGGCACCAACCATCACCCCCAAACTCCATCGATTATGTATAGAAGGCTGTCCTGCTCTTCAACAATTCCAAAAGCACAAATTTTCACATACCTCGTCTCTATGTCTTTCACAGTACAGCACAAGGTAATTTTTAATTCTTTATTTACTCGCTCTTAGTTGATTGTATTTCTTTAATATTGACTATTTCTTTTAGTTTACAAATTAGGTTCTTTTAATAAATATAAAATCATACTTATTAATACAAAATTTGTATTTTCTGATTTTTTTTCAACATTATGTTAACCAATCTATATTAATAATATATTCATGACAAGGTTATTTATTTTAGAAATAAATTTACTTTTTTAATTAAAAAGGTAGGTCTATTTTAATTGATACATTTTAACTTATGAACTTTTAATTATTATAATTATTGTAATAGTTACATAAAATATAGATTATTTATTATCTTTACTTCTGTATCAAGCCCCGACCTCATCAGAAGAAGAAGAAGAAAAAGCCCAATAAGGACTCTTTTCCCAGTCCACCAAACCCTGAAACGGTAACACCAAGAACGTGAGATCTGCTTCTAACAGAGCACAGCCAGAAGAAGAAAAGACTGAGACTGGAGTTGCCATTTACCCTCTTCTCAAAAGTTGGACAGTAGTAGTAGTACTAGCTATGAAAAGCAGTTAATCTTATGATTGTGTCTGTCTGTCATAAATGAATTTTGTGATATTGTGTTGACATTGTAAGTGGGGCTTTTAGAGATTCAAGAAGTGATGAATGGATGAATGAATGAATGCTACTTTGGCCTAGCTGATAAGTAATTGTGCCCCATCTCAAAATGATAATCCTGTTAAGTTTATGACGTATTCCTTGATTTCTTATGGATGGATTCCTTTGATAGAGTAACTGTAAGTGGAGTATGGATTTTCAGGTCTCAAAGGTCAGCTGAAGATATTGCCTTTTTTTATTGAAACAGATTGAGTGAAGATTTTGCTTAATCTTTGCAAGAGTTATCAGAAGCAAATTGTGAGATGAAAGAATCGATCTTCCTGCTCTTGTGTAACAACATTGGTGTTTGAGGTTCAATTACTATAAGGAAAATATATTAAATTAGTAAGTATAATGCTTTGTGTAAATAATTTTCAATTTTATAATATTTCTTAACATTTTTAGATGATCAGAAGCATCAAAAAGTAGAACTCTCCCTCACTCTCAATTTTCCTTCAATTTGTAAAGCCCATTTATATAATAAAAGCAGCCTAGCCCATAAAAACCGTTAAACTTGTATAAATAACCAAAATCTAGAAATTGGATTAGCTCATACGCAACCACCATCTTCTTCACTTTTCTCTCGACTTCCTAGTTAGTAGTGTCAGGCATCCTAAGTCTCAGGAATGTCATGCGCCAATAACTAAGTGAAGTGGTACCGAAATACCTTGAGTCCTGAAAATATCCTGTGTTGATAATTAAATACTGGAATAATACTAGAGTGAAGATTGAGGAATCAAGATATCCTGTATGTCAGTTACAACTAGTAAAGGCATACTCTAACGAATTCTATCTCCTCCTAGCAAAATGTTCGTATTTGTTTGTTTTTAGTTTATATAGTTGATGTCATGCCTAAAATAGAATTTGTAGAAAATTTTTAATTTAAAAAATTGGGAAAATGGAAAAAGGGCCAATATATGTACTAAGTAGTATTATTGAAAATTTAGGTTTATTTACTAAGTAGTAATCAAGTCTAAGTTTAAAAAATTTTAATTCCAATTAAAATTTGAATTTAATTAAATTAATACACAAATTTAAATTTGAGTCATTATTTTAATTAAATATAATTTGATCGTATATTAGTGACGTAATTGATAAATTAATCAAATTTGGCTGCCGTAATTGATAAAATGACGTAATTAGATTAATTAATCAAAAGATTTAGGTTGTGGAATATGAACCAAGTGATGAATATTACTTGAAAAGGTCACTATCAAGGAGGAGGGGAGATAATTAACAACTGGGCATGATAACAACTGCGGAAACGACGGCGTAGAAGAGAAAGGTACGTTGGGAATTATTTCTTGGAAGCAGCTATGGGATCGTTCCATTCTTACAAGCTAGACAAGTTGCCATCGTTGAATGACATGTCGTTTTGGCTGTTCAATGCCGGCTATTACTAGATAGATCTGAGTGGTGAGTCGGTCACTCCCACTTCCCACGTGCTTGCTTGCTTCCTCCGTAGTCCGTTGCATTGATTCGAGGATGTAGGTGCTATGATAAGGACAACGTTTGGCCAAATTTGATCAAGTTTTGAGTTACTCAAATTGGAACAATGACGAGCCACGAGCTATAGTCCACGGTCCAAGGGCTACTATGGCCTCGGGTACAAGAAAAAATAGAAAAAAGGGTAGACTACTAAATCCATTTAATTAAAAAATTAAATTTAAAACTAAAAATATAATTTATATATGATTTAATATCAATTCAAATTAGTAAGGAGAGTTTGAATCCCTCTCCAAATTATTAATTTAAATAACATTGTTATAATGTAATTTCACAATTTAATTAAAATAATTTTAAATAGTTCTTAATCAAATTTAGTTATATTTTGATTTATTTTAAACATTAACCAATTTGACCCGGTCTAAATATATTTTTAAATTTAATTAATTCAAAATTTTACTTAACTGAAAATTGCAAAAATTTGACTAAAAGAATTAAAAGATTGAATCATAATCTTCAAACCTCATCAGCATGTATCATTGTCAATGGAAATCCTGCTTAGCCACAGAAATGTGAGGGGAGGATTAGGCAAGGTGAGCTCCTCTCACTTTATCTTTTTGATCTGGTTATGGAGGGGTTGTTGCGAATTACTGGAAAGCTGACTTCACACTACGGTCTGGAGCGGACAGGTTTTCCATAAGCGGGCATGTTTTCCATTAAAATATTCTTAAAGACATCCTAACCCAATTCTCAAGTTGGTATGGGTTGAGAATAAATTTTCAGAAAAGCAGCTTTTATTGCTTCTCAGATGTGTATGATTCCATAGAGCTTGCTAGTTTTTTGGGAATGGAGTTAAGCACACCAACGATTAATGTCATGTGTCCATTACCCTCTTCCTAAAAGATGAACCTAATGGGATGTGCAGCGCTCACGCTTATAAGCCAGGACCCTCTCTATTGCCTATTCGATGTGGGACATAACACTCTCTCCCATCCAATCCTGTGACGCTCTCGTCACAGGTGGGCCCCCTGCCTACCCCGTCCTGAGGGGTGCTTGGCGGGACACCGGAATCGGGAACGGGTTGGTTCTGATACCACTTGTCACGTGTCCATTACCTTCTCTCCAAAAGATGCACCTAGTGGGGTGTGCAACGCTCACGCTTATAAGCCAGAAACCTCTCCATTGCCTATTCGATGTGGGACGTGACATTAAGTACTTGGGAGTTCTCCTATCTCATGGAAAACTCACCTATTATGATTGTCTTATGCTCTACGAGCGATATAAATAAAAATTTTTAGCTTGGCAGAATCGGTTTCTTTCTATGGCTGCAAGGTCATGCTTATTATCTCAGTTCTCTAGCTTACACATTCATTGTACAAACTATTGGGATAATAAATCTTATATCAAAAAGAAACAATATCTAAAAATAACATATAAGGTTGAGAATGAGTTATCTTCCACAAGGTTTAATCTATTGTAATGAAACAGTCGCTTAACATAGTATTAGAGCCTTTGTGACTAAGTGGTCGTGAGTTCAAATCCTACCATCTACCTAATTAATTCAGCACAAGATAGAATGAGCCTATACAAGTATCAAACCCAAAGGGCTTTTATTTGAGGGGGTATATTAGAGAATATATAAAACCAATTGAGTCAGTACCCTCCCCATACCATGTTTAGGCGGAAATTTTGGGTATGTTTGGTTTGATTTGATTTGATATAAAACCAATTGAGTTAGCCTCACACAATAGCTTAAGTTATTGTGATGAAACGGTCACTTAACTTGTGGAAGATGACTCATTCTCAACCTTATATGTTATTGTTAGATGTTGTTTCTTTTCGACGTGGGATTTATTATCCCAATATAAACAATTTAATTATGCCTAAGAAAGTGATCAAAGAGCTAGACGGAACTATTAAAGCCTTCCTTTGGTATGTTTCTATGGCTAATGTCAAGAAAGCAAAAGTGAAGTGGGGAGGGGTGACAGCTATCAAGCGACAAAGAGGCCTGGGCGTACTCTTAATTATCAACTGGGCGATGGTGCTTTCATATGGGTTTGGTATGATAATTGAACTAACTTCAGTCCATTAATATGAAGAAATGATCTAACACATTTCAGACGACGCATCCCCCATATTGCCAAACTCGCATCACCATTTCTAAAGACCAATAGTCTAGACAATTCAGAGGATTTCATACCGTCAGTTTTTCCCTTGTCTCTAAAATAGAAGCAATAAGGATACAATCGTGTGAAAACTCCACCCAACGACTCTTTTATAAACAAGTCATGCTATAAAATCCTCCAAACTAGTTCCCCAGTTGTTCCCTGGTGCTCTCTTCTCTGACAGTAATGCATCAGCCCCAAAGCTTTCATGTTTACTTCGTTAGCAATCAAGAACAGATTAAGCACCAAAGATAGGTGGCACTGGGCTTTCAATCACATATGTGAATTATGCAAGACAATAGCAGAAGACAGGAACCATTTATTTTTCAGTTGCATCTACTACACTACTGTATGGAGTCAACTTCTTCACAAGCTTGCACAGCTATCCAATTGTATGAAAGCAAGGTGGTTTTTATAATTTAGTTGCATGGTTTCATAGCAACTAGCTTTTGTGTTTTTGCCATTGTAGAAAGTTCTTTTTGGAATTCCATATTGGAAACCCCATTGTAGTATTGTTGTAGATAGTTTCACTATAGCAAATGAAAATTCCTTCAATTTTAAAAAAATTCATCTGTGATTTTACTGTTGATTCAAGGAACCACGTTGTTTCCTTACAAAATGCTTGCTAGAATTCAATTCATTACAACTTTATAGAATATCTTTTTAGAATGTTTGTTTTCTCAGTTACAAAAACGAAACACAAGAATGTACATAATACGAAAAGCAAACAAGATTTGCTTTGTAGAATACAATAGTAAGGATCGAAATTTGTGAGAAAGGAATGAATTTTATTCATGATCTGTGAATATATATATATAAACTTGATTTCATACTCTCTCTCTTTTCTGTTATTCTTTCGTAACAAACCTATCAATTTACAACCTGTAGTACCTAAATAAGGACAAAGGATAATAATGAGCAGTATAAAAAGAACAAAAAAGATTTGATGAGGTGGCCTGCAATATTTTCTATGTGGTGTCATTTGCAGGTGTTGGCCTTTCCGGTGAGTCCAACAGCCCCTCCTCAAGTTGGAGTTTATGTAAAACCAACTTGTCTAATGCTGTGTGACGTGCTGGTGCTGATAAAGCCTTTATGAATCCATCAACCAATTGGAACTTGAAGATAAGTGACTTGTTTGGAGAAAACCATCGTGGATTGCATTACGTACAAAGTGGCAATCGATATCTAGATGCTTGGTACGCTCGTGAAACACAGAATTGTTGGAGATATGGATTGCTGCCATGTTATCCCATCTTAGTGGAATTGGCAATGGAATCGTCACTTGCAGAGTTCTCAAGATGTAATTTAGCCACTTTGTTTTGCAGAGAATAGTGGCCATACTCCTGTATTCGGCTTCAGCGGAAGATCTGCTGACCGTTTGCTGCTTTTTTGTCTTCCAAGAAATTAAAGATGAACCTAGAAAGATGCAGAAGTCTGTAACGGATTTTCGGGTGACTAGGCAGCCTGTGCAGTCTGTATCAGAATAAGCTAACAATTTGTTTTCAGAGTTTGCCGAGTAAAATAGTGCCTTTGAAACACTCCCTGCAATGTACCTTAACACATGAGTTAGTGCCTTCTAATGTGGTTCTCTTGGGGCAGCGGTGTATTGACTTAATTGCTGTGTTGCATATGTGATGTCAGGTTGCGTAAAATTCAGATACAAAAGCTGCCCGACGATTCTCCTATCCTTCTCAACATCGACTAATAAAGCACCATTATCAGAATTCAATTTCAGTCCTGGAACCATGGGCACATCAGCACTTTCCAAATCCCCCAAATTCAAATCAGCTAATGTATCACGTATGTACTTCTGTTGGGATAATATCATACCACACTTTGATCTAGCTATTTCGATACCAACAAAATACTTCACGTATCCCATATCCTTTATGGTGAATAAATCATTCAAGAGACCATTCGCATCACTTATCAGGGATTCATCAGAACTGGTGATCAGCACATGATCAACATAGATAACTAAGACTACAAAGTTAGTATTGGCACCTTTACCAAACAAACAAGGATCTGATTCTGCTTGGACAAACCCGTAAACAGTCAATTTTACCGTGATTTCCTTATTCCGTTGCCTTCCTGCCTGTTTTAGGCCGTATAGAGATTTCCGAAGTCTCAGTACCTCCTATGGTCGCGTTCTGTTATAGCCTTGAGGTGGTGAGATGTAAATTTCTTCATCGATTTGTCCATGTAGATAAGCGTTGTTTATATCCACGTGGTGTATGGGCTGTGGAAACTGCAAGATTAGTGCGAATTGTAGTAATCTTTGCAACAGGAGAGAATACGTCAAAGTACTCAACACCCAGGGTTTACTTGAATCCCTTCACAATCAAACATGCTTTCCATCTTTCAATCTGTCCGTCTGGTTTTCTTTTGATTTTGTACACCCACTTCGTGGTTACTGCCTTCTTTCCCACTGGTAACGTCGATGGTACCCAGGTTCCGTTTCTTTCCAAAGCTTCAAACTCTACCTCCATTGGTTCAATCCACAATTGGTCCTGTTTGGCACTTTCATAAGAAAACAGTTCATAGTCAGTAGATAAGTTAGCAAGGAAGGTTTTATGGGAAGGGGAGAAGATGACGTTATCGTGGTCTGTGAAGAGCTGCGAGGAAGCAGTGAGAGCTCGATTTGGTAGGGTAGTAATGTAATCATTACGGTATTGTGGTGGTTTCCAGTGTCGGGTACTGAGTCGGCTAGGTATGGTGACGTTATCGGAAGTTGTTTGGGTATTTGATGGAGATAGGGTTGCGGTTTGGGGACTTTGAATGTCAGCTTCAAAGGGGGAAGGTAATGGTGTAGGCTGGTCTATCTGGTGAGGGGAGGGTGAATTTGTCGATGAAGTTTGGGTGGTTGGGTTTGGGTAACTGGGTAGTTGGTTTTGGGTATAGGTATATATGGCCAAACAATGGGTCAAATGCTGCTTTAGTGTTGTGTTCATTTTCGTTGGTTTGTTTATGCGGAAATAAGGTTTTGTAAAAAAACAAGATCTCACTAAAAATTACTTGTTTTGTGTCGATTGCTCGTAATTTGTAAACCTTTCGATTGGTCAAGTATCTAAGGAATAAACATTTCGTTGCTCGTGGGTCGAGGTTTTCTTTATGGGGGGTGGTGTTATTGGCGTAACATAGATACCCAAAGGTGCGGAGATGGTCGTAGGTTGGTTCTTTTTGATGTAATTCTTTGGAAGGTGTTTCCCATGATAGCACTTTCGTCGGTTGGCGATTGATTATGTGAGTGGCGGTTAAAAGAGCTTCCCCTAAAATTCTTTTGGTAAGTTTGCTTGGAACATAAGCGCTCGGTTGATTTGAAGGAGATATTTGTGTTTTCGTTCAACAACTCCGTTTTGTTGGGGCATGTGAATGCAGATTTTTTTGGTGAAAAATCCCTTTGTTTTCAAATAATTGTTAGTTCAAATGGTTACAAACTCGGTTCCGTTGTCTGTCCGTATAGTCGTAATGGTTTGTTTAAAATGATTTTCAATCATGATGATGAAGATAGTAAGAGTTTTGTGAACTTGTTCTTTGGTGCTTAATAAAAAGGTCCATACGGCTGTACTATATTCATCAACAATCGTAAGGAAATTGGTTGAACCATCAATATTTTTTGTTTTGAAGGGGCCGAAGGTCTAAATGTAGTAACTCAAAAGCTTTTGTAGCTATGATATTATGCTTACCAAAATGTTTTCTAGTTTGTTTTGCCCAAGGACATGTTTCACAAAAGAAATTTTTAGGTATTTCCAAGCAACGAAAGTTCAAATGTTTTAAAACCTTAAAGGATACATGACCGAGTCAAGAGTGTAATAAGCCATAATCATTGATCACATTACAAGCAAAATTTTCATCAAGATAGAATTTCGAGGAAGGACCTTTCTTAGTTTTTGGTGGTAAGAAGTGGTGTGGTTCGAGCCTGTATACACTTCCAATTTCCCTGCAGCTGGCCACGACATAATTAGTAATGGGGTCCTGTAAAAACACCTTGTTAGTAACGACTTAGCTGTGCAAGTTTACAAACAAACAACAAATTGTGGTGAAATGTAGGGATATAAAGGACATTCTTTAGTGTTATTTCCTTGGTTAACAGGGGTTAAAGACCTATCTGGCAGAGTCACAGGTGTAACATAATATATTTACGGGAGTTTTGAGTTTGGTTTTTGTCGAAGGTCATATGGGTGGAGGCTCCCGAGTCTACTATCCACGAACTATGATCATGATCATAATCAATGAAAACATTTTCATTGCGAAAAGAATTCGTACTTGCGTAGCTATTGAATGCTACATGGTTTGCCTCAATCATACCTTTTCCTTTTACTAGCTTCATCAACTCCTGTACTTGTCGAGATGATAGTGTTATTTCCAGTATGGCTCCCGAATTTTCTAACATCATCATTTGGTACGATTCAAACTCTTCATCTCCGGTCTGAAACCGATTTTCACTACTCTCACCTTCGTTACCAGTCATACTAGCAAAATTGGGTTTTTTCGGACATCAAGAGCTTCTCTGCTCTGATACCATGTAGAATACAACAGTAAGGACATCAAGAGCTTCTCTGCTCTGATACCATTTAGAATACACTTGATGAGGTGGCCTGCTACATTTTCTATGTGGTGTCATTTGCTGGTGTTGGCTTTTTCTGTGAGTCCAACATGCTTTATATGTACACAAAAATTTCATATTATACTCATCATGCTCTTGCTTTTTTGCCCTT
>JAOSBO010000209.1:36495519-36506094 GCA_027563915.1 Erythroxylum rotundifolium | reverse complement strand
CTTTTACCTGAGGGCCCATCATTGGCTGATATTTTTCACTCTAACAAGCCTTCTAATGCAATCTCTCTCATTGAGCTTGTGTGATGCCTTTGTATCTTTTGTATCCACCTTGGACAATGTTCTTCTGAACACTGGATCACATTGTACAGATCTACAACGAAGAGAGCATTAGTCTCGATGGGAAACCCTGAACCATTTGCTTGTCCTTGGTTAAATCTATTCCTCGCTTCTCAATATGCATTCTATGATCTTAGTTTCTTTTTACGCCTTTCATGCAAATAATTACGAGATCTCTTTTCAATTTTCTGCACCATGTAGAGACATATAGCATTAACTATTACAGTAGTTGCGAGGAGTTCAACCTTAAATGTACGTCTAACGTCTCGTTTTTGGCTAACGAAAATTTTCACTCACATTGACCAGGTTGTATTGGTGGCTGTGATGAGACTATTAGACAATTGATAGATATATGTGGAACTGGTTCACGCACCCAAGGTTTGTCTATATCCTCATCTTTGGTATTTTAATGGTAATATTAATAATTATTAGACCTAGTATATAGTCCTTGTTCTCATTTACGAGTTTTTTCGTCAAATATAATTATTATTTAGGGATTGATAAATTCTTTTATATTATTATTTAATATTATTTAATAATAACTACTAATAATGACTAAAGAAAGTATTTAAATAAGATTATAAATTATTAATAAAAGAAAGACAAATTAATAACCTTGTTGGCAATAGAAAATCTCATGAAATGAGGAATGTCTTCTGCAGCAAGAGGTCGGGCACCTTCTGCAACCCCTGGCAGTAATTCTAGGCCGAGTGCTTGCACTTGCTGCCATCAAACAGGACATGCATCAGCGAGTTGTCCATCACAGCTTTCAGCTTCCCGACTTTCTCGGTCTCAAGGAAGGAATCAACAGGATGGTATTGCTAATATGGTCTCTCCTCTAAATTACTCTGAATTTGCATGCTTTTTAGATGACGAGCTCCTTTTCTTGATCAAATCAACAAAGATTAAACAAGAGAGAGGACGTTTTGGACTGTTAAGAAATACAGAGGTTCTACAATAATTTTCATATGATCAGATATCATGGATATCTACTATTGTCCACTTGCAATAGAGTACTCCGGTAAAAGTTAGAAATGATCGAATTTCATATAAAATGACTGCATTTTGATTAATTAATTTTATAACATTATTTTATTTAATAATTTTAGTTCAATCAATTAAATTAAATTATTAATTTCGAACTAGATAAATCCAACAAAAATCGCTGTCCATTATCAGTTGGATAGCTGGACTCTGATTTAGCGGATCTATTTGTATTTCCATAATTTGAAGAAAAGATATCATCTCAATTTATGTGGCTGACGTCGACCATCCCTTTGGACCATCATTTGAAGCATATTTCGTATTTACACCTGTTAATGCTCTATTGCAGGAGAATCTTCAATGTCATGCAACACGTGTGGTACACCTTGTGTTCTCCGAACTGCTAATACTGAAAATAACAGGGGAAGAAAGTTCTATTCCTGTCCATCACAATCGTGCAACTTCTTTGTGTACGTAATCTAAATCCATTACATGGCTTTGTGAGTATAACTTACTTTCCGAAAAGTTGTCAGCAAGGAAACCAGTAAATTTTCTATATCCTCTTTATGTTTGTAATATGCCCTTTGAATGAATATAATAGTCTATCCTACCTACCTTGGCAATTTTGAAATGAGTTTTCATTTTCTGTTCTGTTTCACTCATAATATTACGAGTCCTTAATTCGGAAACAAGTTCAATAGAACAAGCAACAATGGAGAGCACGCTGTTCCTTATTGCATGCTGGTGTCTGTAATACAGATGGGAGGACAATCTCAGTAATGGCATTGGTGCAAGAAATGTTCAACGTGCAGATACTACTAACCGGAGGCGAGCTGGCCGTGGTGGAGGCCTCCAGAACGGAGGACATGCTACTGATGTGACTTTTGTATCAGCCACTGGTGATCCTTTGCCTGACAGAAGATGTTACAAATGTGGTGATCCATCACACTTCGCCAATGTCTGCCCACATCGTGGTTCATGATTCACACACTCACAAACAAAGCTTCACAACGTACTGAAGTAGATTGATGCAGTTATATGGAGAATGGGGCTCCCTTAGTGTGCGACAGGTTTGTTCATTTACTGATCTTAACCATGCCTTAAATGCGGTTTGTTCAAAGAAAAAAAAAGTTAGGACTTTTAATTTCAGTTCTTTTTTTGTGATTTTTAGTCTATTTTTTTATAAAAATAAAATATTATTATATAAATCTCGTGTTTAAGTTCAAGTCCAACTCATGTCTAAGTGGGCTTTGCCAGTGTACTATAGTACCGATGCCATGCCACATAGACCCGTAACTAATGTCATTCATAGCTGCAAAGAAACAACTCATTTTCCTTGCAATAGTAATGAAGGTCCAAGCATGAAAAAATAAACTGTGAGGCCAATTTAGGATTAGAAAGCTTTCATTTCAACTCACAGGGTGTTTAGAAGCTTTTGAATAGAATTCATTAACAAATTGGATTTAACTTTTGAATTGAGTTCATTAACAAATTAGATTTAATTATATTACTGAGATTGAATTGAATTCAATTTATAATGTTTGAAACAAATCTAATGATATTAGAATTTTAATTATAATATTTGGAATACAATCAAAATAAATTTAATTATTTAATATAATATTTTTATCTTTAACTAAAAATATGAAAAAATGTAATTATTCTTATAAAATTGAAGATTTAGTGCATAAATTGATATAGTTTGATCAAAGAATTTTATCATTTATTCTTTATTTTAAAAAAATGTCATATTTTTGTAAATTTACAATAATAATTTCATAATGATTGTGAAATTATAATTTCTAAATGTAAAAAATAAAGGAAAATTAATCTGATTACTAATTATGTATAACTATTATTTATTAGGTAAAAACAGGTGACAAAATTCTGTATCCTTATTAGAACAATGCTTTGATGGACCTATCGTTCCCAAAATACCGGTTCAAAGTAATGTTTTCCATGCCAATGACCAATGAATAAGAGGTAGGATGCACCTGAAGGAGATTCTTAGCAAGATCGATAGATATCAAACCAGCGCTACAACCTATGCCACCTAGATTATAACTGATTAGGTTTCCCCGAAGCTTTTAGTGACTGATGATCATGGCTGATAAAGATGGCGTGGGATTAAATAAGCTGCAATTCACAATCAAAATTCCAACGTCTTTTACTTTCAGTAAAGTTTTCTTAAATAGCTCATGCAGAGCGTCAATTTAACAATTAAACTGTATTGATATAAGCCGAATCAAATAAAGTTGTTTTCATAAAAGTTGTAGCTTATTCTCTTACTTTTCTAATGATATAAAGTTTGTAATTTTTGAACATCATAATTGAAAGATATAATTTTTATAAGTTTGATTGGCTAATCAGAAATGCATGATCATGCAACCTTTAATAATAGGAGTGCACAATGGCGCTATTAGAGCTGCAAACATTTTTTATTTTTCTTTTTAATTTTAAATTTTTTATGAATTTAATAATAACATAATTATAATTTAATTTTTATTAAAGTAATAATTTAAATTTAATTGAAATTTAATTTTATTAAATTAAAAAATGCACGAGTGTGCATTAAGTACACGCCCATGCTTTTTTTAATTTTAATTTTGATAAAGTTAATAATAACATAATTATAATTTAATTTAATTTAATTTTTTATTAAAGTAATAATTAAATTAAAATTTAATTTAATTTATTTTTTATTAAAGTAATAGTGGTATAATTAAGATCAAAATGAAAAAGGTAAAAAAAAAATAGATAGAAGATCTGAACTCATTATCTTCGCTCTCTCTGCATGGAAAAGGATTAGTTTCAATTACTTGCAATAATTTAATTATGATGCTTGGAGGAGTAAATTCAATTTATAAAATAGATGAGTTTCAATTACTTACATAAAATGAACTCATCCTTTTTTTTGTGTTTCTAAACACTTGAATTGAATGCAATAATTCAGACCATTTAAAACAGCCCAAGTGAAATCACTAATGGGATAGCTATTAGCATACAAAATTATATTTAGTAGGCGAATCATCAAGCCTTTTTCTTGAGATGAGTTTTAGTTTTACTAGGCGTTTGGTTTGAGCACAAGGTTGGCTATAGATATAGGTATAATAATAGAAGGGGATGGAGATGGGTATGAAAAATAAAAAAAATAATGTTTAATTTGTAACTTGAATTTTTGTATTAATACTAATGATGTTGTTTGGTTTGTTGCATTAATGAGAACGAAAGATAATATAATATCATTTTTACCCTTAATAAAAATGAAAATAATTTACCCATCATATTTTTATTGAGGCTATCTCCATATGCTTAACTTATAGCACAAAAAAATAAGAATCAGATAGCATAATAGTTATTCTCTGATTAAATCATAAAACGAGAATATATAAGAGAAAAAAAAGAGCAAAAGCCCCAATTGCAATAAGATGAAACCAAGTTTTATTCGGTTCATTTAATATCAAATTAAAATGAGGGATTTTATAAAATGTACTTAGAGGCGCATAACAAAAAATTCTTTCATTAATGAGACACGATAAGGTAGGATAGGAGATTGTAGGGAATTGAGAGGCGATAAGGATGTAAAGAGAATGGTAGGACAAAGGCTGGAGATAAAAAAGAAAAATAAACGTGATAAAAACTTAGATTATAATGAAAACTTAATATCCACCTCCTTGGTCAATTTAGTAAATTTTCAAATTTAATAGAATAAATTCATTCTCCTGAAATTAAAAGCCCTAAAACAAATATTGTTTTTTATAATTATTCCGTTCATTGGTTCCCAAATCTTTAAATATCTTTTCCTTCTTCTCACGGGAGTAGGACAACCACAACTAGCTCTGTAGGATCAATGGTTAATATTTCAGCGATTCACCCCCACACAATCCACCATCCTCCATCCTCCATCCATCAAAAGCCCCACAAGAATTTATAGCTAACCTTGTATTGTACACCAACCTAACACATTCCAATAGGGAAGAACCCCACTTGCTCTCATTGGCCATCGAATTCCTGGAACCCACAAAACTTTGGGGGGTTAGGTGAATGATTTAGTCCACACGGTCTGTCTATATAAAATAGAAAAGCAAAGCAACGTGGAAAAGAATAGTTGGATAGCCAAAATTTGGGAGTTTTGATTGATACGTTACCTTAACGTATCCATTAATCCAAAAACAAATTTACTAGAATTTCTTAATTTAACGTTCAAATTTAATTAGAATCAACAATTTAAAATTAAATTATATATTTAATTTAATTAGAATTAACAAATTAGACTATATTTTTAAGGAGTTGAAATGGTGTAATCAGAAATAATAAGGTAGAATTAAGTGATGTATTTAATTTAATTAGAGTTGATAAATTTATTTGTATTCTTAAAAAATTGATTTGGTTGAATTATAGATAGTTTAGGTTTGATCTAATCTGTTATCATCTCTAAATTTAATCAAACTTGAGAACTTTGAAGCCGTAGGTACACGAAGATTAAACTCTATCAATTAAACTACATTCGATGACAAATTTGTTAATTTGATAATATAACAATAACAATTAGCCAAAAGAGCCTTTTGGGTTGGTCGAGTTAGTGAAATGAGAGAGTATGAGACTAAAAAGTTTTATGTTCAAATCTTCCTATTTATATTATTTCGGTCAAGTTTGTCATACAGGACTTGTTTAGTGCGAAGTACTCGATTAACCTGATTTGCAGATTATTGCGTCAATTAAGAGATTTATTCAATGCGTATCTAAAAAATAATGACTATAGTTTTTTTTCGTTCTAAAAAAAATAACCAAAAGAATACAATGCGTGAACATGATCTAACATAATACACAATTCATGTTCCAGGCGTGGAATAGTTTATTTACCTCCCAAGAACCTTTTAGCGAAAAGAAAACAAAAAGAAAATACACAAAAGAGCTCTCTGCAAAGGCACATGCTGAGCAGAAGAAAGCAAGCATATATTCCCCCCACAATGAACGATCTGTTTTATAGGGCACCGAAACGTGCAGTAGTGGTGGGGTAATTCTTGACGAGAGGTCAGTCTGAGTCTACTATTTTTAGTGAACGAGTTCTAAGTTGGCACATTGGTGACACATGCGATGTTCGTCGTTTGTGTTTAGTTTATTCAGTTTTTCTCTGTTTCCTTACGTATTTTATCCATAGTGTCAGTGCCCAACATGGGTTGTTTTATCTGTGGCCATAGCTCCACTACATAGCTACCGTCCCTATTATTCAGGAAAAAGGTTCTATATTTTATGTGTGGCCATAGCTCCACTACGTAGCTACTATCCCTATCGTTCAGGAAAATGGTTCTATCTTATTACAACATAACTATATAACATGTATAAGTATTGTAATAGTTACAGTTAATGACATAAAATATCTTCCAAAATCTTAGAAAAATCGTGTAAATCTTTGTGCTGGAGAAGAGGGGAGGTTAAAGATTGTCTTTTTGTCCATATTTTATCCGACTTACGTAAAGTTTAGTAAGTATGTAGTTAGATTACGGGCTGATCCGGAGTGAACAAGGATTAATTTGAGTGTAGATGTCTTAAATATGCTTTTTTATAGTTGATATTCTCCCAAGACACATCGTAAACTAACAAAAAAAATATTGGTCAATAAATTAGGCTAGGTAATTTGTATTTAAGTTAATTCCAATATTTTTTCGTTATAGAAAAATATATAATGTGTTTTTAGAAAATGTTTTAAAAATTGAACTGATTCAACCAATTTTACAGTAAAAATTTTGAATCGGTTAGTTCCATTTTTAATTTTTGATTTGATTTAGTTTAATAAATTTATGTTGTTGGTTTATTAATTAATCGGTCAATTTTTGTAAATTAATAAATTTTTATATATTAAAATAAAATTATTAATTTTTATTTAATATTTTTAATTGAGCTTTTTGATAAATGAGGATAATGTTCTTTAATTTATTTTTAAAATTTTTTTAATTTTATTTAATCTTTAATCAATTTTATTACAGTTTAATATCAGTTGAATCTTTTAAATTTTAAGCTTTTTGTTTTATCAATTTAATTTCTAGTTCGATCTTTAAAATAATAGTTTTGATTCGATGTTGTAAAGTTAATTTTAATAATTTTTCTTTTATTGTTAAAGAAAATTAATTATTATTATATTTTAAGTGAATATTAGATAGGAGGAATAGTAATGAATTAGATTTTTAATACAGAGTTTCAGTATGATTTAATTGGATTTACATCGATATTAAATAATATTATTTTATTAAATTACTTTAAGAATTTGAGTATGAGAAGATTAAGTTTGATTTTTTCAAACTTTAGACTCAGCTTGAAACTTTACGACTTTGAATATGATCCGTTGGTTTGGAATAACATAAAGGTGATTCTGAAGTATAATGCACGGTATGTGATTGATAAGAGTGACGTGCACGGAGATGTGAATTTCGGTGCAATGCTGGGTCGGCTCAATCCTTAGCTGCTAAACGCTTGAACCTCAAGAGTCGCTTAGGAGTATTCGTCGGGCATAATTAAAACGACTATTAGAGTTCTCGAGTTTGAATCTTAGGAATGGAAAAATTTGTTTGGCCAGTACTTTACTCTTTATGGACTGACCCGGTGTGAGCGGGGATTAGTCTGGGTGTGGATGGCTTAAAGACGCCTTCCTATAATTGAGACCCTCCTATGACACCTCTTAGGATAACCAAAAAAAAAAAAAACGACTACTAGGGAATCTTAAATGCTGTAAACTCTTGACTTAATATTCTTTTTTGTAAGAGGTCTTTACTTCGAGTCATATAAAAGGAGAAGAAGTGAGACTTGTTCTTTATTGATGATCCTCTAACCTCTTGAGCAAAGCTTTTTAATTGGATCAATTACGAACGCCTCGCTTTCAGCAACAGTGTGGAAGTTGAAGCTACTAAGGAACCCGAGGGTTGTTGGAAACCTGATGTTGAGCAGGGTCAGCGATCAATCAGCAGTTGACCAATCAAGTATGTGGCGACTCCTTGTGTATAGAAATGTACAGGTTACGTAAGAATCCGAGGGATCTTGAGATTCCAGACTTACATCCTCTAAGACTCTTAAGATGGGGTCTTAGAAACTTAGGATTAATTCGTCTAAATTGGGATACCTAATATAATATATAAAAAAAAGCCACTGAGAGCATAGAATAGAATTCGGTGAACTAAGCAATGCCAAGGTGCTTTCCATTATCGATACTCTCTACAATTTGCATTGCTCAGCTGAGACATGCTGCGTCTTGGAGCTTACCATTCATTTGTCCTTTACAATAACTTTGTTTTCCACTTTTTTATTTTTTTCTCAAATACAATAACAATAATTTAATAAAAATTTCGTTAATATACAGAATTTGAGAACATTCACTAGTACGTAAATAGCTTTTTTTTTTAACGGAGGAACCCGTAGTTGCTATTCTTTAGATGCGTACTAGTTAAACCTTCGGATTGGCGCAATAGTCTACAAATTATGTCAATTAGGTACTCCGTACTAGGCAAGCTATGTACGACAGATTCGATCGAGAGAGTATAAGTAGGAGGATTTCAATACAGGACGTTCGCAGCCTTACTCTTACGTAATAGAGAAATTATTTTCAACTTCTTTTTTTCAAAGGTTAGTAAGAAATCAATTTTAGTTTACCAGATTAGTTAGGCATGACTAATAAATTGAGTTATACCTAAAAATTAAGTTGAATTTGGGTCAAAAGTAAAATGATATTATTTTATCAAATTGATCTGATATAAATTGATTTATTAAATTAAAATGTGGTCTGAAATTCAATCAATTCAAATTCATTTTATTAATATTGAACTAAACCTAATGAAACTCAATTTAATATCTTTAATTAATTATCGTCCTAAATTTTGAAGCATGCTTTTTTGTAGTGCTTATTTTATAACAATAAATTGTATAATAATATTAATAATTCATTGTCATATTTACATGTGGGTCTATCAAAAACAACCTCTTTACTCTGTAGAGGTAAGATTGCATATTATCAGATCTCTCTAGACTTCGCTTTTATGCGGGATTTGGATTGAGTGTGATGATGAAATTGTATAATAATAACAAGAATAAGCTTATTATCACTTTCCCATGTTTTCTTCAAGCAACTCTAAATAATAATTATAATTGGATTCAAAGATGACTGAAATTTATGAAAATACATAAGTTAAAAACCTCTTTTTTGCATATTTTTTAAGTAGGATATAATAAAAGGAGATTGCTAAAACATTAAGCAACAGAAGTTCATTTCTTGCAAAGATAGAAAGGAATAGGAAGTGCTTTTTGCATCTTGGGAATATCTCACTCTCAAGGAAAAACGATGGACAGTATCTTCAATTCAATCTTATACATTTAATTAATTGATCAAAGTTGCACAATTATGATTGTGGCGCGAGTAATGATGATAACAAATATGATTACATTTGCTCTATCTCTTTATACCTAAAATAAAAATTTTAATAATTGTAAAATTTATGACTATAAATAAATTATTGGACACACATAATAACCTTTAAATCATATAATAATTTAAAGGTTATCTCTTTATACTTTTTAGGATATATAATTATGATTATATTTATACTGATCAAGTCACAAAATCATACTTACAACTCATTAAATCATTTGTTCCAGTTACTCTGTTCTAATCTTGTTCTATTAAATCTCATCTATATATTTATATGAGGTTCACGTAAATATGTGGATGAGATTTAATGAAACATGATAGGAATGTCATAACTAAATCAGGAGATTTGATTCCTACTTACAAGGAATCCATGAAAAATGTCATATCTACTAAATTTTAGTATTCTTGTAATATAACCAGTGAAAATCTTTTATGACAAAAATCATAGTATTGAGGGAGTAGTATATGTCCCCATAAAAGAAAAGCAAGAAAAAAATACTTAATTTAGTTTAATTGGAAATTTCCACACACTTATTGTAATGACAAGCATAAAAACATATTCGATCGGGTTGAATTCGAGCTCGAGTATTTTTAAATTTAAATTTTATCTAAAACTTCTAATTTTTGAGATATAGAAAATACAAGAAAGAATCGATAAGAAATGAGAAAAAATTTCTAATTAATCTTTTATTTTAGGTCCCTTTACTCAGGTAATAATAGCAAAATTGTCTGAACTCTTCCCTTGTTTTTTTAGGTCTAAGTCTGACTAGAATAACATTCTATGATTAACAATTTATTTATTTTTAAGCCGACCCCTTTATTGCCTATTATTTGATTGACCAATCCTTTATATTAAATTGAATAATTGAACCTAAACTTTCAAGCTTGAGATTGATCTTAATAGGTTTTATACAGTTTGAAATTTGATTAAACGCGATCAAGCCTAAGCCAAGTTAGGTTAAATATATTTTAAAAATTAAAAATAATATTATTTTATTTAAAATAATATTGGTGAAAATTGGAACCTAAAATTAAAAATTTTAAAAGTCTAAATTGATTAG
>JAOSBO010000209.1:36464851-36478317 GCA_027563915.1 Erythroxylum rotundifolium | reverse complement strand
ATGGGAAGGTGAAGATATCTTGGGTCCTTTGAAACTTAGTTATTATGATTTGCCATTACCATTAAAGCAATGTTTTTTATATTGTGCTGTCTTCCCCAAAGATTTTAGGATTGGGAAAAGAAAATTGATTGGGATGTGGATGGCTCAAGGTTATTTAAAAGGAAAAGAAAAAGATGAAAATTTGGAGATAGTTGGTGAGACTTATTTTAAGAATTTAATTGCTTGTTCTCTGTTTCAAACTCAATCCAATAATGATAATGTTTGTACGTTGCATGACATGGTAAGCGATCTAGCCCAAACATTTACAAAAAACGAGTGCTTGATGATAGAAGTCCTAAAAGATACAGAGTTGAATATAAAATCTTTACATGTAAATGCAAATGTTCGTCATTTGACTTTGACAATTGAAAAAGATGCTTCATTTCCTAGATATATCTATGGTTTGACCAAATTACGTAGTTTGATCATTCATGGATCATCATTGACTGTTGATGAGCTTGAGGAAATATTTGATCATTTGACATGTCTAAGGTCCTTAGATCTTAGTAGTTGTGACATTAACGAAATCCCACCTTCAATAAAAAGATTAGTTCATCTCAGGTGGCTTGACTTGTCTGCGAATACAAATTTAGAGAAGTTACTAGAGACTTTGTGTGAGTGTTATAATTTGCAGACATTAATTCTTAATGGGTGTCAGAATCTGGTAGAATTGCCTCAAGGGATTGAGAAACTAATTAACTTGATGTATTTGGAATTTGAGGGTTGTAAAAAGATAAACTATCTTCCAAACGAAATAGGAAATCTACGGCGTCTCAAAGAGTTGACTGTGTTCATCATAAACGTGAATAAGGATAAATCATCTTCAATTGTTGAAATGGAGGAGTTTAATGATTATAGAGGAAGATTGGAAATAAGAGGGTTGGGAAATGTGCGAAATATAGAAGATGCTAAAAAAGCACAACTTAATAAGAAAAAAAATGTCACCCATTTGAGGTTGAGTTTTGATAGAGATGATGAGCAAGAAGATAGATTTGATGTGCAAAAACATGAGGAAGAGTTACTTGAAGCTTTAGAGCCACCTTTGGATTTAGAAATATTACACATAAATTGGTACGACGGGAAGACATTAATGTTCATAAGTTGGATGATGAAGCTGAATCTACTCAAAGAGCTTTGGATTGGAAACTGTGAAAAATGTGAGAAATTGCCTCCATTGGGAAAGTTACCATGCCTTCAAGAGCTATACCTAGAAAATATGGGAGTGAAAAGAGTGGGTATTGAATTTATGGGAATAGAGAAAGAAAAAGATGCATCATCACCCTTCTCATTATTTCCAAAATTGAAGATACTTTGTTTTGATTGGTTTCAAGAATGGGAAGAGTGGGATGATATTGACGAGTGGTTGATAGAGAGAATTAATAGTAAGACAATTACAATTATGTCATCTCTTCAACTGCTTCAAATTAGATTTTGTCCAAAGTTGAAGACACTGCCATACCAGTTACTGTCTCTTACCACCAAACTTCAAAAATTGAATGTAAGTTTCTGTGTTGTTCTTCAACAAGAAGAATTGCCTCCATTGGGAAAGTTGTCGTGCCTTGAAGAGCTACACTTAGGAGATATAGTAGTGAAAAGAGTGGGTGTTGAATTTATGGGAATAGAAAAAGAAAAAGATGCGCCAACATCCTTCATATCATTTCCAAAATTGAAGAAACTGGAATTTGTGAAATTTTGGAAATGGGAAGAGTGGGATGATATTAACGAGTGGTTGATGGAGAGAATTAATAATGAGACAATTATGATTATGCCATACCTTCAAGAACTTGGTATACTTAACTGCCCAAAGTTGAAGACATTGTCTCCAAAATGGATGATGAAGTTGAATCTACTCAAGGTGCTTACGATTAGTAAATGTAGAAATTGTGAAGAATTGCCTCCCTTGGGGAAGTTACCATTCTTGGAAGAGCTATACCTAAAAAATATGGGAGTGAAAAGAGTGGGTGTTGAATTTATGGGAATAGAAAAAGAAAAAGATGCATCAACATCCTTCCAATCATTTTCAAAATTGAAGATACTTCAATTTGAGGAATTTTGGGAATGGGAGAAGTGGGATGATAGTGATAAGTGGTTGATGAAGAGAATTGATAATAAGACAATTAAAATTATGCCATTGCTTCAAGAATTCTCTATCTTCTGGTGCCCAAAGTTGAAGACGTTGCCGAACTATTTACTTTCAACACCCATCATCACCAAACTTCAAAAATTGAATATATATGGTTGTGATCGTCTCATGATTCGACCAGGTACTTTCTAATTCTTTGTTTACTCCATCTCAATTAATTATATTTTTTTAATTTATTAACTACTTCTTTTAATGTATAAATTATGTTCTTTTAATAATTATAAAATCAAACACATTAATACAAATTTTGTATTTTCTCATTTTTTAAATATTACATTATTATCAATATATTTATAGCAAGATTAATTTTTAAATTAAAAATAAAATTATTTTTAATTAAAATTATCAAAATACATTGCGATTAAAATAAAGTTATTTTTATTTTCATATTTTTTCTTATAAACCTTTAATTATTCAATATAGGAATTTTAATAATAAGAGGGTTGAGACATGTGAGAAAGCAAGAAGAGGCCAGAAAAGAACTTACGAATAAAAAAAACATCATTGATTTGAGTTTGATTTTTGATGAGGAAGAGACACTTGACGGAGATAATGGGATGAAAGATGAGGAATTGTTACTTGAAGCTTTAGAGCCACCTTCGCATTTGGAAATATTACGCATAGAAGAGTATAAAGGCAAGACATTGTTCCCAAGTTGGATGATGAATTTGAATCTACTCAACAAGCTTAAGATTTATAGATGTAAAAATTGTGAGAAATTGCCTCCATTGGGGAAGTTACCATGCCTCGAAGAGCTATACCTAGAAAATATGGGAGTGAAAAGAGTGGGTATTGAATTTATGGGAATAGAAAAAGAAAAGGATGCATCAACATCCTTCCTATCATTTCCAAAATTGAAGATACTGAAATTTTTGGAATTTACGAAATGGGAAGAGTGGGATGATATTAATGAGTGGTTGATGGAGAGAATTAATAATAAAACAATTACAGTTATGTCATGCCTTCAAGAACTCTCTATCTCATACTGCCC
Organism: Erythroxylum rotundifolium; assembly: GCA_027563915.1. Taxonomy (NCBI): domain Eukaryota; kingdom Viridiplantae; phylum Streptophyta; class Magnoliopsida; order Malpighiales; family Erythroxylaceae; genus Erythroxylum; species Erythroxylum rotundifolium. The sequence goes on along the minus strand of JAOSBO010000209.1, from coordinate 36,475,144 downwards.
AAAGTTGAAGACGCTGCCATACCATTTGCTATCATCAGCCATCACCCCCCAACTTCAAAAATTGGATATAAGTTTCTTCGATTTTTTTCAACTAGAAGTTCAAGAAGACAAACTTTCTCACATACCTTGTCGCACGATTCGATCGGGTACTTTCTAATTCTTTGTTTACTCCTTTCAATTAATTGTATTTTTAATATATTACTTTTTCTTTTAATCTATAAAATATGTTATTTTAATAATTATAAAATCAAACATATTAATACAAATTTTGTATTTTCTGATTCTTTTAATATTACGTTATTATAAATATATTCATGGCAAGATTACTTTTTGAATTAAAAATAAAATTAGTTTAATTAAAAATTATCAAAATATATTGTGATTAAAATAGAGTTATTTTATTTGATATATTTTGTCTTATAAACTTTTAATTATTAATTTTAGTAATAGTTACATAATTTATTATTTTTACTTCGATGTCAATCCCCAGCCATGTGGCCCTAGGATAAAAGAGAAGGAGAAGACCAATAAGGACTATTTCACAGTCCACCAAACCCCGAGACGGTAACTTCCTTCTAACAGAGTACAGCCAGAAGAAGAAAAGACTAAGACTTTGGACAATTTGAGGGATGTTGAGATTGTTGAGCCTATGCCTAGCGTTGACGATGATGTGGCGGAAGATAAGAATGGCAGTGAGCAGAGTTGGAATTCAAGCATCATCAAAATTTGCCTTTGAACAAACTGGGAAGAGTTCTCTCATGGCTTCCAACAGACCATTGTAAGTTCTTTATTGCATTTTCTTTTGTCTCCTCGGTACTTACCATTTACCCTTTTCTCAAAAGTTGGACAGTAGCGGTAGTAGTAGATATCAATTGCTATTTTATGATGTTGTGTTAACATTATAAGGGGGGCTTTTAGAAATTCACGAAGTGATGAATGGATGAATGAATGATAAGTAATTGTGCCCCATCTCAAAATGATAAGTCTTTTTAAGTTTATGGCTTATTCCTCGATTTCTTATGGATGAATTCCTTAGTAGGGTAACTGTAAGCAGAGTCTGGGTTTTCAGTTATCAAGGTCGGCTAAAGATATTGCCATTTTTTGTTGAAACAGATTGAGTGAGTGAAGATTTTGCTTAATCTTTGTGAGGGTTGTTAGATGTAAGTTGTGAGATCAGGGAATGAATCTTATATAAAGAAAATATATTAAATTAGTAAGCATAATGCTTTGTGTAAATAATTTTAAATTTTATAATATTTCATAACATTTTTAGTTGATTTATAACATCAACACTACTCTTCCGATCCCATTCCTCTGTTGGGCAAGGTAATTTCTATCTTTTGCTCCATCTGCTTTGTTACGCCTGATGTTGGTCTTCGTGATGTAGTTGGTCAAAAAATAAGAGAAATTCAACAAAGACTAGATGACATTGCAACTGATAAAAGTGCTAACTTACTGCACCTCACATTAGTCAGGGTGGAGCATTTGATTCACCTACTTGCCAACAATCATATAAGACTTAATCCCAAGCATGAACCTCTTAATAAGGCATGCATTATGCTCATTTTCCAATTTCATTCTCATGCATGCAGAATGATATAAGGCATGGAATGTTTCCAACTTCTTCGTGATCACCACTGTGGCAATGTTAAGACTCATCTTGAAAAATCACCTGCAAGAGTTCCCTCACAAGCTCCTCAGTACTCTTAGTATGTACTCTACCCTCTCTCTTATTTTTCCTCTCTTGAATCAGATGGCTATGTACGTGTGTAATCTGACTGTATGTATGCATTGTGACTGAGTATATGTATTTATATACCGGTGACGAGGGTATCTGCCTTCTATTTTAAGTGTATGCCTATGCCTTTTCTTACTTTGGCTCGTGCATCTGTTCTCCTTTAACTCACGCCCATCGGACCATCCCGTTTTGGTTTTAATGAAATGCTGCGTTTCTGCTTATGCTTTGCGTTTTCTCCCCATGTGCTACTCACGTGTATGACTTATGCCTTTACATCTTATGCTCTGCGTTTTCTTCATTAAGTCAGAAGTCTTTTTTCCATCTTCTTTTTTGAACTCTCCAGAACCTCTTCTTCACTTCTCACACACGCATTCTTTTGTCCAAAAATCCCCAGTGTTCTTAATGATGAGTTGTGTTGAGGGTTTATGGAGAATGAGCGATTTCCTTCACAATTATTCCCTCCGTCTCCATGAATCTTCACATAGCTCATCAATTCGTGGTTGATTTATAAAACCGAAACCCTAGCTTCACCGAAGTTATGAGATCGACGGGGTAAGTTTTGTTTTCCTTCAAGGAGCTTCATTTATTTGTAGAAGATCTCTATACAAAATGAATTTGTTTATTGGAACTACCTTTGTCCTAAAATCTGACAGATTTTGTTCTTCTCTTACTTTCTTTAGGATAACCTCTCTGCTGTTGATCTTGTCCCTGATGAAATGGAGTCTGACGTCTATATGTTTTGAGCGCTCATGCAGAATCGGATCCTTGCTCAGGTAAAATGCGCTTTGACTGTCTCTGTAGATTGCGTTTTCTGTGATTTGAACCTTGATATCTGATAGTAGCCCCTTTAGCCATATTAGCTTCTTTAAACATTCTGTGATTACGTGATACTCTGCTTCTGTTGTTGATAGAGATACCACTGATTGTTGTTGTACCTTCTAGCTTACTGCGTTCCCTGAAAGTGTGAAATAGTATGCTGATAATGATTTCCGTGTATCCTTATTATCTGCTGCTTAATCTGCATCAACATAGCCATATAAATTTGTATGTTCGTGTAGTTGTAGGTTAGATTTTGAGAAACGTATACCAATGATTTAGTTCCCTTTAAGTATCTAAGTATTACCTTAAAACCCTACCAGTGTTCTAGACCTGGATTAGCCATGAATCTACTAAGTAGGCTGATTGCATAGGCTAAGTCAGGTCTAGTACATATCATGATATACATTATACAACCTATACCTACATCATAAGGATATCTCTACATTTGTTTCTGTTCTGCTTCTATTGCTGGACTCTTAGCAGCTGTCAACTGCATGTGTGTGGAAATTGGAGCAGAACTAGGTTTAGCATCTTTTATGTTGAACTTAGATAGGACCTTCCAAATTTAGTCCCTTTGAATCAACCATCGCTTCCTCTCTGCTTCATTCCTTATGATCTGCACACCCAGTAGCTTCTGAGCCTTCCCTAGGTCTTTCATATCAAAATTCTGCCTTAGAGCATTCTTCATTTCTTGGATCCTCTGCACTATTTTTCCTGTGGTGACTAGGTCATCCACATACACCAACATATAGACCACTTCCTCCCTCTCTAGATCCTTGTAGTATAGGCAGCAGTCATAGGCACTTCTTTTAAACTTCATTTTTGTCACCACCTCATGGAACTTCTGGTTCCATTGCCTAAGAGCTTGCTTTAGGCCATATGGTGATTTTCCAACAAGCAAACATGATCAGGATTCTTCTTATCTATGAAGCCTATAGGCTGCTTCATATAGATGATTTCTTCTAGCCTTCCATATAGGAATGCTGTCTTTACATCTATCTGGTGTATCTCCCAATCATTCAGTGTAGCTAGGGTCAAAACTATCCCTACTGTTTTGAATTTAACTACTGGAGAAAAGATTTCCTTGTAATTTACTCCCTCTCTTTGCCTGAAGCCTTTTGCTACTAGTCTGCCCTTATAGGTCTTTGGATGAGCTTCTGTTACTCCATCCTTCAGCTTTAATATCCATTTACATTCAATCAGCTTAGCATTTGATGGCTTAGGAACTAGCTTCCAAGTCTCATTCTTCATTAAAGAAGCATATTCACTTTGGCAAGCTTTCTTCCACTGTTCTGCATCAATTCTTTTCATTGCTTCCTCATATGTTTCTGCTGCTTCTGTCTCAACTAGTTCTGCAACCAAACAAGCATAATCGATTAGGTTAGTTTCAATATACCTTATGTTTGGTATTCTCCGTCAAGGTTCCCTGTCTTTGACTAGTTGATAACCCTGTAAGTGAGTTTGTTGAGCTTCTGTTGCTTCCTCTTCTTGTTCAGTTCCCTTCTGAGAGTTAGGATCTGTGTCCATGGTTTCTTCTCCTGCTGGAGTTGTCTATTCAGCGGCTGATTCTATTTCATCTCTGTCATATGTGGAGGGTGGGACATAGAAAGGATTCAGACTGTTGTTTGATCCCAGCTACTGTAGGACTTCTTCTTGGACATTCATTCCACCATTCTTCTGCTTCAGCAGTGGAAATTCAGTTTCCCTGAACACTACATCTCTGCTTATTTGAGTCTTGTAAGCTCTTGACTGCAGGATTAGGACTTTGTACCCTTTAGTTCCTTCAGGGTATCCTAGAAATACTCGATTGACAACTCTTAGTTCAAGCTTCCCTTCTTTTTGATGAACATAGAAACTGCATCCAAAAGGTTTCAAATGATTCAAAATAGGTTTAGAACCATTCCATGCCTCTTCAGGAGTTTTATACTCATTGGCAGATGTTGGTAGTATATTATCAGATATGTTGCAGTTTTGATAAACCCCCCCCCCCCCCCCAATAGTGCTTGAGATAGGCCCGAAGACAGCAGCATACATCTTGTCTTCTCAAGTAGGGTTCTGTTAAGTCTTTCTGTTACTCCATTCTGTTGGGGTGTAGCCTTGACAGTTCTGTGCCTCTGAATTTCCTTCCTTTCACAGTAGTCATCAAACTCCTTGTTGCAGAACTCCAACCCATTGTATGTTCTTAGGCACTTCAGCTTCTTTCCTATTTGGTTCTCCATCAAGGTATGCCACTTCACAAATGCCTCTAGTGCTTCATCCTTTGTCTTCAAAAGATATATCCAGCATTTCCGTGACCTGTCATCAATAACGGATATGAAATACCTCTTACCTCCCAAAGTTTGAGTTTGAGCTGGCCCCCATAGTACTATGAGCATATTTCATACTTCTGGTGGCTCTTTTTGCAATCCTTGGAAAAGGGGTTCTGTGATGTTTTCCTAGTATACATCCCTCACAGAACCCAATTTCTTCACAGTTGTGTTTGGTAGGAGTCCTTGTTGCGCTAGGTATTTAAAGCTTTTGTTTCCTGCATGTCCGAGTCTTGCATGCCACAGAATATTTGAATTTAGCCTCTTTTCCTCTTAATACATTGGCGGCCGCTTTGCTTATCTTTCCAATGCTTCGGAGGTGGATTGAAAACTCAGACCGGCTTATCCTTAAATTCCTTTTATGGTGGTCACAGGTATAGGAGGGCAGATCATATTCTATTAGGACTCTCTGTTATTAGACTTCTCTAGTTCTTTGTTTTTCTTCCCTACCATCATTCTTCTCCCTTTACTTGTACCGTTACCTTAAAAATGCCAGAATATTTTAGGACATTAAAAGCCTAGAACCACGTGGGTAACTATCTTTTTTTTGTCTCGTTGATTTAAGTTCTATGCTGCAATTTTTGCCAAAACTACTGCCTAGTTCTCTCCAATCTTTAGATTACAGGAGGAATTTTCAATATTTCTCTTGATATCTACAAAACTTTTCCATTCTTGACTACCATCTGAAAGTTAAGAAATGTTAAGTTCACTTCTGGTCCATAAATATTGTCAACTAAATCTTCATCCTTTCTGATTCCTCTGTTTCGAGATAAAACCTATGGTGAAACCAACTAAGGATATAATGGCCATAAAGCATGTAAACTATAAGTGGAATGAGTTTTTTCCAACAGGTATTTGGTTGATCTTACTTCCTTTCATGCTTGTCAACTAGTTTCCAACTTATATTAACAGATGAATTCTAAATGCAGCTAAACTTATGGAGCGATTGTCTCACTCTGGGCACCAATCACCCTGGTGTAACTCCCACTACTTTATCTTCATGTTCCAATCGCTACAAATCGTTTTGATCAAACTACTCACATAGGAAGCCTTTCAGTAGTTCCAAGATCAGTATTTCAGTATTTCTCATTTTCAAAGAAATTTGCCCAGGTTTACACCAGGTTTGGAGTACTTTGTTTTCAGTATCAACATGTATGATACAAAGCTAAGTGTTATTATTGCGTCTCGTTAGGTCACGGCAAACAAGAGAAGCGAAGCTGCAAAATTTACTCAGTTATGGAATGAAGTGATATGTAGTTTCCGAGAAGAGGACCTTATTAGTGACAGGAAAGGCCCCTGCTAGATTGCTCATTTTTACGCCTAATTTACCTTTCATGTCTTGTAGCTGCTGAGACTGAATTGTGGTTTCGTTTGATCCAGGGAGATGGATCTGTTGCTCGTTCCATACACATCAGATCCTGGTCTCAAGTTAATCCATTGGCCACCATTTTTGCCTGCCAGCAAGGTCTGCATATTTGTTTTTCAGAGTTTAGGTACAAATGAGTTGATTGTTTAATTAATTGTTTTCTCTACGCATGCAGATTCCAATAGCTTTAGATATGGCAGGTCAACTTCAGGCTAAAGATGCTGACCTCTGGAAACGTATATCTGCAGATGAATACATGAAATGTGCTATAATTGAATGCTACGAATCTTTCAAACATGTCCTAAAAAATTTGTAATTTAATTATTAGCGGTGATTCATTTCCAAGTTTCTATCATGTCAACTTTTCAGTCATGTAATCAACTTCAAAAAATCTATCGATCCCCAGATACTTCTAGTCTTCTAATAGCAAGAAAACATTTGAAGATCTTTGAGCTCAGTGAAAAATTTCAAATGTCAGAGGAGGATAGTTTTCCTTCTTCAGTTTCTTTTTTCCGCCGTCCATAAATCCTCATAAATTCAAGATTAGGGGGTCTTACAGGACAACTGTTTTTCTTTTTTCATTATCACCGCTATTCTCTTGTCCAATACATTTTCTATGTCCCTACTCCAGTTCTCTTTACCAACCCTGAGTCTAAGTCAAACTGTGGTATCTTGTTCTTTTTCTCTTTGCATTATTTGATTATCACTTGATATGAAGTTTTTCCTTGTTCTGTTCAAAAGACTATCAATTGCTTGCAAAACCTGGAGATTGCTTTAGATTCTAGTGAAAGAAATCTAATTATCTGATGAACGTACCAGGATAATTGGCCTTATCATTAAAGAAATTTAGAGCAACATTTCAAGACATACACTGCTCGCAAATTTCAGAATGGGTTGCCTACCTGCTTTCTGCCGGAAATTCGTAGACCTTGTAGAGATCTTGGTGAGTGATTCATAAAACATTAACTAAATGATATTCAATTTACTGTTGTGCAACTTATACTCCTCCTTTTCCTGTAAGATTTAGAAATATAATGTCTTTTCAAGACAGTAATCCATCAAAGCGAGATACTGTGGTTTTGTTGCTGCAGGACATGTTAGAAGTTGTTATACGTGACATGATGGTGAATGAAAATCGGTGGGTGAAAAGCTTCTCGTGTTTTTCATAGATTAATTCATAACCCATCTGTTTATTTTGAGAGAAACAGCTATGATCTTTATCTTTTACACTGACAAAGCAGTGAGTTGATAGACCTTGGACACTCTGGAAAAGTTTCCGGAAGGCAACTTTTTGTGGGTACTGCGACGAGACCAGCTATAATGTTCCCGCCTCCTGCTACGGCTCACTGGGAAGAGGAGGTACTCTTGTGTGATATGAAACCATTATTTCACTAGTAGAAGACTTGATTCCTTTCACCATTTGCAAACACTGATTACATATGTGTAAAAAAAAAATCTTCAGATGCAGCGCCTTCATCTCCTTTTGACAGTGAAAGAAACTGCTGAAGATGTACCAACAAACCTTGAAGCACATAGAAGAATTGCAATCTTTACAAACTCATTGTTCATGGATATGCCCAGCCCTCCTCGAGTTCGTAAAATGTTGTCATTCAGGTAGAGTCCTGATATTTCTTTCAGTATTTGCAGCAGAAACTCTGTTATTATCTCAAGAATTGCTCTTCGATAACATCCTGGGACAACATCATTCCTTCTTTTGGTGAAGTTAGATTTTGCTGCTGCTTCTCTTCTTCAGGAGCATTTGTGGTTTCTGCTTTCCAAATAGGCTAGTTCCTTAGTTATGGGATTCAAGTTCATTGTTTTTGTTTATAAATTTAAGCATGATGCATTCAACAGCAGCAGTCCTTTGCCGCCAACAATCTTTTTGTGCCGTGGACAGTGTAATGACGCCGTACTACAGTGAGGAGACTGTTTACTCTAAGTCTGACCTCGAGATGGACAACGAAGATGGTGTGTCAATCACATACTATTTGCAGAAGATCTTCCCAGGTGTAGTAGCTTTGCAGTCTCCTGAAGCATTTTATTGTTTGATCTTGTTATGACCTGTGTAACTGACGTGACATTCTGAACTTCATTAGATGAATGGACTAACTTTATGGAACGTATAAATTGTAAGAAAGTGAAGTTTGGGAAAGTGATGAAAACATTTTGCAACTTGGACAGTGGGCTTCCTTACGAGGTCAAACTCTCTGTCGTACAGGTGATTGCTGCAACTTTGTTTTTCTCCTACGGACTTGTCCAGAGTTAATATCCAGCGGAGGAGGACTACGACCGTGGGCAGCGGAGGAGGACGGAGGTGGTTTAGGAGGAGCTGAGAGATCTTGGAGAAAACGATAGTGACGATCGTTAAGGCTCACCGGTTGTCGATTACTTCTCTCGTCGGCCATTTTGACTTTTGAGGTGATCTTTTTGGGTCTGTTTTGTTGAAGTGAAAACGAAGTCCTTCTTCTTTCCCGCTTGGTGAGACTATTTTGAACTTTCTAGGGTTCGAGTTTCTTTTATAGCTACTTTCCTCCTTGTTAGCAGATTTTGAAATTAGCCGAACGGCAAACACGTCCCTAACTTGGCAAAAGGCCATGTCGATTTCAGGTCCATTCAGGTACGAGTCTGGCCCAAATATTTGTCTTCGGATCAGCAATTTTTCTACGGCGATCAGAAAGCCCTGTTCGATCGTAAGTTCGACGGCATTTCACTCTCACCAGAAACGTGGCTCCAGACCCCCTCCTCCATCTTTTTCTCCGACCATCGTGGCTCCGCCTAATTGAACGCGCCTCCCGTCTCCTCCCACCGTCGTCCCTGCATGACCGAGCTCATCCGGCGCGGTCTCCACCGTCGCCTTATGACGACGACAACCGTTAAGACCAAAGTTAATCCTGAACCTGCACATCCTTGAAATGAGACGATAAAGGCACTTGAATAGCCAGAATAGCCATGGAAGGCAAACAAGGGTCACACCCGCACCAGCAAGCCATTGATGTGATTCATGATGAGGAAGCAAGACGTAGCTTATGAGACAACTGCCTCGGACCGCGATGCAAAAGAACAAAAAGGAAGAGACTAGCCATATAAACAGCCGACCGGATCAGGTGGGGTCTGAAACAGGCATTTGTAGAGAAGATAATGATTCGATCTTTAGTCATGATTTCATCGTTCCCATCGTCCATGCTTGTTCATCGGGATCTGTTCGAGGTGGGTTTTGGTTGGTTTTTGAAGTTCTGGAAGAAAATTCATGAAAGATCAGATTTTTCTGAACTTAGCAAGGAGTTTTTCTTTTTCTTTTCTTGCTACAGGAAAGACATTCAAAGTCTTGATTTATGAAACATGGTTTGTGTCCAAAGGGTTGAAACTTGCACCATCCAAAAAAGAGTGTGAGAAGTACTAATTATTTGTTTCCAAATATTAAAAAATGAAGAAAATAATTAAATCATTAAGTTGACTTCAGGAGTTAAAAGAGAAAATATGTAAAAACATGTTCTTTAATTAGATGATACTTCAATTTAAACTTTAAGATCCTCTTTTTTCATAATTTGGGGAGGCCATTTTAGCAAAGATGAAAATAATAAATTAGCATCTAATTAATCTCTTAATTCAATTCTTAATCTAATTATAGTAATAACAACTATTTTCGAGAGTTGTACACGAAGTCAACAAATCAAGTTCAAATTGAACGAATTTCATACCAAATTATATTTTTTTCAATACAAGGGAAACGTAAGCTAAACAAAAACAAAAGCAGGTCAGTCAAGACCCCTGTGATACATCATTTGGTTTTGGTTTCTGTTTAAACAAATACAATCTTGTGCGTCCGTGGGGGGTTAGAGAGCACATGTAATCCTGGTTAGATCCTCCTAGCTAATGATGCAAGTCTGTCTGTGCTGTGATTGCCTTCCTGATACACATATTGAATCTTCACCGCCTAGTCTTGAGTCAGCAACGCTCGAGGTCCCGATACCAAATTAACTTTGTTTACTAATTGAAGAACTAATTAATCAAAACATCATTTGGTCTTCAACCAATCAAATTTTGAGTTATCTATGTCTAATCAG
>JAOSBO010000209.1:36294155-36313349 GCA_027563915.1 Erythroxylum rotundifolium | reverse complement strand
TGGATTATCTCTTGGGCAATAATAATATTATCTATAATTTGCCGGCCCGGTATAAAACTACATTGGGTAGGTGCAACGACCTGCGGCAGATAAGGCTTCAAACGGTTCGCAATGATCTTGGAAACCGTCTTGTACAAGAAGGTGCAAAGACTAATAGGCCCAAATTGTGAGATCAATTCACTTTTAGACATAATTTTATAATAAGACAATTATCTATATTGCTTCTATCTATATTTTATATTTTCAACTGATTGAATTGAATAAATAGTAGATTGTGACGTCTCAACAAATTTTGAAATGATTACCAAGTTAAACCATACGTTTATATGAAAAAATTATTTTAAAAGTTACAATTTAATAATTAATATATTAAATTTTATATTCTCAACTGATTTTATGCAGTATTATTTAATTATTACAAATTTATTTTTAGACAAAGCCAAAATACCGGAGAACTGTAATCATAACAAGATATAGATAAGAAGAACAGCAATTCACTATTTCTTGACCTTTCGATTCTATGTGATTAGGATTACTGTGTCTTATTTTCATATAATAATTGTGCATTATTTTTTGACAATTATTCAGTCTTCTTCCAAAATGATGAAAGTAACTATTTGATTACGAACATTACGTATGAATTGGAAGCAAAAGTAAGTGAAACGCAACAAAAATATAAAAAGTCAAGTTCTTCGTACGACATCATTTCCACTAACAAAGAAATCGTTACCAATGTTAAATTATTGAGATAGCTTTAGTAAAATGGTGTTGCCCAAGTAGCATAAATTTGTCAAAAAGTATTCAGCATGGCAATCTTCCTTCATACATAGGCGGCTATGCCTAAGCCAAGTTGTTTCTTAGGCAGGACAAGAGTCGTCTCTAATCTTTTTCTTTCCCTTGCCTTTTTCTCAATAATAGAAGCAACGAATGATCCAAAATACTATTACTCAAAGACCTTTCAGGAGGGTCCATTATTAACCTTAGACCTAACCAGCCCTGGTTAATTAAATCTTACCTACTTTATATATGATGATTTTCCTTGATGTGTAACAACAATAAAGAATGATCCGTAAGGTTTTTAAGTCTTCTGTTATTTCTTTTGCAGTTCATCATCAGATGGTGATAATTAAAGAAGAATGAGATTAACGAACACGAGATCCATTGAATAGCAATGCAAGAAAAAAGCTAAGAAAGAAGTTATCAAGGTTTCTTCTTGTTCTCTTGTTGGATCCTCAAAAAACTTCTCAGGCACCTGGTTGCTAACAAAAGAAATTAATTAATTGTATCTTTTTCAATAAATAATGACAGTTGTATGTAGGCATGGTGATAAAATATGAGGAAACTGAAATACTTTATACGATGCTGCTAAAGTCAATGTGCCTAAAAGGCTAAGCTATATCTGTTCTGTTCATGCTTGATAATAATTTTCGTTACTTTACAGTTGATTATCCCTTTTTCTAATTCTAATGTGGGCTGAATGTAAGGTGCAAATGAGGTTGATTGACATGCTTCGTTCATTTAAAGTAGATGTACAGTCCCACTTCCTTCCCGGAGCTGTACTCAATACTCAATCAATATAATATCAATTACCTTGAATTTTATATGATGAACTCACATGCACCCATGTGGGTTTGTAATATTTTTGTTGTAATCCGTGCATGTCATATTAAGTTGAGCTTAATGTCGTCTAATGCATGGCTTTAACTGTCAACTACTATTCTTTTTGAAGATGACAAAGAAGATCTATAAATGGACGGAGAGTTTCCATCCCTAGCTCCTCACATCACTATCATTGCCAAGCAATTGGTCTTCTTCTTCTTCCTTTCTGCCACCATTATCTTTTTCAAAATCTCATCGTCCTTTTGCTTACCCTTTGATCGCTGAAAATGGTTACTGCTATAATTTCCACTATAGTGGAGGACCTCACCTCCATGATGTCTAGTTCCATAAAAGAAGATGTGAAGTTGGTGACTGGAGTCAAGGATGAAATTAGGAAACTTGTGAACAATTTCAGTTCCATTCGAGCACTACTAGATGATGCGGAACAACAACAACTGATGGACGCTTCTATCAAGAACTGGCTGTTCAATGTGAAAGTTGTTTCATATGTCCACAAGTTTCCTAATTTCATCCTTGACTCCAGTCACCAACTTCACATCTTCTTTTATGAAACTAGACATCATGGAGGTGAGGTCCTCCACTATAGTAGAAATTATAGCATTAACCATTTTCGGGGATCAAAGGGTAAGCAAAAGGACGATGAGATTTTGAAAAAGACAATGGTGGCAGAAAGGAAGAAGAAGACCAATTGCTTAGCAATGGTAGTGATGTGAGGAGCTAGGGAAGGAAACTCTCCGTCCACTTATAGAACTTTGTCTTCTTTGTCATCTTCAAAAAGAACAGTAGTTGAAAGTTAAAGCCATGCATTAGACGACATTAAGCTCAATTTAGCTTTTGGGTTTTGGACACACGAATATGACATGCACGGATTACAACAAAAATATAACATACCCACATGGGTGCATGTGAGTTCATCATATAAAATTCAAGGTAATTGATATTATATTGATTGAGTATTGACTGCAGCTCGGGGAAGGAAGTGGGACTGTACATCTATTTTACATGCTCGAGTGTAGCTCCGGGAAGGAAGTGGGACTGTACATCTACTTTAAATGAAGGAAGCATGTCAATCAACCTCATTTGCACCTTACATTCAACCTACATTAGAATTAGAAAAAGGTATAATCGCTTGTAAAGTAACGAAAATTATTATCAAGCATGAACAGAACAGATATAGCTTAGCCTTTTAGGCACATTGACTTCAGCGGCATCGTGTAAAGTATTTTTGTTTCCTCATATTTTATTACCATGCCTACATAAAACTGTCATTATTTATTGAAAAAGATACAATTAATTAATTTCTTTTTGTTATCAACCAGGTGTCTCAGAAGTTTTTTGAGGATCCAACGAGAGAACAAATCTTTTTAGGAATGTATAATCTTGAAGTTCTCCATCATCCCTAATTTTAAAAAACTCGATCTTAAAAGGCTTCGAATGAGGAAAAGACATGATATTTTATTAAAAAAAAGTATATAAAAATTGGGTGATAATTAACTTAAATTAATAATATATTTGAATTGGAAGTATTAGGGTTAGCAATGAGACTGGAATGTAGCTTAATTTGTCTAAGCACCTGGCGCAGTTGGATTTTCTATTTTTTAAATTAAAAAATAAAAATAATGCCTTTTTACTTGAAACAACAATATTTTTATATAATTTTCAAGTTTTAGCTTAGACTTACTAAAAGCATAATATGTATTAACTCTAGCATTAGTATTTTTCTTATGTTTACTTTATACAATTTTTCTAGGTGAAAAATTTGTAGTTAATATGCTTATCAAATCTTTTTAGGAATGTTAATTGGCTAGGCCATCCCAATTCATGGGTCAGGCTAGGATGGGTTGACTCGCAGCCTAGCCTAGTCCGACCACAGACTGATTAGTTGGGTTGACTCGCCATTTATTTTTTTAAGCAAAAAACTTCTAAAATCATATCGTTGTAGAAGTAACACTGCCTGTGGCTCGGTCAACCTAGGCCAAAAGCGGGTTGGGTCAGTTTTTCCATCTCTAGATCTTTTGAAACTTCAATAATATGATGTTTTCTATTTCATTTTCCATATTTTAAAATTTTAATTATTATATAATTTTTCTATTATGTTATATTAATTTTATTTAAAATAACATATTATTAAAAAATTAATTCTTAACATTATTTTAGGCATTATGAAATAAATTGAGTGAAAACTAAATAATATCACAAAGCGTAAAAAAATCAAATTATAAAAGAAATCAAACGTGAAGTGAACAAATTTTCAAATTTGTTATAATTCTAAATAAATTATTTAATAACCAATAACTGAAAATTAATTATTCTCTTAAGATATGAAGCTCTAATATTTATATGTTATCTCCGCCTCTTAAATGGTTTAAGTTATTTATAGTTATTAAATGCATAAACAATTTGAATCAGTGGAAAGTTCCAATCGTTTGGTCTTTATTAAAAAATCTACGAGATGTGTTAATGTCTAGCCATTATCCTTATTCTCAAAGCCCTTTATTATAAAAATGGATTATTATAAAATTTATTAATTTGTCAAGTCAATCTACAACATAAATAAAGATATTTTAATTCATTATTAAAATTTAAATAAATAACAAATATTAAGATTTAAGGATTAGTTGATATATATTTACCAAATAATTTGTTTTCGTTGTATTAAGTTCTGCGAGTGTGTATATATTATCTTTGCGTCCTAAATGGTTTAAGTTAGGGGCTGTTTGATGAATATTTACCAAATAAGTTGTTTTTGTTATATTAAGTTTTGAGAGTGAGTATATATTATCTTCGCCTCCTAAATGGTTTAAGTTAGGAGGTGCTTGATTAGTTAGGAAGAATGGGTAAAAAATGAAAAATAACTCGGTAATGTATTGATGGATTTTAGGAATAGAAAGAATGAGATGATATTAATGAATGGTTGATGGAGAGAATCAATACGACAATTACAATTGTGTCATGTCTTTAAACACTCTGTATTGTTAGATGCCGAAATTGGAAGACATTATCATACTATTTACTGTCACTGGTCATCGCCACCAGACTCCCAGAATTGACTATATATGGCTGTGATGTTCTTCGAAGACATACCCGAGAATACGGTACGAGCCTAATCAGACCAGCCTACCAATGTCCCATAAACTTATTTTATTGTTTATTGTCTACAACCCGTTGGGAGAACCTGAAAAAGGACAAATATTTGCCAGTTAAAAAAGAACCACAATTGTAGCAAAGATTGCAGAATAAGAAATGGAATTCAGAGGGCAAGAAACGTGCCTCTGCGATATGACAATGGAATGCAAATGTTGCAAGAAAAGAAAAATAATTACGAAACTTTTTTCTTTTGATTTCTTAAAAGTTAAGATTACTAAAATCTTATAAAATAATTAACATATAATTTATAATAAAGTATGAGTAGTAATTCGTATCTTGTTTTGAAATTTTATCTTTTTTTGTCGTTTTCTTTGAACAGTTTTTGAAACTCACCTATCTTAATTACCGCAATTGCAGAAGTGTTAGACCTTTAACAATAGTCACTGAACTTGTTGAGAGAACCCTACCACTATTGTAGAGAGGATTATGCAAGGAGTTCTAACTCCCTAAAATTTAAGCCTACTGACAATAAGTTTTGGACATTATAATAATTTAATTGAGATTAAATTCTAATTCCAATTAAACTTTAATTATAATTACAAATAATTATAATTAAATATCAATTATGCTCAAATAAAATCCAACATCTCATATTGATCATTATTTATTAAATATATCATATTTAATTATAAAGATTCTCAAATTTTATAATCAAGTCTAACTTGATTAGAATATTTTTTTTCGCTTTAGTATGTTCTTCGTATGTGACCCATTAGGTTCCTAAATATGTTGGCCATGGATTCAAATTATAACCCTAAATCATTTAAGATTAGATAAATTAAATTCCTTTAATTTATCTTTAATCATCTGATTAAACAATTTATATTTATAGACAAAAATTGGCACCGTTTAGTAACACATTAGGACCATTCAAATATTTAGAAATGTCAAACTAGTTTTAACTAATCTTTCCATGCATAATTTTTTTCGTATAATTCAATTCGTTCATTATTTAATGTTCCGATTAGACATAAAGCATGAAATCAATGCCTACTCTATTTTGAGTCTAATCATATTATTTTTCTATCATTAGCTATTGATTTAATTAATCATATTTGTAAACTATTTATAAATGTTATTCCATCTTGGCTAAAGATTTATTGAATCAATAATAATCAAGAACAACATAATATTCTTCCCAATTACTTTAAGGTGATGAACTATATATTTATCATTCCACTATCTTCATATAGTTCATAATATATCCAATGACCATTGATTGAACTACTCATTATTAGAACGGGTCATAAGTAGTATCAAAACATAGCAATCTATATACAAGATAACTTTGGAGATCTCAAGTCAAATGATTATTTTTACAAAATCGTCACAATGAGAATTTACATAGACATACAAGTAATATGATGTGAAACCCCAAGGCTAAAGAACATGAAACCTCTTAAATACACACTTTGGATAGGACATGAACAAGAAAAAGTCCCCAACCCAAATGAACTCCCAATCAATTATATAAAAGGAAGCACATATAATAAAGTTGATTTGAAAACAAGAATATAAATTTACCACAAGTGTCTACCTTGATAAGAATTATATTCTTGATGCAGTAGAAGAAGATAAGAAATCCTCTCTTAAGAATTTGTTATTCATCCAAGCTAACCCTAAACAATATTTATTATGATGTCTTTATACCTCTTGAAAAGAAAGGAACCCTAACTACGTAAAAGGTCTTTAAACATGGGCCTTTCACTAAAATAATTAAAGCCTAAACTAATATTTCTAAAATACAACCCATTAAACCTAAAAGTTTTAAACAAGCCCAAGAAACAAGTAGTGGGCTGCCTAAAGTTATGCTTGTAACGTGAAAAATTCTTTAAATAAGAATAAAAGTCTTTTTGCACATTCTGCCCAACTTGATTAGTTATCTTGTCATTAGCTCTCATTGTCTCTTGAGATTCCATGCCATCTACAATTTGGCCCATATAGGATTGAAGTGCTTCTTTGAACTTCTTAGCTGTTGATCTTGTTATTGGTCCCTCCGGCATTACTAGCTCATCTTTGGTGTTATTTTGCTTACAAAGTACCATGTCCTGCTTGTATTATCCCCTCCCTTTTCAAAATGATTCGTCCTCGAACTTGAATCAAAGTCAAAAGAAGATACGTTAGAAACATTAAAAGTAGCACTAACATTATACGCACCTGGCAAGTCTATCTTGTATGCATTGTCATTGATGTGTTCTGTTAAGTTGTCATTTTGCACTTACTTGATATATAAATCTCTCTCATATGTTGAAATTATTAATCAAAATTTATAGGTTTGTGTCTTAATTGTTTTCATATGATTTCCATCACTTGGGAGATGAAATTAAGTTAAAAAGGTGCAAAAGAAACAAAGAAATATGAAATTCCAAGTTGGCAGCAAATTCATGACTAGACATGGCCACGTGCAAGGATAAAAGGAAAAATCTACAGATCTGCTTTCAAATTTAAATCTGATTCGTTTTAGATTCTCTTAATCTTTTAAGATCAGATTGATAGAGATTTATCATCTGAACATGTGGAAGATGCTCTCTGCAAGAGAGGATAGAAAAGTAAGGGATCGGGACGCATTAAAAAGAGGGATTTGCGTTACGGTTCCTAGTTACTGTTCACAAAATCACTTTAGGAGTAGTTTTAAACATTTTTTACATTTTTTCTTCTTGTTTTTCGACAACCATAGTTAGGCTTTGATTTTCTGCAATTTTTCTAAGTATTTTCGTATTCTTTAGGAAAGGACCAGGGATGGAGACTATATGCTTTGTTATATCTTTTATTTTCAATTCCATTATGAGTAACTAAACCTCTTTTCTTGGTTTAGGAAAACCATGTTATCATCTATTATGTGTGAGATGTTTCAATAAAGTTTGTTTCGTTAATGAACATTGAGTATCTTCTGAATTACTTTTTCTAATTGAATTGATTGATTTCTAGGTGCGCAACAAGGGATTGATTTGTTCAATAGCTAGATTAATGAAATATAACATTCAGTTTCGTTAATCACAAGTAACAATTAGGATTACCTTCTTTACGTTAGAGTTGGAAATTCTAAGAAGATATTCATCTTGATTAATTGCATGTCATATATGTATTATCTTGTTCATTGGTTTCTTGGTTCTTAAAGCTATTATTCAATTGAACCTATGATCGTATCTAGGTTGTTGATTAATAAGAATGCTTAGGATACATGTTTCTAATCATTTACACTTAAGAGAAAACACCCCCCAATGAATGTTTATTGATAAATTGAATTTTATATCAAGGATCCATATTAGTGTGATAACATCAGTGACCCGAAACCAAAGGTTTTTTTCTATTAAATTTTCAGATGCAATCACTTTTGTTAAATTCAGATTTTTGTTATTTCTATTTCTATTCTTTGAAATTGTTATGAATTGAAACCCCCCCTTTTCCGTTACTTGATTTTATTTTCGAACTCGTACAATCTTTGTTGTTAAAATTCCTCGCGGCAACGATACCCACTTTCCACTACTACATTATTTTGTATTAACGGAAGTTGGTTTCTTTTTATATTTGGTTGCAGGCGACAACAGTCATCACGTCCCAACACTTGGAATGGTCCGTCACCCCTTGCATCAAGTTTTGACTTCTTTTCCTGTGGAAACCTTTCTTTTTATATATACACCCAAACCCAATCACCCTGCAAGAAGGTCACAAACACACTAGGCAAATTTAGGTCATGGTCAGTGTTAGTAAACAAAGTTTCCTTAAATTGAATGAAGATTAAAGCTCTCTTGCCTAAGTATACACCATTTAACTATCTCTCTTTTACATAAAATCATGATTGTGTCTTAAATTTTTCATTTCTGTCAATTTTCCTTTGCTCACTTTTCAAGTTCTTTTTTTTTCTTTTCACTCACTAACTTCTTCTCTCCTGCAGATCCCACTTTCTTTTCCTCACTTGTGCAGTCACTCAACATTGGGCCTTTAATTTTATTCTTTTCTCTAATGACCTCTTTCATCTCTTATTTCTTTTTCACTTTACTACCTAAATCCCTACTTGATGATTGTTGAATTTTCAATTGTTCAAGGTATGCTTCTTTAGGTGATAAAGGAGCAAGGGTAACTTTCCGCCCATCATACATAAAAGAATACCTATACATGTACCCATCATGCATAACATGCCTATCAAATTGTCATGACCTACCCAATAATAAATGTCCATCTTGCATAGGCATGAAATCGCACACATCTTCATCCGCATATCTACCAATATAGAATGCAATAACTAATTGCTTAGTAACTTTAAATTCACCACTTTCATTCAACCATTGTAGTTTATATGGATTAGGGTGTTTATCATATTTCAGCCCCAACTTCTCTACCAAAGTAGTACAAACCACATTAGTGCAACTACTCCCGTCTATAATCAAGCTACAAGCTTTCCCACCTACTAAGCATCTCGTGTGAAATATGTTCTCCCTTTGTTCTAGGCCATCTACCTTTACATTCAAGTTCAATGCATATTGAATGAATTTTGCAAAACAATCTACTCATTTTAGGCTAAAAAATAGCAAGTATACGGGTCGTGACTTGTAGTTAGAAAGTTGATATCGATCTTATAAGGATTAATGCCCACACACTACTTATTTAAATTAAACTTTGTTTAAGAAATGAAATTGATTAATGGAACATATCTGAAAAATTAAATTAAAATTGAAAGATTAACGATGAATAATAGATAATACCAAAGTGCAAAAAATTGGAATTCAAGAATTTAAAGACTAAAGATCACTTTCTCCTTATTCTTTCTCCCTCCTAATTTATTAATCGGATTGTGTCTCACCTAAGATATCCAATTATATTAATTACCCTCTCTCAAGGTGTAACTAATTATTCCTAATCAAATTAAATGAAGTTGATTAAGTGATCTCTCAAACTACCCAATCACTACACCAATTTAACTAGTTGTTAAGCTATCCTATCGGTGATCAATTGACTTAGCCGAGACCTCTCTTCTAACTAATCAATTAAAGTGATGATTGTAGGTCTATAGGTTGCCAACACTTGTTGTACAATCCTATACAATCAACCTTAATCATTCTCTCAATTTATTGCAAGATATAAATATAAACAACAATCATCAAAGACAACTTTCATTCAATTCAATAAAATAGGAGTTTTAATAAATAGTTCAAAAGCAATTCCTTAAACTAAATCAGCCACTCATGGTCTCCATAATATCATCAACACTCAAATAATCCATCTTACAAATATTAGAAGAAATAAAAACACATAAAATTGAATAAAGGAAACTCCTTCTCTTCTTTGCCAAGATCTAAAAATTTTGGTGTTGATGTGCTATTTTCCCTAATTTTGATGATAATCCTTGAATCTTCACCTTCCTCAAGGCTCAAAACTTGTAGTCTTCACTGAAGGAGGCTCTTTCTAAAGAGGGTTTTTGTCTGCCTCTCAGCTATAGAGGTTTAATATGCTATATAATGCACAAACCCTTAAGTTTAATTGAACCCCACATAATGTCTCAGATTAAAGTTTCCATAATCATGGAAATTGGCACGATTCCCACAATCGTGGGAATTTGCAATAAAAAGTTCCTTTTTTTCTTCTCCCCTTTGATCTTTAGCTCAATCTCCAAGTTGCTCAATCTTCCTTCCTACAAAAAAAAAATCAATTCTTACCCTAAATTAACAACAAACATAAAAGAACAACAATGAAAATCAAAATAAATGAAAAAAATACAAAATGAATTATAAAGTGCAACAATAATCAACTATTATGCAAGAAACACATGCCAATTACTTAGAAAAACATAGACTAATACACAACTATCAATGCACGTCTAGCAACTAAAGATTCAACCTTCCCAGCATACTCAACATTCTCATCAACATTAAAAAAAATCTTCCAAAGCTGATATATTTAAATCACTATCATCAGACTCATTACCATCATCAGACTCAGAAATAATTTCACCACCCTTAATAAACATAGTCTTCCTATTATGACAATGCATAATGACCATGCCCTTAACATTTAAAGCATTTAATATCCCTATGTTTAGAAGGTTTAGAGGATGAATCAGTAGTACCTTTTTGAATTGAAGTACTCCTCTCTTTTCCTTTGTTTAACTCATTGCCTTTCTCCTTAGAATCCGCATAGTGCTCCCTCTTCTTATCTTCATTTTGGCTCCATTTTGGATTCCATTTGTTGCTAGAGTTTGGGAAAGACTTGGCTGCCTTTCTTTGTTTTTGTTGTCTCTCCACCTTCTTGGCAATATTCACTAAGTCCTTCATCTCCAAGTAATGTTGCAATTCAACCACATCAACAATTTTCCTATTCAATTAACCTATGAATTGAGCCATTGTCACCTCTTCCTCCTCTTCTATGTTAGCTTTAATTAATAGCATCTCCATCTCCTTGTGATAATCTTCTACTGATCTAATTTCTTGTGTGAGCCTATGTAATTGGTGGTGTAACTCTCTATAGTAATAAAATGGTACAAACCTCTTCTTCATCACTCTTTTCATCTCTTCCTAAGTGGATATAGGTGGTTTCCTATTCCTCCTCCTATTCTTTACCGATTCATCCCACCAATCTAACGTATAATTAAAGAATCCCACTGTCTCTAATCTCATTTTCTTATCTTTAGAATAGTTATGACGGGCAAAAATTATATCCGCCTTTCTTTCCCATTCCAAGTACACTTCAGCATCATTCCTACCTTTGAAGGATGGAATTTTCATCTTGATGCTATTAATGTTGCTATCTTTTCTCTCTACTCTTTCTTCCCTCCTTACTCTACCCCTCATGGATTGCACTTCATCTTCATACTAGTCATACATTCTTTCCAGTCCTTCCTCTCGATTCCTATGACTACCAATTGATCTACTACAGTTTTAGATTCAACTGGTATCATTAATTCTCTCATCCATCTCATCCATCCTGGTAGATAACTTCTTGAACTCATTCATGAGTGCCTTATACATCACTTTCAAATCAGGCCCATTGTTATCCTCCTTATGTAATGTTTCCTTTCCATCCCTTCTATCGGCCATTTTTATGAAAAAAGTTGTAAGAAAAATGGTTAGCAATAAAAGATAACCTTACAAGTCACTCCCTTACGTGTTTCACTCAAAAGATGACACTCTACTCATGTTTCAATCAAAATTGGCTTTCTTCCTCTTTTAAGCTTACACACTTAAGTCTTTTTCCACTCAAACTTGATGTCCTCAATTGCACTTCAGAATTCAGTTTCCAGTTAAGGTAATGCACAAATAGCAAATTAAGATTTAGGAATGCAATGAAAATACCTAAGAAAGAAGATGAACACAAATCTATAAGCAAGTATACCGAAATGAATGAAGGTAAAATCGGTACACAAGAGAAAAGGATGTATGATGCCCAACAAAAATACATAATTTAAATTAATAAGAATCAAATTTTTAGTTATGGGGTAAATGAAACAAAAAGAAAAAATAAGAGATAAAAAAATAGAAATTTAGAATGAAAGAAAATGACGAAACTAATGCCTAAATGCGGGAATTGAAATTTTCCTAGTGGAAAATCAACTTGAATGCAAAGATGTAAAGACACTAAACAAAATAGGAAGCCAACAAAAGAAAATCCTATAATCATGCCAACCTCAAAGATTTTTCTTGCAACTGATTTTTTTGACTTTTTTTTACTGTAGCAACGTGTTTCTTCTTGTCTAGCTACTGATTTTTTCTTTTTTTTTCTTTTTTTACCTTTTTTTCACTATAATAACTTTTTCTTCTTATCTAGCTACTAATTTTTTGGTTTTTCAGAAAAACACAATAATAAGATAAATCCTAATTTTGGTCCTAATTTTGAGTTTTAATGGAAAATAACAATAATAACAGCATATGAACACAAGATAAATAAGAATTTATCCTAATCTAAACTCTGATACCAAATGATGCAGAACCCCAAGGCTAAAGAACCCGAAACCCCTTAAATAGACACTTTGGATAAAACATGAACAAGAAGAAATCCTCAACACTAATGAACCCCTAATCAATTATATGAAAAGAAATGCATATAATAAGGTTGATTTGAAAACAAGAATAGAAATTCGCCATAGGCATTTACCTTGATAAGAACTATATTCTTGATGCAATAGAAGAAGACAAGAAACCCTCCATTAAAACTTTGTTACTCATCCAATCTAACCTTAAACAATGTTTATTATGATGTATTTATACCTCTTGAAAAGAAGAAACCCTAAATACGCAAAAGACCTTTAAACATAGGCCTTTCAACAAAATAATTAAAACCCAAACTAATATTTCTAAAATACAACCCATTAAACCTAAAAGTTTTAAACAAGCCCAAGGTACAAGTAGTGGGCTGCTGAAAGTTATGTTTCTAATGCAAAATAATTAATTAAATAAGAATGAAAGTCTTCTTGCACATTTCGCCCAACTTGATTAGTTATCTTGTCATTAGCCCTCAGTGTCTCTTTAGATTCTATGCCATCTACAATTTGGCCCATATAAGATTGAAGCACTTCGTTGAACTTTTTAACTTTTGATCTTATTATTGGTCCCTTTAGCATTACTGGCTCATCTTTGGCACTATTTCGCTTATAAAGTACTATTGTCATGCTTGCTTCATAATGTTTCAAATAGATTTCTCATATAAGCTCAGTTTAGTGAACTTATTCTTTAACAAGCACCTACACATTTGTTTAAGTATCTCTAGTCTATGAAATTAACTACTTCCTTCAGAAGAAAAAATATAATATGTGCTAATATTTTAACGTTCTATTAACATCTAGTCTTATTATAACAATAACTAGGAACAAGCTAAGAATAATGCATAAATGCAATATGAATCTTATAATTATAAACTCATTATAATTTTATTTGTAATATAAAGAATGTCTTCAAATAATTATCACTAAACTACAACTAACCAATTGGACATAGTGCATAAACCAACAATCTCCCACTTACACTAAGTCAATCGTTTAAGTATGTTATACTATATCACCATATAACAATCATATATTGCTAGGAAGCAATCATGAGGTGATTGAATCAGGATGTTCCAGGCTTTAAGGAATGCTAGTTTTACCAAAAACTTATAAATAATATAGTGGAGCTGAAGAGATTATGCTTCATTATTCAAATTGACTCATTCTTGGACGTTAACAAGGTAAAAGCCCATCTAATTCATTTGTAGAAAGATCTCTATATTTCTCCTACGAATGTGACCAAGGAGTTGGAAGGAAAAAAAAGGCTCTTAAGGCATATTCTTAGGCCTTGCATAATTAGTCCTCCCAAATCAAACAAAAAGCTAAGATCAATTGTCTAAAAATGAGGACGGTAGCACTAAATTATTCCATAGTTCCTTGCTTACTAGAAGGAACCATGATAGTATTCTCTTAGTAATGATGAATGTTATGTGTTTGCAAACGAAAAAGAACTGCTTCTTCATCTTAAAGACTGTTTCTAACAATTCTTAGGCAATTACCCTACTAGACCATCAAGCATATCATTGAGTTCATTCATCTTTAGCTCTTTATTAAGGGAATAGTTTGATTAATCAACCGGGCACAATGGTAGAGATTGAGAAGGTGGTCTTTAGTTTGTATCCTAACAAAGCCCAAAGTCCAAATCGGTTTAATGCTTATTTCTACAAAAAAGCATGGAACCATTTGAAAATGCAAGTGAGTATAGTAATTTTGGAATTTTTCTCTAACTCCAAGATGTTAAAAGCCAAAAATAAAACTCATCTATGCCTTATTTCTAAAACCAACAATCTCATTTCTGTAAAGGACTTCACAGCTATTGCTTGTTGTAATATAATTTACAAGATTATCTTTAAGATTCTAGCTAAAAGGCTCAAGTTGTTCCTTTTATCTTTTATTTATTCATCTCAAGAAACTTTTATTGAGGGAAGAAGTATAAGGAAGGAACTTGAAATTATTAGGAAAGTTGTACAATGAAAATAAATTTGCATAAAGTTTTTGACATTTTAGATTAGGAATTCATATTAACTACTATGGAAGATTTTTTTAATTCCTTTCTCAATTTACTACATGTATTGCACAATACATTACAACTTTTAACATATAGTGTATTTATCAATGGGGAAGCTTTAGAACCAATTGGATGGGATAAGGAATAAAAAAAAGGATCTTCTTTCCTCTCATCTATTTACTAATGCAATTGTGGTGCTCTCACTGTTAATGGAACATAGTATAAATAACGAGAAAAGATTCACCTTTCATATACAATTTGAGCAACTAAGAATCTTCAAGTTGGTTTTCATTGATGACTTGCTCATTTTTTTATGGAGCCAATGCTAAATCAGCTAAAAGTCTTATACATTCCCTGGAATCCTTTAGTAATATATCGAGGCTAAGCATCTACAAAGATAAAAGCTTCATTATGTTGTCCTTTGATGGATTAAGTATTTTTAATTCACTTTTTAGCAACACGTCGAGCTGAGCATCAACAAAGATAAAAACTTCATCATATTTCCCTTAAGATTCCATGCCATCTACAATTAGGCCCATATAGGATTGAAGTGCTTCTTTGAACTTTTTAGCTCTTGAACTTAGTATTGGTCCCTCCGAGATTACTAACTCATCTTTGGTGTTATTTTGTATACAAAGTACTATGATCGTGCTCGCATCATAATGTTTCGAATGGATTTCTCATATAAGGTCAGTTCAGTGAACTTTTTCTTTAATAAGCACCCACACATTTATTTAAGTATCTCTAGTTAATAAGATTGACTACTTCCTTCATAAGAAAAAAATAGTATGTGCTAATCTTTTTACATTCTATTAATGTCTAGTCTTAGTATAATAATAACTAGGAATAAGTTGAGAATAATAGATAATGTAATAGGAATCTAATAATTATAATTTCATTACAATTTTATTTGTAATGTATATTTATCTTATAAACTTTATCATATACATCTAAGTATGTATAAGATAAAGAATGTCTTCAAATAATTATCACTAAACTATAACCAACCAATTGGCTATGATGCATAAACCAACAATCTCCTACTTACACTAAGTCAATCGTTTAAGTATGTTATACTATATCACCATATAATAATCATGCTATTGCTAGGAAGCAATCATGAGGGGATTGAATAAGGATCTTCTAGACTTTAATGATTTTTAGTTTTATAAGAAACTTATAAACAATATGGTGTAGCTGAAGAGATCATGCTTCATTATTCAAATTGACTCATTCTTGGACGTTAACAAGGCAAATGCCTATCTAATTCATGTGTAGAAAGATCTCTATGTTTCTCCTACAAATGTGACCAAGCAGCTGGAAAAAAAGGCTCTTAAGACATATTCTCAGGCCTTGCGTAATTAGTCCTTTCAAATTAAACAAAATGCTACGATTAATTATCTAAAAATGGGGATGGTAGCACCAAATTATTCCATAGTTCCTTGCTTACTAGAAGGAACAATAATAGTATTACATCTCTCAGTAATGGTGAATGTTATGTGTTTGCAAACAAAAAAGAACTGCTTCTTCATCTTAAAGACTATTTATAACAATTCTTAGACAATTCCCTTACTAGACCATCAAGCATATCATTGAGTTCGTTCATCTTTAGTTCTTTATCAAAGAAATAATTTGATTAATCAACCTATCACAATGGAAGAGATTGAGAAAGTGATCTTTAGTTTATATCATAACAAAGCCCATAGCCCAGATGGGTTTAATGCTTATTTCTAAAAGAAAGCATGGAACCATTTGAAAATGCAAGTGAGTGTGGTAATTTTAGAATTTTTCTCCAACTTCAATATGTTAAAAGCCTGGAAAAAAACTCATCTATACCTTATTCCTAAAACTAACAATCTAATTTTTGTGAAAGATTTCATGGCTATTGTTTGTTGTAATATATGTTACAAGATTATCTTTAAGATTCTAGCTAAAAGGCTCAGGCTGTTCCTTCTATCTTTGATTTATTCATCTCAAGTAACTTTTATTAATGGAAGAAGTACAGGGAAGGAACTTGAAATTATCGAAAAAATTGTACAATGAAAATAGATATGCATAAAGTTTTTGACATTTTGAATTTGGAATTCATATTAACTACTGTGGAAGATTTTTTTTAATTCCTTTCTCAATTTACTACATAGATTGCACAATACATCACAACTTTTAACATATAGTGTATTAATCAATGGGGAAGCTTTAGAACCAATTGGATGGGATAAGGAATAAGAAAAAAGGATCTTCTTTCCCCTTATCTATTTGCTATTGCAATTGTGGTGCTCTCAATATTAATGGAACATAGTATAAACAAGGAGAAAATATTTTCCTTTCATACACAATTTGAGCAACTAAGAATATTTAAGTTTTCGTTGATAACTTGCCCCTTTTTTTATGGAGCTAATGCTAAATCAACTAAATGTCTTATGCATTCCTTGGAATCCTTTAGTAATATGTCGAGGCCAAGCATCTATAAAGATAAAGGCTTCATCATGTTATCCCTTAACGTATTAAGGATTTTTAATTCACTTTTTAGGAACATGTCGAGCTGAGCATCAACAAAGACAAAAACTTCATCATATTTTCCTTTGAAGCATCAAGTATTACTAACTTGCTAATGGAGATAATTGTACTAAGATGTAAAGACTCTCCTTTTACTTATTTGAGGATCCTTATAACCTCTAGAAGAATCACATGTCAAGATTGTCAACCTCTATTTGATATGGTTAGAATAAGAATGAGTAGTTGGTGCAATATATGTTTAACTTATATAAGGAGGCTCTGACTAGTTGTAACACCCCACTACTATAGAGTATATACTCGAACATCCAAAGGATATTCGAGAACATACCATATGACAATGGTATGTTAAAGCAATAACATTCACTTATTATGGCATCATACATATTACAAACATTAAGGAGGTCAGTTTTCCCATTTCATTTTTAAACTTATCATTCACTGTAGCATTGCACTTCATTAAACAAATTTATCATCACAAGCATTTGTGAGTTTATTACTCTTTACAACATAAACTATACATAAACATAATCTACTACTCCTCAAATGACAACTAACTGACCTTTGAGTCATTTCTTAATTCCAAAAATGTTTTTCTAGAGTGTCTTAGGAGCTAAGTCTCTCTCTCGTACTTGAAATCAACATTTGTAATTTTGATAAGTTTTGCGAACTCAATAAGTGAACCATCCTTGATGTGCTTACTCATTCAGAATATCAAACATTTTAAATATAAACCAAATACACAATATTCTTCATCTCAACAATTCATCATGAATTACACACATTTCATATAAACTTTTCAGAATAATTCAATCATCTATCTTAGTCAATCATATTATCTAATATACATAAACTTTGGATATTAACATCTCAACATAATTCAATAATTGTTCATAGTCATTCATATAGTACATTAGAAAATATATTTGCAAATGCATATGCGTATATCACTCTACATTCGTTCTTATTTTGTTGTGACCGAGTGCCTATTATTATCTCATATCTTTGTGGATACCGAGTTCATTTCATATTTTTGTCTCATACCCATTGTGGATATCAGCTCATTAATTAGGCATGTTAATGCTCAGGCCCAGCCCGATCTGGTCTGACCCCGGTCATAGTGACCCGGGGACCGGCCACAGGCGAGCCTGAGCGGCTGATTTTTTTAAGGAAAATTTTTTTAAAATAACGTCGTTTCGGGAAAATGGGCAGGTCACAGGCCAGGCCGAGTCGACTTGGCCCAAGCGGATCATGATCAGCCTATGGCACGCCCAACCAGGGCCAAAAACAGGACAAGCTGGGAGAGCCGGTCCATTATTGACATGCCTATTATTAATCATTAAGCCTGTGGCTCTTTATGCTTTAAGCTCTTTTCAGACCAGCTACTCCAGTCACAACGCCTTTATCTGATCATGCATATCAATGTGATGCATCAAATCACAAAATATGCCATCAATAACAATTATTCATGTTGCACAGTCAGATTCACATGTTCATGGGACCTAAGTTTGACATTCAACATTTTTGTTAAGTACACGTATTTCTTTCAGATTCATATAAAATCAGAACACTCCCAATACATTCCCTAATATCAAACTCCTCAGACCATTAATGTCTGAAATTATCACAATCAAATCATTAACAGTTCAATAATTAGAAGTTAAACAGAAATAAATCAATCCTAGTAAGCAACATCTAGGTTGACTCACATTACACTCCAGATTATGCTATTGCCTTGACGGATCGACAATGTCTGGATGTTGGCGATCGACTTATGTGTCTAAAATTCATGCAAGACACAAGTAATTCACATTACAAACTTGATCAATCAAATACATATTTAATCATGCACACACACACATACACATACACATACACATACACATACACATACACATACACATACACATACACATACACATACACATACACA
>JAOSBO010000209.1:36261241-36271798 GCA_027563915.1 Erythroxylum rotundifolium | reverse complement strand
GTCATGATTGATTTTTCCGCTTCTTACAATCTACTAAAACTCCAAAAATATTATGACATGTTTGGAAAGATATGGTCGGACATTATGACTTGGAACTAAAACTTATGAACTTGGAACTTTTCACAGAACTTTCAACTTCCTTTTTTAACTGGATTGGATATCCTAATGCCCAAATTTCAAGCATGCGCAACAGCTCCCAATTGTGAGTGCTGAGAAAGAGCGCTTGATTTTGAAGAAAAATAAAATGATCCACATTACTAACAAAACAGATACTAACCTAAAACAAGAAACAAGAAATAAGAGATACCAAGAGAGAAACTGTAAATTACCTCTCCAAGGCGATCAATGGCCCCAATAAAACCACCATATATGGTTGAAAAGATAGCATACCATATTTGAGTATCCATGAAATAGACCTACATTGATGTTCCAGATATGTTATAGCCGATCGTGGAAATAGTGAAAGGCTTCATATGTGAATAGTTTGATCAAAACGATTTGCAGTGATTGGAACATGGAAATAAAGTAGTGGGAGACACACCAGAATGACTGGTGCCCAGAGTGAGACAATAGCTCCATAATTGTGTTTGGCTGCATTTAGAATTCATATGTTAACATAAGTTGGAAACTAGTTGACAATCATTAAAGGAAGTAAGATCAACTAAATACCGTTTGGGAAAAACTCATGCCATTTATAGTTTACATGCTTTATGGCCATTATATCCTTAGTTGGTTTCACCAGAGGTTTTATCTGAAAACAGAACAATCAGAAAGGATGAAGATGGAGTTGATGGTATTTATGGACCATAAGTGACTTTTTGATACATCTGCCAATCGTATCCGCATAAACAAACACATACATATATATACACATCTATTGCAAGTGACTAAAAAAACAAACCTGGACAAAGTAGCTGAAGGAGAATTTAGCACAAAAAAGTAACACCCAGAAGACAGTGTACCTGAAATCAGAAGAATATGTTAAAACCACGTAACAAAAAGAATTTACATGCACAAAATTTGTTAAACTCACTTCAGGAGCGCAAATTGACTTTCGTGCATTCCTCTCCCAACATATACGCTTGGCTGTTAATAGAAAATTAACATTTCTTAACTTTCAGGTGATAGTCAAGAACGGAAAAGCTTTGTACGTATCAAAATAAGATATCATGAGAAATATTGAAAATTGCTTCTGTAACCTAAAGATTGGAAAGAACTAGGCAATATTTTTAGTGAAAAATGCAGATTAGAACTTAAATCAACGAGAAGAGAATAATTACCCATGTTTGCTCCGGCCTTTTAATGTCCTAAAATATTCTGGGGTTTTTTAAATAATGGTACGAGTAAAGGGTGAAGAATGCCAGTGTCAATTGATTTAAATGAAAGTGTTAATTGATCATGGAAGGCTTCTACAAAGGAAAGAAGAGGACAGCAGAAGGGAAGAAAAACAGAGAAGAAGTCTACGAATAGACAGTCCTAATAGAGTCTGATCTGCCCTCCTCAAATGCATATTCATTCTACATAGGAATCCCTTGACTCACAGGAAAAGTAATAAAGAGCGCAACTGACTGACCAAACAGATATGGCCTGCCTGAATTGATGTTCCATGCAGGTGTTTGTCTGACTCTGTCTAAGATGTTTAAACATTTTGTTTGACATTGAACTCCAATTAGTTTATGCCAAATACTGGAAGGTTAGACTTATAGAAAGAACAATGAATAGCCACTTCCAGCCAATTTCTAGTTGTGGTTTAAGGTAATTCCTGTGTTACTGTTCAGCCGGTTAACTAGTAATTAATCGACAAAACTAGCTGGTAGACTCGACAGCGAATTGCCAGAGTCAGGAAGTATGAGAAGCAAGGTAACAAATATACCTGTGACCACCATAAAAGGAATCTGATGATAAGCCAGTCAGAGTTTTCAATCCACCTCCGAAGCATGGGAAAGATAAACAAAGCAGCCGCCAAAATATTTGGAATGAGATATACCACCACAGCTACGAGGTATTCAGGAGGAATCTGCTTTGTTTCACTAAGGGATGAAAACAAATCTCTAACTTTGTTAGGACCCGTCGCGAAGGAACGCGCGTAACATAGCGGAAGGACGATCACCCAAGATATACTAACAATTATCTTAAGAATATTTCGCAACACATCAGTAAATTTCCACCTATGGTATCCTGGGAAGTTCAGAATAAGGTCCAGAATGCCTGCGGAAAATGGGAAAAGAAAATGGGTCGTTAAAGACATCATAATTAAGTACTTGACAAAAGGAAATTATTGAGAACATTTATGAAAGAAATAAATTTGTTTACAGTAGACTGAACCATAATGCCTCAAATAACCACTAACAATAACATTCAATCGAAGGGGCTATATCTTTATCACCGGTCATATATTTGTGCACCTAATGATCCTGTTTAATTTAGATAGATGAGAAAGGAAAATGTAGGACTGATAATTCAGGAAGTTAATGGCATATTTTCGTGCCCCCATAATTGCAAGAACACTAGAAATGAACTATATGTTTGAGGGGAGATGGTGTTGAATCATCATACTTTGAAGGGCACGAAGAATAGCTGCTGTGATGAAAATACTCGAGAGATAATATAGGACATCCTTTCGAATAATATCCGAAATTGAAGCCCCACTCCAAGCAAAGATGATCATTCCCTACGACATTATGGTTCGTTAGTCAGTTGAATTGTTGACTTGCCTTCACGGATTATTGGAAGTTAAATTTACTCCACTGTATTCATTACCTGAAGTGCAAGTATAAAAAAAGTCCACAAACGATCAAAACTTCTAAATATATGCCAAAAAGATCTGGTTTCAACAAAATTCGATTTGCCTGTGGCACCAGATTGTCTTGCAGGTCGGCCCTAGAATATCAATATATAATAAGTTTTCAACAGAACAACTGTAGTTAAGTGTTGAATGCTGACAAAAATTCTTAAAGAATGAGGGTACTTGAGACATGTCACGTGTCGATTTAAAAAACGATCCATCATCACGCATAGGCCAACCAAGAGAGAAGCAATCCGGTGACCTGAATATAATTCAGCAGAACCAAGTTTTTACCAAAATGAAATGACCAAACATTTCCAAAATTCTAGTCTTAAATTGAAATGTATTTCACTTTCTGATGGAGCTTGAATATTTGTTTAAAGACCAAAATCATACTAACCAAAAATACTCATTCAGATCATCATAATTGCACCATTCGGTGTTAGAAGCTTTTCCATTTCGGCACTTACTGGCTTCCTGTAAGAGAATACATAATATCCATGATCAGAAGAGAAGCTCTGAAGTGCGACTATTTTGTGCATATTGTAGAGAAAATATACCTTCTGAATTACACGATAAATAGGTGTTACAACCTTCCTCAAAAAGGCCTCATCATCTCCACCATAGGAGGGCTTAATATTTTCTCCAGTAACAATGCTGACATTTCCAGCCAACAGGCCATGGAGTTCGTATGCCATCTGAATGGATAAAAAGACATCTTTGTTAGAAATTAAGTCAACGGAAGGCAAATGAGGTAGATTTATGATGAAATTATTTGTACATACGTTGTGGAAGATGTAACATAGACATTCTGGCATGAAGCGAACATTAGCAGCCTCACCCCAGATAAGAAGATATAGACCCATATAAAGTATCTCTCTCTGCTGAATTTCCTGCTGAGCTTGAGGAAGACTACATGGAACAAAATTTGAGGATTGCGGCATGACGAACTACGTGCATGTGAGCAGATCCAAAGATTCAACAAGCAGTATAAATGCAGAAATTATCACTCACCGCAAACTGTGTTTTCGTCCTAGAAATCTACACCAATTTTTATAATTTTTGAAAAGCTTGTTCATGACGGCATCAACGGCACGATCATCAAGCTGCACAAGAGAGAATGGGTTTAACCAAAGGATTGTCGTTTGTTGTTCCAGAATTCATATCTAAAGAAAAGATGCACAAATTAGTCGTGGTTTAGACATAAGGACAAATTCACTCCACCAACATACATGCTCATTTCAGTTACACTTTCTGTTTTAAGCACACAAGCATCTTAAAGATGCGTCTGAACAGTGCCAGAGTGGTGATCATGAAGAAGTTAGAAACATTCCTTGCATTGTATCATTCTGCATACATGAGATTGAAATTGGAAAATGAGCACAATATATACATGCCTTATTAAGAGGTTCAGGCTTGGGATTAAGTCTTATATGATTGTTGGCAAGTAAGAGAATCAAATGCTCCCTCTGATTCCTTACGTTGTCTCGCTGAATCAAATGATATGCACATTGATCAGTTAAGTAAGGAACATAATTAAACTATAACCAATTATAAGTGAAGAAATCTTTATTCTTTTGGCTGGTCAAAACATGCCTGGAAACCAAACATTGCCCTTAGCCAGTCCAGAAGATCTAAATCTCCAGCTTTCTGCCTGTGTTGCTCAAATCCTGGGGGCCAGTTCAAGCCGCGAGTGTTCCAGAGTGCGGCAACAGCTGCCTTCACCTGGAATAGACAAAAAAAGTAAGGTCAGTGAACTTACTAAAGTAGGCTCCTGAGCATGAGAAACGAAGTTCACATCAGCTGGACGCAGAGTATCTCCTACCTCGTCAAGCTGCATGATGGGCTGTGAAGCACCAGCAGAATCCAGGGGAAGAATGTTATATGGCGCATAAATTTCCTTCTTCTCTTGGACATCTCTAGCCGCAGCAATAATCTGATTAACAAAAGAAAAATAGTTCAATCATTTCGCTTGGCTCAATCGATAATCGGCGGAAATGTCAGTTGAAAAAAAATGAGAACCGGGAATAACCTCAGGAGCAACTTCTTCAACTTTTTCTGTCTTGTTAACGGCGCAAAGTACTTCAAAGAGAACTCCTGCTGTCTGATAGGCTTTGCCAAGTTGAGCTCTGTAAACCAATGCAATATATCCAAGTGTTTGAAGTGCCCATTCCATCAAATACAGAATACGTAACAGGAAATACTTGAAAATAAAATGAAACGGAACTTGGGAAATGAATAAACAGAGACAAATAGCTAACATGTCTACCTGTCTGCCTGGTCACCCTGCTCAAGAGCTTGGCAATAGCGCTTGTAGTACTGATCATAAAAGCTGGCAATTTCCCGTGCATCAGTCTTTTTAACCCGAGATGCAAGACTGGAAGCATTGTCCTGAAGTGAACATGAACCGAGTTCAACATTAAAGAACTGGAAGAAATTGATGCTCAATCTTGGGATAACTATTTAGCACAGTTCAATTATACTCGAGTTTCACAAATTGGCCAAATAATCATTTCTGCCAAAGAAAAGAACTCAAGAATTGTAAGTTATTAAATTGACCATACACGAGATCATTAACACAGAGCGGCACAAACGCACTGCTGTAGTGATTCAACGACTATTGCCGTAATGGAAGGACGTTGGACCTATACTTTCATGTTCTTCCATTTCCATTCTATGTACATTGTTTGTCCATTAATAGTGGCAATTTCCTTGCAAAAAGTTCTCAACATTGTTATCGATACATGAATCAAGGTTGATAATGGGATGACTTTTTTTTCATGAAGCCAAAAGAATCCTAATAAAAATGATCAGTAAATCACAACTGACTAGTTTTTACTTTCTTTTATACACCAATTTTCTTAAAAAAATCTCAAGAATTTTTACTACTTTAGAACATTATGATATGAGTAAGTACCAATCTACCTTGCCGTTCTGAACAGAACCTCTTTCACTAGCTTAATTCTCTATGATAGATTCAAGTGTACTTAATTGTCGGAAGTTAACATACAATCATCATTTCATGAGAATCCCGTGTATTAATGGAATTCATATAAATTATGACAAAATTAAATACCCTTTCCAATCTTTGCAATAAAGATGTTTTGAACTGCCTGACACCACGACCGCTGGAATTCGGATCCAATCTATGCGCTTTTTCAAAAGCATAAAATCGACCTGTTTCCACATATCGCCCAGAAAAGAGGACAACAACAGTCAGACCATCAAAATTAGTCCAGAATCTCCGGATTTTATTTGTCCACACAGGAAAATAGAGATATCGTAAAATTATATTCACTTTCAGGAATTATTCTTAAACGTGAAAAGCATCATAATCAAAGTTGTAAGTAATAATACGTCAACCAAGGATAACTAGGGTAAATATAATCTTCTTAGCCTTTTTATTATCTTAAACTAGACATGCATTTGAAAATTCAACTGCCATCAGATATTGTACGTACAAAGGTAGGCAACGCGAGGACGTTCCAGTTCAATCTCGTGAGCGATGCGGAGAATGGGAGCGATGGAGCCGAGGGAGGCGGGGACAACTTCGTTGTCAAAAACCTCCGACGTGAAGATCACGGTGGTGGCTGCGCTGCGAGATGCCCGCCGCACCAACTGCGGACCGGTTTCCATGTGTCGAAGACGACGAGGACTATTGTACCGATCAACTTATAGCTATTATACCTTATAAATGCTCTCTCAACGCTAGCTAGGCAGCTAGTTTTGTTAACCTGTGCACTCGATCGAAGCCATGAACATCCTGTCACGTACACAAAATTCGTACATCAAACATCAGAGATCTTCATTTTCGCATAACATTCTCTCTTAATCGAATCTGACGTAAAGAACAATAATGCAATTATCAGAAACATAAAGGATGTTCAGAAAAACCTGTAAGAAGCTCACATATATGCTTGCAATCATATGCGTACAAGTAGAAGTAAATTTGCTCTCGTAACTTTCTTAGGAGCCAAACAGATTCGGAAATGAGAAAATATTACTAAGGAGGGATTTATAGTTATTTTATGTGATGAAGAGAGAGAGAGAGAGAGAGAGAGAGAGAGAGAGAGCGAGAGAGGAAGAGTCAGTGAGTCTGTTGGAGGGAAAGGAAGATATAGCCAGTTTGTTACTGAGTCCGTACAGGTGTTGTTGTGGTAAGAGGGGACACGTGGAAAGAGGGAAGTGGTGGAGGGTGATACGGGAATTTGTACAGACAACGACAGCGTAGAGAAAAGGAAGGGTGTCGTGGAGGGGCGCCGTTTTCGGTGAGAGGAGAATTGTTTTGAACTGGTCTAGTCTTCCTTAACTAAATTGCCTTGGCGATCCGTTTCTCTCTATTTTTTTTATTATTTAGTATTATCTAAATTAATTATGATTTTCATGAAAATTTCATTTTAATGTAATAATAAAAATAACAATGAATCGCATCAAAAAAATTAATTTGATTTCCAATTAAATTAAAATTAAATCAATCTAAAGTGGACCACATCCATACGTTTTATATGATTACACAATAACAATAATAATAATATTTTAATAAAAATTTTATTGAGAATGATCAAAAAATAATTTGAAAAATATATTTATTCTCTTTTTAAATTAGTTAAAATATATAATTAATAAATAGTATAAAATAAACTTCTAATAACATTTTTGATAATTTAGTAGTGTCTATTCTATAAGTTGTTATATGTATTTATGTAAAATTTAAAAGTAATTAATGTGATAAAAAGTATGTTTTCTTTCTCAATTAAATAATTAAATTTTTTAATCTTTAAATTTATAATTTAAATTTTTTCATAAATTTTATTAAAAATAATGAAGAAATATATGTAAAGTGAAATAAATGTGAACCAATTAAATATAATCGAAAGTACCAATACAATATATAATACTACACCAGCAAATATAATGAGCAAATTCATACAAAAAGAAAAAGGAGGAAACAAACTAATCATAACAGCTGTATCATATGGCTGTCAAGTAATTGATGGTAACATAGGGTACCAAAAATATCTTAATTTAAATTGTCAGATTTTTTATAAATCTTAATTTTTTATTTATTTTACATTTTCATTTTTTTAGGAGCGATTCTTAGTAAACAGGTAAGAAAAGTAGGAAACTATAATTGAAAACTGCCACTGAATATATGGAAGCATTAATTTATAAATTCCTCTTACTTCCGACTTTAGGAATTTTTTTTTCTCATAGCAATTCAACTCTTAAAAATATTTTGAATTAATTAAATTTGAGTCAAATAAAAATTTAAAATAATTATAGTAAAATATTGATTTAGATCAAATTTAGTAGTTCGATTACGTTATTATATTAAAAATATGTTATTGATTTATGTGTTATACTTAGTTATTTACATAAGCTACAATATGTATTTGAGAAAATTCTAAAATAATTTACTACGTAAAAGACCCGTGATTGAATAATTAAAATTTTTAATTTTTATGAATAATAATTTAAATTACCAATTATCATTAAAAAATTTCTGAAATTTTCATTAAGAGTCCGAATAGTATATCTGTACTAATTAAATATTGGTAATATAATATATTTATCGCTATTATTAAATTAAAATTTGAATTAAAATTTCATATTAATAATATTTAATTACCTCATATTTTAAAAAGTAGATAAATTTTCTTTAAATTATAAGGTATTGTCTATTATTTACTTTTAAAAAATTTTCATTGGTAATTATTTTGCAAGATTCTAAATAAATTCTAAGAATTGAATGGTTACCAGTACTAGTTCCACTTCCACCGGTCTCCCGTTGTCATGGGCAATAGGAAGAACAGACAATAGTGAGATAATGGAATGGCAAGGCATGGCTTTGTCAAACAAGTTGTTGGCGATCTCTCTTTCATTAACTCCTCGCCCTTCGCTAAATTGTTGGATTCTTGCGTCAAATCCAAGTCCTTACGGGATGTTCGTCGCATTCACGCGCGAATCATCAAATCCCAGTTTGCCTATGAAGTATTTATACAGAATAGGCTCATTGACGCTTATGGAAAATGTGGTTGCTTGGAGGATGCACGCAAAGTGTTTGGCTCAATGCTCGAGAAGAACACTTTTAGTTGGAACTCGTTTATTGGGGCATTGATGAAGTTTGGTTTTCTTGACGAGGCTGCTCGGTTGTTTTCGTGCATGCCTCAGCCTGACCAGTGCTCGTGGAACTCGATGGTTGCTGGGTTTGCGCAACATGATTTGTTCGATGAAGCTTTGGGTTATTTTTTTGGGATGCATCGGGAGGATTTTGTGCTTAATGAGTACTCTTTTGGCAGTGGTCTTAGTGCTTGTGCTGGGCTGAAAGAGTTGAGATTTGGTATTCAAATCCATGGCCTGATACTGAAATCTCCCTACTCTTTGGATGTGTACATGGGGTCTGCTCTGATTGATTTGTATTCTAAGTGTGGATTAGTGGATTGTGCTCATAGAAGTTTCGATGAAATGAAGGAGAGAAATCTTGTTTCTTGGAATAGTTTGATTACTTGTTATGAGCAAAATGGTCCAGCAAGCATAGCTCTACAAGTTTTTCTGAAGATGATGGAAAGTGGGTTTGAACCGGATGAAGTTACGTTAGCGAGTGTTGTTAGTGCTTGTGCAAGTTTGGCGGCATTTAAGGAAGGTTTGCAAATTCATGCTCGCGTGATGAAGTGTGATAGGCTCAGGGATGATCTTATCTTGGGTAATGCATTGGTTGATATGTATGCAAAATGTGGAAGAGTTAGTGAAGCTAGAAGTGTTTTTGACAGGATGCCAATGAGAAATGTTGTGTCTGAGACCTCAATGGTGAGTGGCTATGCAAAGGCAGCAAGTGTGAAAGCAGCCAGGTCCATGTTTACGAAGATGATGGCAAAGAATGTGGTGTCCTGGAATGCACTTATTGCAGGATATACACAAAATGGGGAGAATGAAGAGGCATTGGGGCTATTCCGGATGCTAAAGAGGGAATCTATTTACCCAACACACTACACTTTTGGCAACTTATTAAATGCCTGCGCAAATCTTGCTGACCTGCGGCTTGGTAGGCAGGCACATTCTCATGTTGTAAAGCACGGATTTCGCTTTCAATGTGGTGAAGATTCTGATATATTTGTAGGAAATTCGCTCATTGACATGTATATGAAATGTGGATCAGCTGAGGATGGGTGTCAGGTTTTCCAGAAAATGATAGAAAAGGATTATGTTTCATGGAATGCGATGATTGTAGGGTATGCACAAAATGGTCATGGGATTGAAGCTCTTGGGTTGTTCAGGAAAATGTTGGAGTCAGGAGAGAGACCAGACCATGTTACGATGATTGGAGTTCTATGCGCTTGTAGTCATGCAGGGCTTGTGGAAGCAGGAAGGTATTACTTTTCATCAATGACTGAAGAATATGGTGTGGTGCCATTAAAGGACCATTATACCTGTATGGTGGATTTACTTGGACGAGCTGGTTGCCTGATTGAAGCAAAGAATTTGATAGAGGGAATGCCAATGCAACCTGATGCTGTTGTTTGGGGGTCTTTGCTCGGTGCTTGTAAAGTTTATAGAAACATCACCTTAGGGAAGTATGTGGCAGAAAAGCTTCTACAAATCAACCCAACAAATTCTGGACCTTATGTTCTTCTCTCAAATATGTATGCAGATCTTGGCAGATGGGGAGATGTTGTAAGAATTAGAAAACTTATGAGGACCCGTGGAGTAGTTAAGCAGCCTGGTTGCAGCTGGATTGAGATACAGGCTAACATGCATGTTTTCATGGTGAAAGA
>JAOSBO010000209.1:36065017-36075822 GCA_027563915.1 Erythroxylum rotundifolium | reverse complement strand
TGGGAACGATATCCACTTACCACAACTACATTAAATTGTATTAACGGAAGTGATTTCTTTTGAATTTGGTTGCAGGCAATAGCAGTACCATACGGATTTCTTTTCTAACTAATCTTTCTTTTTTTCTTTTAGTCATACTATTACACTATTTGTTTTCTTTCTAAAAATTTTAATTTTTAATTATGAAATTAAATTTAAGTTCAAAAATATTAATATTTATAAATAATTGATTAATATCAATATATTCACTCATCTATCATATTTTATTTATTTATACAAATATTTAACCGATTTGGCAGGTTAAATCATAAAAACCTTAAACTGTCCAACTTTTCAGTTCGGTTTTTAACTTTTTGGTTCGATTTATTTTAATAATTCTTATTAAAAATCAATCAATTTATTAATTAATCGGTGAATTTTTGTACATCATTATTCATCGTGTGAGAGATCAAGAAGAATGAAGTCTACTTCAAAGATATATCATAAGAGATCACCATCAAAACAGTTATGTATGACAGAAAAAATTACCAAGTCATTGTAACGTGTAGAAATACAGTTCAAAAAGTCAATATGTATGAAAGAAAAAGTTATCAAATCGTTGTAACGTGTAGAAATACGGTTCGAAAGGTCAAGTGGGGTTATTGGAAGAGCAAACATGGGGGTACACCATGGGAGTGCTTAATGATGTTGGGATGAATTATTCTCCAAGAAGTGAAGTTTACTCCAAACACACGGGTAGAAAGATCAAAAGAGAAGTTACCAAGTCATCGTTCAAGCCCCAACTTATTCAACACTGCAACTTGTAAAATGATAACAAGTTTTATTCCATTTAAGAAGTTTTAGTTAGATTATGATTTGTTTGCCTTTTGTCCCACAAACTATATAACTATTAATCCATTCTTGAATATTTAGTTTATATTTTTCTTTAAAATTTGGAAAATCTTTGTAAAATTTTTAAATTTTTATCAAATTATTTTTTAATAATATAAGAAGACGTTTATTTTAATTTCTATTAATAATTTAATTTTAAGATTATATAATTTTACAATACAATCATAGCTTACAAAATTTTATTATATTACAAAATAAAAAATATATTAAAATTTTATTTATTTTATAACTGTGAACCCACATATTTAATTCATTCTAATGTTAATTAACTTGACTAATTAATTAAACTAATTACGTTCTTAATTTAACATATTAGTTAACCCTAACAAGATTTGTCTCAGATAGAGTCTCAGACGGAGACTCTTTCTCATCCTAACGATGAGACCTAATTCCTTGGACTGGACCGGATCCTTCTTTAGCCTTTCTCCCTAACGGGTCTAGCTCATATATATCACATGGACTCATCTCTCAAGAACTAGACCCAGCAAGTTGGCTGAAGCCTTGATTTTCTTATTTCTTATTTTCTTATTTTTTATACAGCTGTACTTTGTTTGTTTTACGCAATATCCTTCTGTTACAGGTTGTTGTAACAGATTCATAGCTACAGCCTATATAAGGGACTCGTTACATTAATAATACGGCTGAGCCAAATATTATTGTTCATTTATTGTCATCTTCTTCTTTCTTAACATGGTATCAGAGCATTGTCTCTGGCTCCTTCTACTTCTATCATAAATCCCTCAGTTCTTTTTTCTTCTTCGTCCATCCTCTTCCATTTCATCTCTGTTGTTTTCTTCATCATGTTTGGACCTTCATATGCCAGCATCACTGTAAACCAAGGACATCAAAATCAACAAGTTTTAAGACCAGAAGATCATCCAGCAAGCCCCTACTACCTGCACCCTAATGAGTTCTAATCTCAACCCTTTTGACGGGAGCCAACTATCACTCACGGGCAAGGTCAATTCAGATGACCTTGTTATCTAAAAACAAGCTCAAATTTATTGATGGCACTATTCTAATGCCTGATAAAGATGACCCCCTGTTTGTCTATTGGGAAAGGGTAATACTATGATGCTCTGCTGCTTTCCTGGCTATTGAGATCTGTGACAGACTCAATAGCACAGAGCGTTATTTGGTTTGATTCTGCCGTAGATTTATGGAAAGACTTGGAAAGCTGATTCTTACAAGCAGATTCATTTAAAATATCATATTTATAGGAAGAAATCTACATTTTCCAACAAGGATCACTGTCAGTTTCAGATTACTACACCCATCTCAAGATGTTGTAGGATGAGTTTTTTAATCTCAGGCCCTTACCCAGGTGTAAGTGTGAACCTTAATGTTCTTGTGATTTCTTAACTACTATTAAAAACTATCAAGATGGTGATTGTGTGATTAGATTTCTTAGAGGCTTGAATGAATCCTACTCTACTGTGAAGTCACATATTATGATAATGGAACCTTTACCTGACATCAAAAAGGCCTTTGCTATGGTTGCTCAGCATGACAACTAAACCTATCTTCATAAAATAACATACCTACTACCACTATTGAACCTCATGCTCTCTATGCCAAAACTGACACCAAAAAATTCAACCAACAATCCAAATGACCCATTTGCACTTTCTGTGGTAACATTGGTCACATTGAATCCAAATGCTATTGAAAACATGGTTTCCCACCCAATTTCTCAACATTCAACAAAACTTCCTATTCCAACAGAGACAATAACCCACACAAATTCAAAATTGTGAATCAAGTTGAAGCAAACCTGGATGCTTTCTCCTCTAAGCTGGATTCCTAATCCATAGATAGAGAGACTTCACAAGATACCTTTATCTACAACTTGAGTGCTGAACAATATGGCCAGTTGGTACAGTTGCTGCAAAAAGAAGGAGATCCAAAAGGAAAAGGCATTATCACTTCTCATGTTAATATAGCTCTACTCATAAACAAGGTATATCCAAACCTATTTTATCTTCTAATCCTTGGTCTTTCCCTTGGATTCTTGATTCTGTAGCTACCGATCGTATTGTTTGTTCCTTACATTTCTTCACAACTTGCAAAACCATGGACAACACAAATGTTAAATTACCAAATGGGGCTCTTGTGTCAGTAACACATGTTGGTACTGTCAATATCTCCTCACTCATTCTCAATGATGTCCTTTTTGTACCTAATTTTTCCTTTAACTTAGTCTCTATTAGCAAACTCACTGTTTCTAGTCATCTTCAACTAACATTCACACCTACCTTTTGTCATATTCAGGACACCAATTCAATGAGGATAATTGGTTTGCTAGAAAAATCAATGGACTCTACCACTTCTTTCCTTCTACTTCGGACCCCTTTCAAATTGTTTGCAGTAGTACCACTACACACCCAAAACATCTATGGCATAAGAGACTAGGCCATTTATCTAATCAACAGTTGCAGAGCCTTTCTAAGATTGATCCCTCTGTAGTTTTTCAATTTGTTGAACAATGTGATGTTTGCCACTTTGCTAAACAAAAAAAATTACCCTTTCATTCCAGTAACTCTATTGCTTCTACTTGTTTTGACCTACTTCATGTTGATATCTGGGGGGCCTATCACACACCGGCTCATCTTGGTTACAAGTTCTTCTTAACTATTGTGGACGATCATAGTAGACTAACCTGGGTTTATATGATGCGGCAAAAACTTGAGACTAAAGAACTATTGAAAGGATTTTGTGCCCATGTTGAAAGAAAGTTTGACAAAAAAATTAAGTGTATATGAAGTGATAATGGGATTGAATTTTCAATGAAGGATTTTTATCAGGAGAAGGGTATTTTGCATGAAACATCTTGTGTGGAAAGACCACAACAAAATGGAAGAGTGGAGAGAAAACACCAACATATTTAAAGTGTTGCCCGAGAACTAAAATTACAAGCTAATCTTCCTACCAAGTTTTGGTCAGATTACATTCTCCACGTAGTTTATTTAATAAACCGTGTCCCTACTCCCCTTTTATCCAATAAAACTCCCTATTATGTTTTGTTTAAAGCTAATCCTGACCTTCAATCCTTGAGAGTATTTGGTTGTCTCTGTTTTGCTTCCACTAAAGAAGCTAACAGAGGCAAGTTTGATACTTAGGCAAGGAAATGTGTGTTTGTTGGTTTTGCCCCAGCTTCTAAAGGCTACATGCTCTATGACCCACTCACTAAGCAGTTTTTTGTGTCCAGAGATGTGATCTTTTATTAAGATCAATTTCTCTTCCTTATAATACCACCTGAAACACATTTACCTGCTCCTAGTTTACCTTTCTTTTCTTCTCCTACATCTACTAATCTCTCATCTTTCCTTTTACCTAT
The DNA here is from genome assembly GCA_027563915.1 of Erythroxylum rotundifolium. Taxonomy (NCBI): domain Eukaryota; kingdom Viridiplantae; phylum Streptophyta; class Magnoliopsida; order Malpighiales; family Erythroxylaceae; genus Erythroxylum; species Erythroxylum rotundifolium. The sequence continues at coordinate 36,071,594 of JAOSBO010000209.1, read as the reverse complement.
CCCTTCTCCTGACCAAAGTTCTTCTCCTTCTCCTTCTTCCCTATCTTCCTCCACAACCTCTACTCCTTCTCAGTCACCACCCTCTCAATCTCTTCGTCGCTCCACCAGAACAATCAACCCACCTTCTTACCTAACATATTATGATTGCCCTACACTCCCTTACACCTCTCCACACACCTTATCATCCATCCTTTCCTATGATTCTCTTTCCCCTCAATCCCAGGTTTTCTCAGCTAAACTTGTCTCTCTCATAGAACCTAAATCCTATAAACAGGCCACACAACACAAGGAATGGAGAGATGCAATGGAAGTTGAATTAAAAGCCTTGCAAGAAAATCATACCTGGGATCTCACCTTTCTGTCTCCAGGGAAGAAAGCTATCACCTCTAAATGGGTCCACAAGTACAAGTTTAATGCAAGTGGGACCCTTTAACGTTGCAAAAGCAATGTGGTTGCGAAGGGTGTCACTCAGTAAGAGGGACTTGATTACACTAAGACCTTCTCCCCAGTGATCAAGTCCACAACCATCCGAGTCCTCCTTGCTCTTTTTGCTTCAAAAAAATGTCATCTACATCAGTTAGACATAAACAACGCATTCTTGCATAAAGATTTAAATGAAGAAGTTTATGTGACACCACTTGAAGGTTTGAAGTTACCTCACCCAAACATGGTTTGCCACCTTCGGAAGAGCCTCTATGGACTGAAACAGGGAAGTCGACAATGGCACTTTAAGCTTACCGTTGCTCTGCTCTCTTATGACTTCCTCCAGCTCATTCTTATCACTCCATCTTCACCAAGAAGCGTCATAGTGACTTCATCATTCTCCTGGTCTATGTAGACGACGTCCTACTCTCTAGAAACTCCCTCTAGCTCGTCCAATCCACCAAGCACTTTCTGGACGATGCCTTGAAAATCAAGGACCTTGGCTCTGCTATATACTTTCTGGGCCTCAAGCTCACATAATGTGCTTCTGGGATAAATCTTTGCCAGCATAAATACACCCTTGATTTGCTTCGTGAGACTGGCTTCCTCCACTCCAAACCTATTTCAACACCAATGGCCATAAATCTCAAATTATCATCGGAGGGCCAACCCCTTCGGGACGCTACGAGCTACAGATGTTTAATTGGAAAATTGCTTTCCCTGACCACAACACGACTGAACATCTGCTTCGCTGTCCAACAACTCTCACAGTTCATGTCCTAGCCGACAGTCTCCCATATGCAAGCTGCTCATCGGATCCTTCACTACCTTAAAGGTTCGTAGGGACAAGGGCTTTTGTTTCGTGATGATTCATCTCTCACCCTCTGAGCTTTCTTCGACTCCGACTGGGGTAGTTGTCCGGACTCCTGCAAATCCCTAACTGGCTACTATATTTTTCTTGGTGACTCTTTGATTTCGTGGAAATCAAAAAAGTAGGCCACCGTCTCTTGCAGCTCTGTAGAAGCCGAATACCGTGCCCTAGCCATGACCACCTGTGAGCTCCAGTGGATCTCTTTCCTCCTCCGCGACCTTGAGGTCAATCACTCGAGCCCAGAGTATATCTACTGTGACAATCGATATGTGATCTACATCGCCGGGAACCCCATCTTCCACGAACGAATGAAGCATATCGAACTCGACTGTCATCTCATCCGCGAAAAGGTGAAATTCGGTAGTGTTCATCTCCTTTCAGTGTCCTCCACCGATTAGCTCACCGACATATTCACCAAAGCCCTCCCATAACAACCCTTCCATGCCTTACTTCACAAGCTGGGTGTTATACAAAACATATACCATCCAGCTTGCGGGGGGTTGTTGAAGACAGAGTCTCAGACAGAGACTCTTTCTCATCCTAACAATGAGACCTAATTCCTTGGACTGGACCGAATTCTTCTTCAACCTTTCTCCCTAATGGGTCTAGCTCATACATATCACATGGACTCATCTCTTAAGAGCCAGACCCAGCAGATTGGCCCAAGCCTTGATTTTCTCATTTCTTATTTTATCATTTTTTATGCATCTGTACTTTGTTTGTTTTACGCAATATCCTTCTGTTACAGGTTCTTGTAACAGATTCATAGCTACAGCTTATATAAGGGACTCGTTACATTAATAATAGGGCTGAGCCAAATATTGTTCATTTATTGTTGTCTTCTTCTTTCTCAACAAGATTTAAATTAGCAATTAGATGAAATAAAAAATAGATTAAGTAACTAATCCCTAATATGTTTGATATTAAGGGAAAAAAATCCCTATCACTGTTGGTTTGCTTGGAACTTGCTCACTCGTTCAACTTGTTACTGCCTTTTGAACCACTGTTCTTGTTACTACCTTTTGAACCACTGTTGACCTTGAAGGAGTTACGAGAAGCGAAGATCCTAAACTCATCTAGTCCACTTCCTGACTTGCCGGCCTTCCCATAGGAACCTCCCAAAATCATGTCGACAGTAGAGGAGGAGGCGGTGGCATCATCTTGGCAGGCACAGATGGCGAGAGATGGAGGAAGGGGAGGGTGAGGGAAAGTAGGAAGGAAATGTTCACCAGAAAGGATATGAGCAAGGTAGAAGGCAGCAACAGTGGAGGGGGTGGTGAAAGCAAGGAGGGAGTATGTGGTAAGATCCATTAAAAAAAAGGGAAATTTGAGAAGAAAACATAAAATGATTGAAACAGAAAAAATTAAATTATTAATTTCTTATAAAATTTATTTAAAGATAATAATTATATAATTAGTAACTCATATATAGTTTTGGAAATCAAGTAATATTATATATATATATATAGAAAAAACACAATAATTAGGATTTACTTTTTAGTTTTAATTTTAACTCTAATTTTAAAATATTTTAATTTAAATATTTGTAGAATTATACGTATAAATCATCAAAAGATAATAGATTAATATTAATTGTTTCAAAAATCCTTCTTTACCTAGTAAGTTGTTTATGTACTATAAACTTATAAAAAATTGTAAAACTATATATATAACCTTGTGGATTACTTGGTTAAATAAAGATAAGGAAATTTAAAAAGATTATATGATTTTACCATTGAGAATTTATTAGGAATAATATTAGACTATATGATTCTATTATTAGGAATTTATTATTGATAATATTATATGTGAACACATTGAAAGAAATTTCATAATTTTAATAATTGAGAATTCAAAATATTAAACTAATTAATTTTATATAATTTTTAGATAATTATATAATTATCTAAAAAACGTATATATATAGTTTTAGATAAAAATTTCTATAGGTTGAGATGCATGTGATGTGCAACTAAGTCAATGTCTTAATCAATGTAAAAGTAAAATTAAAATAAGAGTAATTAAATGAACATAAATAATTATTGTGAATAAACTCACAAAATATTTTTAATTTTTTCAAAATATAAATTATATTTTAACACTGAGATTATCATTTTGAAAAGCTTATAAACTTTTTGTATTAAGATTAAAAATAATCAGAACTATATAACTATAGAATAAAATGAATTATGAAATAATGATAATATCTTTATCAACATGACAATTTTAAACAAATAAAAATAAGTCATAAAAAGATTGTCAAATATAAAATATTTTTTAATTTTCTAAAATTTAAGCCCTTGAAAATTTAATTTTATCGTATATTTCTCGAATTTATATATTTAGTCTTTTATTATATTGTTAGATATTAAACTAATTTTTTTCTTATTTAATAAAATTTCAAAAATCTTATCTAATTTTAAAATTTTAATAATTGAATTAGATTAATTACATTAATATATGAAGAGAAATCATAAAGCCAAGAAGGCAATTATATCAACACGATAAGGACTTATGGTGTTCATCACTTCTGTAGTAAGTAGTAGGGTAAGGGATTCATCAAGACATACACGGAGTATAAAAAGAAGACTTGAAAAAACAAGTAAATGATAAGCTAAGGGTTTATATATAGAAAAATAAAATATTATTTTGATGTGAGTGATCCCAAAATTAAAAAAAAAAAAGGTTTTTGATAAGGACTTATCGTTTCATCACTTCAGTTGTAAATGGTAGGGTAAGGGGTTCATAAAGACATGCATTTATTGTGGAAAGAAGACTTGCAAAAATAAGTAAACGGTAGGGTAAGGGTTTATATGTAAAAGAAAACAAAATATTATTTTGATGTAAGTGATCCCTTAATAAAAAAAGTTTTTTCAATAAAGAAAACGATTAGTTCCCACAACTTCGAACCTACTCATCACACTAAAATATTATCTTCATCTATCATTTGGAGACTATCAATAAGTGATAGAGTCTTGAGGTCTTAATATAAATCAATTCTTATTATCATAATGGTAAGACAAAACAATGCACAAGAAAATGTCAAAGAATTAAAAAAATAAGCACTATAATTAAGATTTATTTTTTAAATTTATTTTCAGACTTTAATTTCGAAATAAAATTTTTTTCTCTTTTTTTAGTTTAAATATTTGTATAAATGTATGTATAAATGAATCAAAATATGATAGGTGAGTGAATATATTGATATTATCAATATTTAAAAATATTAACAATTTTGATAAATATTAAAATTTTTTGAAAGAAAACAATAGTGTAATATGTATGACTAAAAGAAAAAAAATAAAGATTAGTTAGAAAAGAAATGCATATTTTATCTTACACTAATATATTTTAATTTTTTTTACTAGAAAAGACTTTATAGTTTTAGTTATTGAGAATTAAAATTAAAAAATAAAATTTTTATATAATTTGTTTAAAAATTTTATATAATTTTATTCCTATATAAATTAGGAGATAAATAATATATATATAAATCTATAACTTATTATTCTTCAATTAAATCACATCTTGTCTTGTCGTGTTGATCACTTTGAAAATAATTCATAAGTAAAAATGTTTACAAAATATGGACAAATATCAGCATAAAACAAAAAGATCTTTTTATGTCTTGCTGTGTTAATTACTTTATATATATTTTTATTTGTATGGTATCTATTTATTAAATTTAATATTATTTCATTTTGAATAGGTTTAATATTGATTATAGTTAGATTGTCTTGAACTTTTTTTATTGATTTCGTATAGATCAATTGACATGCCATTCCTATACATTTATACAAATATGGATCAATTGGCTAATTAATAAAGAGTTAAAAAACTTAAAACTAGAAGATTTTTTTCACAAATTTATAAAACTAATAAACTTCTTATAGATTACTAAAATTTATATTTTATCATATTACTAATTGCAAATAAGAAAGTAGTTTTTATTTTTAATGCCTAATTTATAAACAATTAAATTATAATACATAATTATTATGATATATATTTAATAACTTCTTTCTATTATTTACCAGATTACCTAACCTGGAGGACTTAGACTTAAGCGGCAACAATATTAAGAAATTTGTTTTTGATGGTAATAAATTTATACAAAATTTGAATAATTTTTTAATTTTATTTTCAATTCTTTAGATTTTACTCTTTATTATATTTTTAAAAAAATTTCAAAAAATATACATTACAAAAGTAAAGGGAATTACAAGAGTAAACCTAATTTCGGCAATTTCCTTGGAAATCCAATACAAAGAATGATAAGAGAAACGAAACAACTATACCAAGGAACTAGTGGATTAAACCTAATTTTCAATAGTTAAAACATCAATAGGCATGTTGATGCTAAGTTTATACGAATAATACTTTCTCTATGTTACGTTGTTTATTTATTGGTAATAGATACCCAAAGTTCAAGTAACATAAGCATCCTTCGGCTTTCTGATTAGGTTTGTAACGGTAGCAACTTTGAACTACAATCATTAAAATCATTCACAAACTTTAAATCTCTTTATTTGAAATATAACAATTTCAAAGGGGTAATATTCCCACAAGGTAACTAAAGTTTATAATTAAAAATGTACTTGTCATTACACATTTATTATTATGCAGTTGTTAAATTATTTTTCTTTTTTTCTTGAAATTTGTTACGCAATTTAAGATGATCTAAACAAATTGGAAGAGTTGTTCTTGGATGGTTTTGACATGGACGAAAAACTTCCTTCAGTCGCTTGGAGGACTTCAATCTTTGAGGCTCTTGTCTTTGGAGAGTATCAATTATATCCATTGCACAATCTAATCATTGAGAGTGTAGTATCTGAAGTCCAATTGCTCCAAATTGATAGCGTAGTCAAGTGAGAAAACATAATATTTAGTCAACTAGTTCCAAGTGATTCACTGAAAAATAAAAACTCGTTATTCTATTGAAGTTGAAAAGTTAGTAATTTACGTTGAGAAGTTGGAAAACTGGTATAGAATTGTTGAATATTTTTCTGATATGATCTTTTTATAAGATTGTCTTGTAGATCCAAATTTTTGAGAGAAAGCCCAACCAGAGATGATAACATGCTATTATTGAAACTGTCTTCCGTTAAGAAAGGGAATCCAATTTTTCAAGTTTTGATAGTGTCTCAAAACCTGCAAGAAAAAGAAGGTGCAAAGTTAATTAGTAGCTGTGGTTGAGAAGTTGTACATTGTTGGGTTCCTCCATTAATTAGGAGATGAACCTAGGAAAATGGAGCCTTGGTGAATGAACCAAGATGGTGCATG
>JAOSBO010000209.1:36043625-36058525 GCA_027563915.1 Erythroxylum rotundifolium | reverse complement strand
CTTAAGTACGATGGGGTTGTTTAGCATCATTCGTAAAATCAAGAGGAAGGAGAAGGAAATGCCTTCTCTTTTATTTTCGTCTCTTTGTTATGGATAAGTATATACATTGTTCTGAAATTCTTGTGAGCCGTTTAGGGGCCTTGAAAATTCTGGGAAGACGACGATTGTACTAAAGATCAATGGGGAAGACAGCAGCGTTATTAGCCCTACCCTTGGCTTCAATATCAAAACTATCAATTATCAAAAGTAAGCCACTTCCTCTCCCTCTATAATTGGAGATACCATTGTTTCCTGTACTTTCAAAATGCCAAATGCCCTACATAATTGGAATTATTGATTTACATAATTGGAAGTGATTAAATAGGTTTACAATAAAACTTTTGTACATATATACATATGAGTGTATTTGTTTTCGTGGGTAATTTCCTTGAATGAATAACATCTGCATTTTTCTATTATTCCTATTCTGTACATTGGTTACTTTTAATCCATGGAGAGTTTTAGTTGAATGCCAAACAATATTAAAGAAATAACATCATTTATAGTCAAGTATAACAAATTTACACAACTATCAACTCTAGTAAGTAAACTAAAATAAAAATAAAAATAGGTATTATAGACATAAAAATAACTTATAAACAACATTGTTTATTGTTATAAATTGATGCATATCAGAAAGTACTCTAAAGATAACATATTACATCCAGAAATTATCTTATCCTTAATTTAGATAGAAAAGAAAATTATCGACAAAAAAGTAGTAGCAACTGTCGATAGTCTTCTCGATGAAGTAGAACCATGCTTTTCGCCAATATGGGTTTATGTACAAAATTGCAAACATTGTGACTAATATAATAGTAAAAGTCACAGAAAAACTTATATAAAAGACTTTCATGTCGACAGGCCCGTCATCAACTGCATCATCATTTGAAGATGGTAGTGTGGGTGTTTCTGAATTGCAATTCTTCAATAGTGGTAACCCGCAAAGGAAAGGATTCCCTTTGTAACTTCTCTCATCAAATGTGGCAAATTGAGCTGAATAGGGTGTCTCACCAGAAAAGTTATTGTAAGACACATTAAAAACTTCTAAGAAGTTTAGCTCTGTAAGCTGATGAGGAATTGTTCCGCTTAAGTTATTGCAAGAAAGATCCAAAGTCTCAATTTTAGACATGTTTGAGAAGGAGGAAGGAATAGGTCCGAATAAACTGTTATGTGATAGGTTCAAAAGGTTGATACCTTGAATATTTCCAAATTCACAAGAAATTCGGCCTTTCAAATTGTTGCTGGAGAGATCCAATCCAACAAAATCCATGTCAACAATTTGTTCCAATTTGTAACCAAAAATGTTTCCCTTCACTATAAATTCAAACTCTCCATAATAAGCTAGGGTGGAACTAAAAGTTTCTTTTTGATACTTATACGAATAATTGGTAGAGAATATGGAGAACTTATTATGTGAAAGATCAACTACCTTTAACTTATTTGTCATCTTCCACAAACTGATTGGGATCTCTCCTATAAAATTATTATGACTCAAGAAAAGACACCTTAACTTATAAAACTTTTCAATCCATTTTGGAATGACACCAATTAGACAATTATGACTGAGATCCAGAACTTCCAAATTATTGGAACGGGAAATTAAATTGGGAAAAGGTCCTTCCAATTTATTTTCCGACAAATAAATTTGTTGCAACTGTGAAGTTCCCAATGTTGCAGGTATGCTTCCAAAAAGCATGTTTTTTGAAAGATCCAGCACATGAAGAGCATCCATTATTCCAATCCACTTTGGAACTTTGTCAAAGAGTTTGTTATCACGCACGACAAATGCCATTAAGAAAGAACAATTAGACAAACTTTCCGGAATGCTTCCAGTAAACTCATTTTCCGATAGATCTAACCAGTGTAACCTTGGAAAATATGCACACATCTCAATTGGAATGCGACCATAAAGATGATTTCTGGAGATGTCCAAATAGCTTAAAGTTGCATTAAGATTACGTGTTGGAAAACCCAAAGATTCGGAAAGAGAACAACTTGAGAGAATAAGGCATCCCAATTTTGTATTGTTTTCTAGTAACCAACTTGGAAAGCCCAATCCTATCATTGGAATTCCAGAAATGTCAAGACTGTCCAAATCATGTTGATGGTATAAAAATTCAGGAAATGATCCTCCTCCAGAAGTGGAACTTAACGAAAAAATCTCCAATTGAAACTTAGGTGACAAATTACGATCGACCACCTCTGTTTCTGTATAAACTTCATTTCCCCAAGTTGCAAATATCTTGAGTTTGGAGTGGTTGAAGAATGGAGAAAGTGAACTTGGAATTTCAAACTTATTGTCACTCAGCCTTAAGGACGTGATAGACGTGAGGAATTTCAATGGAGATTGAGATATTTTTCCCGTGAAGTGATTATTGAAGAGATCTAGGTCTTGAAGAAGTGTCAAATTCACTAAACAATTGGGTAAATTACCACTTAGATTATTGCAAGAAAGATCGAGCACCCGAAGATTTGTGAAGCGGCATAAGCCTAAATGTATATTAAAGAGAAGGAGATTAGAGAGATAGACAACCACCAGAGACTTCAAATTTTATTATTAAAGAAATTAACTAACCTTGAATGTTGCCTGTGAGCTTAGAAAATGACAACAATAAAGTCTGAAGCGAAGTCATATTTGCAATGTACTGTAGTAAGGTATTGATATTAGATAAGCCTGCAACTAAAGAGAAAACTATTATTAGATTTAATAAATATTACTCTAACAGATTAGTGAAAAAGGAAATAATAAAATTTACAACTTACTCTGTGAAGTACCCATTACGTCCATGCTTAAAGTTCGAAGAGAACGAAGAGCACCAAGACTTTGTAAAAAGTTCACATCCAAAGAAGAGTAATTCAAGTATAACTCTTTCACATTATTCAGCTCTACTTTGAAGAAAAGAAAAAAAATGTTATATAAAATTTAACATAAGTGCAAAGACAATTATAATTTTAATTCAAATAAAAATATCTATTTAACTTACCTTGTGAAAATGAGACTCCTGTCAAATTATTGTATTCTAAATGAAGGGACTCAAGATTTGGGAACACTTTTAATGATTTCAGCCGAAAGTTGCTTCCCATTTCTACTAGCCAAAGAATGCTTATATTGCTTTGACCTTTAATATCTAAAAGAAGTGAAAAAATAATTAGAAAATATAGATTTTATTACCAAGTTTATTTATCATGAGTTGCTCAAATTTTAACTGACAAATTTATTTAAATAAAAAAGAACATACATACTTTAAGTAAGTGAATAAATTATGTGAAGTATATAATTGTGCTATTAAATAAGATTTGGATATACCTTTAGGTACAATAAACTTGTCAATATTGTTGCCGCTAATGTCTAACTCCTCCATATTGAATAAGGCAATCAAATCTTGTGAGCAACAAAAAAAAAAAAAAGCAAACTTGCTTAGATGTTATTAATACAATTAAAACCAAATATCATTTCTTTTAATGATTAAAAGAAAATATCGACTAACCCTCCACGTTGATTGATCCTTTTAACTGATTGAAAGAAATATCTAAAGTTTTAAGAGAGTGAAGTCCACGCAACAATGGTAATATGCTGTTGTTCAAATCATTATCTCTCAAATGAAGGATCTCTAAGTTCCTCAGCTTATGTAATTCTTCGATACCTATAATAAATATAATTAACAAATTTATGATATAAAAATATATATAATTCTATATATATTAAACTACCAAATTTTGATTTTATTTTATTATTAGTCAGCTAATATTATGAATATATATGATTAAATATAGCTTTTTCATAATAATTAAAATTAGGATATGTGAATCCAAATTTACCATTTATTTCTTTCAATCCAATCCCACTGATGTCTAAAGACTTCAAAGATGAAAAACCCGCCACGGAAGGTAAGACAGCGTCCCCTAATTTATTATAACTCAAATCAAGGTATTCCAAATTGATCGCATTCGTCAATCTCTCAAAACCTGCATACCAAGAATACCTCAAGTTTTAAACATAATTTACATTTATGAGTGATATGATAAGAAAATAAAAGCGTTCAGAACCTTCGTTCTCCACGCAGCAAACGATTTGATTGCTTCCTAAACTAAGGCTTCGGAGTTCTTGAAATGGAAGAAACATCTTGGCGTTGAAGTGCCAATTATCAACAGATCTTCCCCATCTAAAATGGTCAAGCCTGAGCATGTAGACTCGACCTGTTGTGGCGTTACACCCAACACCGTTCCACCAACAACAGTCAACGTCTTTCCTCCATGTAACCATTCCATTGTAAAGAGAGCCACAATATGGGCAATTAAAAGAAGCTTTGAGCAGCAAGAGAGCAACTCTCTCTTCCTCCAAACACGCATTAGAGCCCCAGCCATGCAGTAGTAATAACAATGATTTCAGCATCATCATTACTACTGCTGACCTCAGTTGATAGTTTATCCTTGCCATTTCTACTTTTCAATTATAAGAGAAGATTTCTAGTGTAGTATCGTATTGAATAAATCATGGCCTGCGACAATCCTTTTATAGGAGACTCTCATCCAATGGGTGCTTCGACGGGGTTTATGGTGGTGGTCCCATCTCATGAAGAAATTTTTGGAACTAAATAAGTGGGAGAGGCAAAAAAGTAGAAATATATAACAACATCACATTTAATATTCACGAATAAATAAAAATAAGTTATAAAAAATTATTAAAATAAATATTTCTAATTTTTTAAATTTAAAATCTAATCTCTTCGAGTCATATGAATTTGAACATTTTTGTATTTTAATATATTTTTAGTGATTAAGTTTGTACTTCAATTTTTATTTATTTTAAATTATTATTATATAAATGTAGACAAAAATTATAAAGCCAGTAGGTAATAATATGAACATGCTGACTTGCTGAGTTCATCCTTTCGGTACGTAGTGGTAGAGTAAAGGGTTTTTGATACCAATTATTGATAATACAAGAATTAAAACAATTAAAGATATTCATTGGGTTAATATATTCAATCAATCTGATAGTATTACTACTATTAACCACACTTCATAGTTTATCCCTGTCATTTCTACTAAATCTATGAATGAATTCGAGAATAGCTTCATATACTATAAATGATCACCTTTACTGAACCAATTACTGAATTCAGTTAAATATGATTTTAAAAAATCAAACAATTTAATATAATGGCTGATAGTATTACTACTACTAACCACACGTGATAGTTTATCCCTCTCATTTCTACTAAATAGCTCATATACTATAAATGATCACCTTTTATAGCTTTTGTTAGAGACTTTATCCATCTAAAATTAAATAAAAAAGTGTGTAACATTAATTCTTTTTTAAAAATATAAATATAATATTTATTATTCTTTTTAATGAAAGGTTGTATGATTTTACTGGGATAATATTCCACTTGTATAATTCTATCATTAGAAATTTATTAGGGATAATATTAGATATAAATACCAGCTTAACTCATTTATTGTAAGAAATGATTTCATGGTTCTAATTATTGACAATTCAAAAGATTAAGGTAACCATTTTTAATATATATCTTTTAAAAATAAATACATAATTGGTAATTCTTATATAATTTATGAAAATTAATATGTTGATCACTTTAAAAATAACTTGTCGGTAAATTTTGCCCCGAAGACATGGACTAACAGAGAGAAAAACAAAAAGGGCAAAATTTTCTACAAAGACAGAGACTCATAAAAGGAAAGAAGACTTGAAAAAAGCAAATAATGGTTGTACCAAGCTATATGTGACCTTTTGATAACTATGTTTAACCATGAATTGTCAAGAGAAGTTGGTTTTTTCATATTCTTCCATAGGCTGATATGCATGTTACAGGCAACTAGGTCTGTGTCTTAATCAATGAAGTGAGAGCTGTACCCTGCAATTGTTCTTGACCAAATATCCATATTCTAACTTAAACGGTCAAGAAAAGTTGGCCTTTCCACATTCTTTAACAGATTGGCATGTATGTCATGTACAACTAAGACTTCAATAACGTATCAATAAATGATTAATAAAATAAAAAGTTAGAGTAGTTAAATGAAATTATAATAATCTAAAAATGACGTTTAATTATCATTAAATTAGAAGTAATAGTATCATGAATTATTGTCATTTTAAAAGTACCAGAGAAAAATTGAATATCTTAATTAAGGTCTTATCAAAATACAACAATAATAAGTTTGAGACAAGAGCAATAAAAAAATGTGGAAGAATTGGAAAAATAAGCAACATAATTAAGATTTGTTTATTTAAATTATTTTTAAACTCTAATTTCAAAAAAAATTCTCATATATATATATATATATATTTGGTCAAAAAAGTTGAACAAACTAATTGGAGGGTGGTCATTTTTTCAAGTCTTCTTTTTAATCGTTAGTCCATGTCATTGAGGAAAAAATTAAAAACGAAGACTTGAAAAAATGACCCTCCAATTAGTTTGTTCAACTTTTTTGACCAAAAATTCATATTCGAGCTTGAATTGTCAAAAAAAGTGGGTCCTTCAATATCCTTCTATAGGTTGATATGCAACTAAGTCTCTATCTTACTAAGTGAAAAGTAAAATTAAAATTAAAAGTAGTTAAATGAAAATGAACTCATAAATTTTTTTTATTCTTGTTCAAACTATAAGATTAATACCTTGTATTTATGAGATAAGGCTTAGATGGACTAACAAGAAACAAGAAGACTTGGAAAAATTAGTGAAAGAAACAGATAATTGTTGTACCTCCAATTGTTCTAGACTTAAGATCCATATTCTAACTTGAATATTGAAGAAAAGTTCATCTTTCCATATCCTCCTCTATAGGTTGATATGTATGTGATATACAACTAACACTTCAATAATGTGTCAATAAGTAAATAATAAAATTAAAAGTTAGAGTAATTAAATGAAATTATATAAATAATGTGGATAAAATTATATAAACTTTTTTTATTTTTTAAAAGTAAGGTTAATAATTATGTCTATAAGAAGACCGGCAATCTTTTATTATGAGGTTCTTTTACTTTAAACTTATGTTTTTTTATTAGTTTAAAACAAAACTTAACAACTAAGAATTTCATAGATTTCTTCAAAATTTCAAATTTAAATAACCAAGATTACTAGCACTTTAATGGTGATTATGCATTATATGAAGAAATTTTGAAATAAGAAACACTACAAAAAAGGCATCATTTCTCGACGAACTTTTTTGCCACGAAAAACAATTTGTCGCCAAAAGAAACCATATTGCGACGTTTAAAAATATTCGTCGCTAAAATAGACCATTTAGTGACGAATTAAGGAAGCGTTGCACAAGAGAAAACCTTTAGCGACGTACACAAAACTTTGACGTTGAATCATTAACAATGGGTGACGATTTTTTGTAATCGTCGGTAAATAGTGAAATGGTGACAAATTCTTAGAACGCCACCATAACTTGTCAAACATTTGGCGAAGACCCGTGCAACAATGTCAGTAAATGTTATATATTTTGCAACGATAGATTAAAGTGTCACAAGTCCCAAAAGTGTATAAATTCAGCGACGATTTTAATTAATCGTCAATAAATGTCAAGCATTCAGCGACGATTTTACGAAATCGTCACGAAATGTTGCATATTTCATGACGAATTGTTTAAAACGTCACTAAATGTTAACATTTGGTGGCGATTAATAAAAATCGTCACCAAATGATTGACATATTCATAAATTATCATAGTTAAAATATGTTTTATTGGAGATTTGTGTTGAATGTTTACAACATATTTTTTAAAAAAACTCACAACATATTTCTGAAAATTAAACAGTAGTATTAATTAATCATTAATTAGTATTTACTAACATTGCAAAAATAAGTTATAAATTTTTTTAATTATTTTATCAATATAATAATATGATATACGTCACAAAATGAAATTAGAATTAGAAGTATTCAATTCATACACTCATAGAAGTAGAATAATAATAGTAAACATTCAATAGTACGCAGCTTCACCCTAAGTAGTAGATATTTTGTTTGACAAATTATTACAGATACAACAATAAATAAACTTTAAAGCTGAGTTCAGTTGATTGACTCATTAACTGACAATGATATAATTATTTATTGAGATTCCAAGTGACATAAGAGTCGGAAAAGGTAAATGAGTCCCCGATGTCTTGATTCTCCAGAAGGGTCCTTGCACGTTCGAATGCACCAATTGAAACAGTAACAGTTCTTCCCTCAATTGTATGGTTTTTCACACCTTCTTGCAACAACTTTTCTGCTATAGCTAAATTTGAAGAGGATGGAGTGAATTGGTCGTTAGATTTAGTACCTATAACACAATCAGTATAAAAGTTAGATATTTTCATATTAGTAACCGTTAAATGAACTAAAATTTGAGTGAGATGCATAAGTGCATGAGCAGACGAAGTATTCGGAATTAACGAATTTTTCAAATCAACCAATTTCCCTAATCCTTCACGAATTGTTGTGACATCGCTCCTACCTCCACGGGCATACATGTCACATTCGAGACTAAAGGAAGCTTCAAACAACATGTAGTATAAACTATCAAATGTAAATATATATAATATCTTCAAAAAAGGAAATGAGAAATACATAATAAAGGAAGTGACGTTGTTCGGATGATACTAAACACCTTGAAGCAGAAGATCAGCCATAGAAGGCAAACCCCAATTTTTATAGATACTGGAGATTTCTTTTTCAGTATTGGTTTGCTCTGTAGGGACAATTTTGTCTCATTCCTTCCAATGGTCTGAATTAGGGCCATCCGGACCTAGTCTCCATGTGACATTCCTTGATGAGATTAAATGTTAAATGCGGGTGGGAAGATAGACATTAAAAAATAACAAAGATAGATAGTGGGAATGAATCTAAACACAACCATAAACATAACTCATACATCAAATGCATAATTAAGAACTAACAATGCAACTTTTCCGAGATCAAGCACCCTAAATTAGGACAGTAACACACAAACAAGGCACAATCTACATAATTTGAGTTGTCTAAGAAAATACGCATGTGTTTCATAGTAGTAGAGGACAGCTCAAAGTCACATATGGCAAGCAAGATGCATTTACATAAGTTGTTCAGTACGTAAAATCCAGAAACACGTGACACACAAAAGTTTAGTAATAGTGAGGTAAACAAAATCATTATACACAAAAAATAACATGATAAGTAGAAAACATCACATACAAATGACAAAGAAATCAACTTTAGCACCAAAAAATAACTTGCGTACAGATCTATAGAAAGAACATCCAGATCTACAATAGAAGGATAAAAATCACAACTTTTCTATTTAACAATGGTTAAATACTTGTATTCGTTGAAAACGTTGTGTTGAGAGCCAAATGCTAACATCAAAGAGCTACTACTTAAAATTCGACTACAACTTGTGACAAACCAAATTTGACAAACAAAGATCCGATGTCGTCAGTTAAAGATGTAGAAGAGCTTGATAACTGTACATGGAAATACAACAAATAATAAAAAAGAAGTGATAGGAATACCGACCTTGTTTTGATGAAGTGTGTTAGGATATATGTTATATATCTAAATAATTAGTTTTGGCATTATTTATTAATTGGATAATGACTTGGATTCAAAAGGTATATGGATAGTCCTCTAGTTGAAAAAGAATCCTATTCTATTTTGAAGTCTATTATCATGTTGGTATTGAAATTGTTTTACTGCTAGATTTTTGTGGATAGAATAAACAATGAAGTGGTTGTTGAGCAAAAGGGCTTTTGCTAGTTATCTTGATAAAAATAGAAGGAAGTGATAATTGCTTATTTTTATTTGAGACGTTGATGTGGAATGGTTTATGTGGAACTCTTCTCTTGAGTGTGTTTCTTATGTTGGTTGAACACCGAAGGGTGTGCGTGTGTAGTAAAAATTAGTTGACGTGCGCATATGTGGGATATAGTTTTATGTGAGCTAGTTGTCTAATAAAATAGATACTGTGTTAGGCATAAAAAGGAAGAGAGAGGAGTGTGTCGCGTGAATTTTTTGGTGGATAGCAGAGTAAGGGCTTTTGGTATATATGTATATATGTATATATGTAAATGAAAAAGTTAAAGCCAGTGTGTGTGAGAGATAAAACTAGGTGGGCGTGGGTGTCATGGCTTGGGAGCATAACGAAGGTGTAAATTTATGTTGAAGAGAAAATCTTCTCTGGAATAGCTAAAGACCTATAGGCATCATTGTTTTACGCAAAATTCAATGGAGCAATAAATGCATTCTTATTGCCTGATCACGTCAACCTATAGAGAAGCATCTTATGCAAAATTGGCCTTTTGCAGTGGGTGTGTATTGTGCATGACTTCAGGGATTGCAATATATCCTGGGTTAAGGTGTTCATTTTTTAGACTTGTTGATATTCGAGGTTGTGCATCTGCTGTGATTGAAATACACTATGGGATAGTTTCTAATTTTCCAGATTCGATGTTTTGGAATTGTGCGTGATTTTTTGGTTGCATCATTCTTCGTTGACTCAGCGATTATTAATTGATTTCTTTATGGGCTGCATATACTTTATGTTGGTGTTTATGTGAGTCAGCCTATTGGTGTTGCGAAGACTTCCAGATCTATTTCAGTGGAGCGGAACTCATCGGGAAGTTATTCTTTTCTATCTCAAGTGTATCTAGTTTTCGTTCTTTATTATTTTAATCACTTGAGTTATTTGTTCATTGTTCTTTCATTAAAAGATTGATTGAGAAAATCCTCTGTCGAGTTTAGCACGAGGTGGTCATACTATTGTGTGTGAAATTCTTTCACGGGAAGTGAGGTTGAGTGATAGTGTCAATGGTTGGTGGTGTCGGCTCAGTAAAGCCTTGGGTAAATCTATTGTACTTCAGTGAAAGTTATTAATCTAGGTGAGGGCCCCACATATGTAAGCAAGCAGTGTCAAACTGCGTTACCAAATTTTCAGTGTTGATTTATTTTGTTGAGTTTAATTTTTCTGATTTTTGTTTATGCTAGAAAAAATCGAAAGTTTGCAAAACTATCACCCCTATGGTTTTTCAATTGGTATTAAAGCAAGGTCACCGTTTCAGAACTTGTTAGTAAATTGGTGCAGATCCTAGTTTCATGAACATGACAAAATTTGAGATGAATCTCTTAAGGGGCAAGCAAGAAAGAAGCAAAGGATTGGCGTTAACTTTGGCAAATGGCTGAAAAGAATAAAAAAGAACAAATTCGAATTCAGACATTATGGTGGAAGCTCATTGAATACTATTCTAAAGAAATAAGTCAACGCTCAAAAGAGTGAAAGGAAGGTGAAGAAAATCCAATGTCATGAGTGTCAAGCCTTTAAACACGTTCAAACTGAGTGTGTAAACACTTTGAAGAAGAGAAAAGGAAAATCATTTACTGGCACTTGGAGTAAGAATGAATCCGAGAGTGAATATGGTAGTGAAGAAGAAATCAGTAATGATGTTGAGTTAGTTGCGTTGCATAGCAAAAATCCAGTTACTTGTTTAACAGTAACTGAGAAGGAAGTAACTGAAGATGAAAAAGTGAGAAAATAAAAAAATTGGGAAAAACGTAAATGATTCAACTCAAAGCTCGATTTCAGATTATGACAGTGATGAAGGTGGTTCAAGTGAGAAAAAGGAGAACATTTACGAGGCTTACAAAGCTATGTAAGAAAAATGGGTGAATAAATGTAGAAAAAATGACAGATTGAAGGAAGAGAATCTCTCCATGAAGAACACCATCTAAGAGTTAGAAAAGAAATTGAAATTGGCATTAGATGAGCTTGGTGAAGCTCGAATGAGATTAGTAAGTACCGAAAAGGGTTTAAGAATGTTGAATGGTGGCACAGAAAAATTAGAAAAGTTAATAGACGTCGGCAAAGTGAAAGGGGATCTTCAAGGTCTTGGTTATATGGGAGAGTGCCCTAAGGTGAATGAAGAGAAGAATGATATGTCTAGATTTGTCTGAAAAGAAGGAACATCAAGAAAGATTCGAAGATTCATACCCACGTGTCATTTTTGCAGGGTTATCGGGCACATAAGGCCGAGATGCTACAGGATGTTACAAATGATGTTTCAAAAGAGTCAAAACTGAAAATCTAGACACTCTCCATTAAATTTCCAGTGGCAACCCATGTTACCGAAGCATACTTAGATTAGAAAGGGTCAAATACAAGCGCAAAAACTTAGTGAAGGAAAAACAAGAAAATGCCTAGATTTGCAGTTAGTTACTGTTGAGGAAGTAATTGCAGAAACTGATTTGCAGTTAGTTACTGCCGAGGAAGTAACTGCACGAATTGAAGAACTTTTAGTTACTTCAGATGATGAACCAACCAAAACAATGGTAGATGATTTGAACCGAGGTTTTTCATCTCAAATCCGAAGAAATCATCGAGCAGAAAATGTTATTGGAGATGTGAGTGAAAGAAGAAAAAAAAGAGAAAGAAAAAGAGTTGATTATCGAGAACTTGTAGGCTACTTGTGTTACACATCTTCATTCGAGCCAAAGAAAAAGACTAGGTTTGAATTTCTTCGAAGGGCACAGAGACAGTGTGCTTTACATTTTTGAAATATTTTTTTTGTTGTTAACTTAAAAAAAAGGAAGGAAATTTTTTGGGTTTTTAGTTTTATGTTGTTATTGTCATATCCTCTTTTTAGTAGTTTACATTGTGACTTCTATTTGGCTTCAACGAAGACTCCTCAGCTCTCGCATTAGTATGGATCTTTCTTGGGTATCTCTCTCTCTTTCGGGCATATCTTTCAGTGTTTTGAAATGTGGTAATTTGTCTTCTTGGCGTGCTTATAATTCTTCCGTTGGTATGATTATGCATTTTGATACTGTTTTGTCCTAAGAGGGAGACATTAGATTGTTTATGGTGAATGTTCCATTTAGGAGGATATTTCAAAGTATATGTATGACTATTCGTCTTACTTTTTGGCAATTTTTTGTCCCAAGGGGGGAGAAATTTGAATGAATGGATAAATTGTGATGAATTTGATTTATATGTCCAATTATGTTATTTAGGGGGAGTTTCATATTTGTGACAAATAATGCCAAAAAGGAGGAGATTGTTAGGATATATGTTATATATCTAAATAATTAGTTTTGACATTATTTATTAATTGGATAATGACTTGGATTCAAAAGGTATATGGATAGTCCTCTTATTGAAAAAGAATCCTATCCTATTTTGAAGTCTATTATCATATTAGTATTGAAATTGTTTTACTGCTGGATTTTTATGGATAGAATAAACAGCGAAGTGGTTGTTGCGCAAGAGGGCTCTTTCTAGTTATCTTGATAAAAATAGAAGTGATAATTGCGTATTTTTATCTGAGACGTTGATGTGGAGTGGTTTATGTGGAACTCTTCTCTTGAGTGTGTTTCTTATGTGGGTTAAACACTGAAGGGTGTGCGTGTGCAGTAAAAAGTTGATGTGCGTATGCGTGAGATATAGTTTTATGCAGTGCTTTGAAAACCGGACCGAACCGGTCGGTTGGACCGGAAAACTAGTGAATCGAAGCATGAAACGGTCCAGTTTAGCCCATATTTTTTGTGAGTGATTGATCCGTTCATTTTACGGTCGGACCGGTAAAAACTGCTGAACCGGTGAAAGAAAGAACCTGCAGGTCTATTTAAAATGCCTTGATTTTGATGATTTCAACTTGAATGAATATTATGATTAGTAATCCTTTTTTTATCTTTTTGAAGAAATATGAATAGTGAGCTTTATTATCTTATTTTGTGCTGTGTTGAACTTAAAAAAAAACTTGTATATTTTGAAGTTTGAAGGTTTAAGTTAAGTTTACAATTAGATAAATAATTAAATGATATGTTTAAAAATTATATTATATATATAATATATAAAATAAAAAATTATATATTTATTAGTCACCGATTCGATCACGGTTAAGTTCTGGTTGACCGGTTGAACCATTGACTATTGAATCAGTTGCTTCTTCAGTTCAATCACCGGTCCGCTTTTAAAACATTGGTTTTATGTGAGCTAGTTGTCTAATAAAATAGATACTGTATTGGGCATAAAAAGGAAGAGAGAGGAGTGTGTTGCGTGAATTTTTTGGTGGTAGCAGAGGAACGGCTTTTGGCATATATGTGGGTGAAAAAGTTGAAGCCATGTGTGTGTGAGAGATAAAACTAGGTGGGCGTGAGTATCATGGCTTGGGAGCATAACGAAGGTGTAAATTTATGTTGAAGAGAAAATCTTCTCTGGAATAGCTAAAGACCTATAGGTGTGTGTGATACTTTGACAGCAGAGTTGTGGGGAGTCTATAATTCGTTGAAACTAGCTTGGGATAAATAATGGAAGCAGGTGATTGTGCAATGTGATTCGAAAGTGGTGGAGTTTATGTTGAATGCAGTGGCTAGTGGTCCTTTTCGACTGAGAAGTTTGGTTAAAGAATGCCAAGTCTGATTGCTCTGGACCGGAGAGTACATGTAAAGCACATCTTTCGTGAAGCAAATTCGGTGGCAGATGGACTAGCAAAGTTAGCTATAGAGGGTGTTGATGGCTTTCGTCTGATTCAAGGAGTTCCACAGATTTTAAGATATTTGTTAGATGCTGATAGTGTAGGGGCTGTTTGGCCCAGAATGGTTGTTTAATAGGGCTCTATCTCTCCTTAGGAACAAAAAAAAAAAGTACTTATGTATTTGAGATTGTTGTTTTGGTAACTGCTGAAACGTAAAAATAGGTATTTCGCAAATGCAGTTGCGGTTGCTAAAAAGAGATAAAGTGACTAAAAAAGTCCATTGATTTAATAAACTGTTAATTTTTGTATAAATAATCAAAAATATATTATTAGTCATATAAATTTAAAATTATAAATAATAAAATATTAAATTAAAATAAGAAAATATAAATAA
>JAOSBO010000209.1:35976526-35994667 GCA_027563915.1 Erythroxylum rotundifolium | reverse complement strand
TTTTTGGAATTGAATGAATGGTGGTTGAAAAGATTTAAGTCTGCATTAAGTAATGTAGACGGCAAGAAGGAAACACGGTCTTAAGGAAAAACACAAACGAAAGGAATCGTCTGTGATGACGTCAGCGTATAGACACAAAGGAGAGCACAGACGAAGTTTATCGTCTGTGATGACGTCACACACAGACGCAAGGGAAAATATAGAGGAAGAGTGTCATCTGTGATGACGTCATACATAGACACAAACAAAGATAGATGCAAGGAATCATCTGCGAGGACATGTCATAACATAGACGCAAGGAACATAGACGCAAACAAAGATAGACGCAAGGAATCGTTTGCGTGGACACGTCACAACATAGACGCAAATAAAAGTTAACTACAGATGATAGAACCCAGATGATAAAACACAAACCATAAGTAAACACAGACGATGGGCCAACCATATATGATATAAAGAAGAAGTTAAGCCAGTATGTTTGAACAGTCACTTAGTTGGAATTAAACATAGAATTCACTAATAAAGGATCAAGAAGAAATCAATGGACAAAAATGTTTGATGAGGTCAAGATGAAATTTCAAGATTAAGGATTGTCCTGGTGAGGGCACTCCACCCTTGTGGGATGCGAGTCTAGATGTCACTCAGGACGTCGGGCACGTGTCTTTTAGGGGTAGGGGGTCCAACAAGAGACCTTCGGGAGCTTCAGGAGAGCACGAAAAGGGAGGTAAGCTCTCCACATGAGAAGGTCCATATAGGGGTAGCTTCTTGACACTGGTTCAGAGGCGATATTGATGCTGACAACCTGGTTAAGTATTCCTTCCTTGTATTTGTTGTTTCTTTCTCTCTTTAGAAATTGTTTATGTTATCCAAGGTGAATGGATTTGGGTATTGTGAAAAGATGATTTTAATGCATTCATTGGATCGTTTATTTACAAACCTATTACTAGAATTTTGATATAATCCATAATTGATATATTTAAAATTCATATATAGTGACTAATCATTCGTAATTGTTAGGGATAGCATAACCTAGGTTAAAAGATGCATTATATGTGGTTGTTTCCTTGATAATCTATTTTCCTAATTTGTAATGCTATTACCTAATTAAATTTAGAGATCATATCTTAGGTTATTCAGTGGTTAGGTTTAATTAACAATTGTATCTCGATTAAACACTACCTAAGGGAAAACTTAAGTTAATTAGTAACCCACAATTAATAGTTTTTAGGAGAGGTTTGAGAACAGCAAATCATCGAAATATGTTTAATTAGGATGTAGGACAAGATAGAACTAAAGAACTTGATTCCTAATGAATTCAACACTTTCATCACTTTGCATGCTTTCTTTAATTTATTTTTCTTGTTTTAGTTTCATTTTATTTTCTTATTTTAAACCAACCAAACCCCCTAAACCTAAATGTTGATTAATTTCATTTCAATAACTTTACACACACTCTCTGAGGGATCGATCTAGACTCATTACTACTATAATAGTATGCTAGTTTATTTTGATTAGTGTTATGATGTGTTGTCATAAAGAATCACTCACAGTGGCACTATACACAACAAACATTAAATTAAAGTGAGAGTCTCAAGAGGTCTAATAGTTGAATCAGAAAGCAAACAATAGGTATGTTAAAAAACCTTCTTGATATTTTCCATTCATTTTCTGGAGAGTGGTGGCTATTTTGTTATCTCCAATCATTAAGGCTAGGAGACATTTTAGTTCCACAACTCTACTCCTCATCCCATGAGAGCATTGTTTTAAATGTTTTTCTACGATCCTCATCAATGTTGTCATCCCTCCAATGAAATTCTTTTACAAGATAAAGGTTCCATAGGAGACCACTTTTGGTGATCCCCATCAATTGTCTCTAGAGAATAATAGCTTAGAGGAGCTTCTCCATAATGTAAAGGTAAGCTTGCTTCTAGTGTCCAAGCATTGTCTCTTACATTTTCTAGAGAATTTCAGGGCTTCACTTTTAAATCCCACTTAGATTTGTGTTTTCGGCCAGTTCTACTCATTTTTTCTAGTAGCAGCACCACTGTCCACTTAAATGGAGTAATATGAACAAATTAAAACTAAAAGCATTCACATATCTAAATAAGATGGAACCTATGTTATTAGCTTATTCTATCTTTTATAAAGTTGATAACGGGAATTATAGGTAAAATCGACACTATTATAGTAGGAATCAAACTTAGATACTCATAACAACTAACAGGCCCATATGAAGGGAACAAAATTGTCCTACGATGAAGTATCAAGCCCTGTACATCTAAGAAATTAGAAGAAAATGCTACAACCATTTACCATCAAAATTTAATCCTAATCTAACAAGAAGAACAACACTTAAGGAATCAAAGGCCATAAACCATGAAATTTTAATTAGAGGCAGTAGCCAATTGTATATGACTTAAAAATAAGAACACTTATTTTAATCCCTTTATGGATTTAGGAAGAGTCGATTTTGATACTAAAGTTATGGTTCTCATTTTATAAAGAATAGACCTATAC
The DNA here is from genome assembly GCA_027563915.1 of Erythroxylum rotundifolium. Classification (NCBI taxonomy): domain Eukaryota; kingdom Viridiplantae; phylum Streptophyta; class Magnoliopsida; order Malpighiales; family Erythroxylaceae; genus Erythroxylum; species Erythroxylum rotundifolium. The sequence continues at coordinate 35,992,150 of JAOSBO010000209.1, read as the reverse complement.
TAGTCCACCAATTTGAAGAAAAAAACTAACATTTAAAACATCTCTTAGCTTATCATATATCATTGCCCAAGATTTAAGGCCTCTATAGCATAACAGAAACTATCTAACATGAAATCAACTTACGTGCTTTAAACTCTGAAACTCAAAAGTTAGAATTGAAATGCATAATGAAGCAAAGGAATGTAATTTTGCTTTGTTCTCAAAAGATCCTGAAATATTAGCCTATCATTAACATTTTGTCTTGAAAATCTATGAAAAATTAAAGGTCTTTTGTCAAGGACTTCCATAATTAAGGTAGACAAACGTGACATTGCATTGAATAGGCTATTCTCAGTCTTATAAACCTTTAATTTCTAAAGCATGTGTATAGTTTTCAAAAACATAAAACATTCAAATGGAAGATCAATTCACAAACTCACAATGGATAAAATGATCAAATATAGAATTGAGTTAGCATCAACTAAGACAAGGTAGAAAGTAATAGAGATGGAAACCAAAACCCCCCATAACCGTACTCTAATATAGTAATTTTTGTACATTAGAGAGAAGTTATAATTGTCTTCATGATAATTCACAATAGGGACTAATTAAACAATAGCATGACTAATCGCATTGCAAGTACAGAAGCCACATCCTAAGCTCACCATAGTTTTGACCAAAACAAACTAATAAGTAAAACAAGAGAAGTTAAGAATTATACCAAACAATTCTTTTCCTGACTTGCCACACTTATTACTGAAGCTTTAAACAGAAAAGTACTATCCAAATTCTCTTTACAACCCTAAAGCTTAATGAGAGGATGATAACAGAAAAATTTTGGATTTTCCTTTGTTTTATTTCATGAAAACTATAATATCCAAAAGAAGAAAAGCCAAATGACCAAAATAAGGAACTAGAATGATGAGACAGCTACAAACACTACACGTGACCCAGCAGGGGACTAAAGCCAAAGTCTTTCATAAGACTCAAAGTTATTGAACCTTTATTTGATTTGCTTTGGTAGCTTAAAAAGCCTTATACATTTTTAGCTTCACAATACCGAGAACTTGAATTTGGCAATGATGGAGATTCAAATAATGTTTGTTCAAAGAAATGAGTGCGAATTTGGATTTCCTTACTTCAAGGGGTAGTGACCCTTATTCAAGTTCTTTAAGAACTATAGCCCTGATCGACAATCAGCTGGTATGGTGCAGTGGCAGTGGCGGTGGCTGTAGCGGTGGCGAGTGGAGTCCAAAATTGTGAGAGATTAAACAGGTAAATTTCACTATAAAGAACTAAGTTATGAAATCGTTTGAAGGGAGATAGATGAGCCTTTCTTGAATCAAACAAAATATGGTAGAGAACGATATATTTGTTATATATGTTTTTTAACCAAACAAAGTAATAACTTATTACCAGGAATATATGAGGAATGGAATAGTCATTCCATTCTACCAAACACCCCATAAGGGTGATTGCCATTCCTTATTCTTCAAAATCTATTTAGTAGTGATAAAGAAAAAACATGCAAGAGGGGGGAGGTGAATTGTATGTAATAAAAAAATTTGAAGTACTTTCAAATCGATAAGATCCTGCTAAACAAAATAAATTTATAAATAGAAGGAACCTATAAACTTCCGAAATGATCCTGTTAACATTAAAAAGGAAAGGAGGTTGTTAACCTTTAAAACGATACGAGCTTGTTTAATTGAAAGGAGATTGCTAGTGCTTAAAATGAAAGGAGCTTGTTTAATCAATAAGAGCCTGTTAACTTTTGAAAGAAACCTCTTGTGACATAAAAACAGAAGGAGCCTATTATAAAGCTAAAGGAGCCTCTTGAAAAAATAAACTTATAATGTGAAAATTTAAAAGAAACTAAGAGAGAGAAAATGACACAATAGATTTATACTATTTTAACTTATAACTAAGCCTAGGTCCAGTCCCCAAGTATCCAACTTGAGTATTTCTCTATAAAACCAAGTAGTAATTTGACGAGCCTCTTTAAGCTTATAAGTGTATTTTTTCAAGGTTCTCATATTTTTCAAGGTTCTTTAACCTTCCACACTAGTAGTATTTTGCTTGTCTCTACAAGCTCTCAATAAGAAATATATAAAGGATTTAACAGTCCCTCTTCATAGAGTGATATCACTTTCTAAAGTACTAAGAGTTTGATATAACTTTTAAGAATATTGATTCTCTAAGATATTTCGCAATTCTTGGGTCTATCTTTTGTATATTGTATATTTTTCAAATATAGTGGCTCTTCCTTAAGTAGACAATTTCTTTAACTAGTTGTTGCTTAATCTTCAAAATTTGTTGAAATCTTTGATGTTTAGTCGTTAAGAAGAATGTTCTATCAAGGCTTCCAAAGATAATTATTCGAATTAGTAAGATCCTTCCAGATGTCATAAAACCATTTCAAAAAAGGTAAATTTATAAAGAATGTACTTGCAAGAAAGAAAGCAATTTGCTATGATTTTATTTCTTTTTAATAATTATACGAAAATAAATCCTGCTTGAATTTTAAAAAATTATATAGTTATCAACAAAATTGTTAATCATAAACCTTGAGCTAACAAATAGGACTACGCACGTTCCCTTGGATCTCGTCAAATAATATATCCACCAAGTGGTTCATCTGATTCTCCAAATTTTGTATACGAACATCTACTTCCTGTTGCTTCATGATTGATTCTTGAATAAAGTAAGCAAGCATATCTTCCAAAGTTGGCATATTAACTAGAGGTGCTTGGTGTTGTAAATATCCAACTAGAGCGTAATCATTCCATCCATAAGTATAAGAGTTGCTCTACTTTGAATTATAGTTGTTCTCGTATATTGCATCTTAAGGTTAGTTGTACATTCTCGATCGCTCTCATATATGAGATGGTGCTCGAAATTCACGCTTATAGTGATAAGGCTTTGTAACAATTTTGAATTTTGATATTAAATATTTATCTTTTCAAAAAATAATGGCATATTTAGGAGCACCATTATCATTATTCAACTAAGAGGGACAAAGCATAAGTAGAATACCTTTCTTTGATATAAATGATTATCTTTATTGGAAAACTAGGAGAAGATTCTTTTTAATGGTAGAAAGTATAGAATTATAGGAAATAGTTTTTAATGATCCCTTTATTCCAACAAAAGTTGTAGATAATAAAAAATTTTCCAAATTTAAGGAAGAATGGGAACCTTAAGATAAGATATTATTTTCCTTGAATAGTAGGGCCATACATATGATATTTTGTGCATTAGTAAGAAATGAATTGAATGGGGTCTCTATATTTTAAACAACTCATGAAATTTTACACGCTTTAAAAGTTACAAATGAGGGAATAATTAAGTAAAAGAGATCAAAGTAAGCATGCTAACTTATCAATATGAATTATTTCAAATAAAGCATGATGAAAGTATATATAACATGTATACTATATTGATACTATTAATTCTCTCAAAGGTATTGGAAAGATATATAGTGAAGTTTAAATGGGAAGAAAGTTGCTTAGGTCACTTCTAAAGACATGGGAAGCTAAAGTGATAACTATACAAGAATCCAAGAAATTAACAACACTACCATTGAAGGAACTTGTTGGATATCTCCTCTTATACAGAATAAGGCTCCAAGACTCAAAGAAGAAATGACAGTCCCAAAGAAAAATAATATAGCATTTAAAGCCTCAAAGGAAGAATCAAAAGAAGATGAAGAGACATCAACTAGTGAAAGTAATGAAGACGAAATTTGTTTAATCATTAGAAAATTCAAAAAGTTCTTGAAGAAGGAGTTCTTGAATTTTCTTGGAAAAGAAAGGACTTCAAGGATGGTATAAATAATTTTAAAAATAATTCATTTAATATACTTACTTTGAATGTAGAATACCTATCCATATAAAGTCACAATTTCCTTAACTAAAAGATAATTTGAAGTATGAGAGAAATTATAAGAAGGACAAGAGGAAAGAAGTTAAATCATCATCCTATAATGAGATAGGTGAATTTTAAAGCAAGCATTCAGAAGAAGAGATAACTTATATGTGGTTTAATGTTATGGATGATTATAAGGTAAAATCCTATCCTAACTTGTGTGATCAGTGATATTGATTTAACTTATGATGAATTGGTTAAAAATTTAGAAATTATGGGTACAAAGAGGAAGAAATTTTCTTCCAACCTTAAAAAAAGATCAAAAGAACCTAGATGTATGAATGAGTGAAAATGAAAAGATGAAAGCTAAATTGCATAGCATTGAAGCATAGAAAAATTTGACCATTGATGAAAATCATAAATTAGATGCAATAAGGTGTGAGAATGAAATATTATAAATGGAGGTTGATTCCTTTAAGGACTCTTTGTCCAAGTTTACTAAAGGGAATGCAAATCTAGAAAACATACTAAAAACTTAAAAGAATTCCAATGATAGGCATGGAATATGATATAACTATGGAAGTGAATGTGATCCTAAGACAACACTTGTCAAGGGAAAATATTTGCTTAGTAGAAAACCATTGCTCATACGATAAATGAGTATGGATTATCCACATCTAAGCATATATATATATGCATTCCATGTCCACTAGGATTAATCCTAAAAGCAAGCATTATGCTTTCACGGATTGAAACTTCGACATGGAGTTCGCTGCTATTAAGGGAAGAATAAGCATAACTTTTATGACAAAAATGAAAGCACTCAAATTCTTTTAGGCCTTAAAGAAGCATACATAAGGGTTTCATTTATAGTAGGCATCACACAGATAATCATAAGAACATTTCACTACCCTAGGAGGACATTCAATAACTCAATGTCTAAAGGAAGATTCCATATTATTCATATATAAAAAGCGCTCAAAGAAATGTGTATATGTATCATCACTACTCATGTATGTCACTTTTGTGGAAAGAATGGACATGTAGAAATATTTTGTTTTCTAAAATAAAGAATATCAAGCAAACCTTTAAAAACGTGGTTTGAAAAGAAGAAAGAGCATAACAACCAAGGAACTAGGCTTATCTGAGTTCCTAAAACACATTGATTGCCTTGATTTATAACCATGTTTTCTACCTTCTAATAAGTTTGTTCTTTATTTGGTCACTTGTTTAGTCGCCTTGATAGCTACACTAGTCAACAAGTATCCTTTAGTGGTCGACTAATGTCCATAATTTTGAGACTCCCTTCTTTGCTGAGAGTTTGCTAAGAGTTTGGTTGCCATCTTTGGCCAATAAATAACCATCATAGGTTAACCAATATACTTCACTAGTTGACCAGTAAATTGTATTTTAAATCCAAACCAAATTTTGTTTCATGCCTCCATTACTTACTATTGGTTATCTCTGAAGCAGAATCGCTAGTTGAGCAATCGAGGTATATGGTTGACCAATCCTCCTTTTTCAATATTTCTTTTTCTTTTTTTCTTCTATTTTCATATTTTATGTTTATATTTTCCAAAACCCTACACAATTAACTCTTTTCCTTAAAAAAATCATCTCCATTACATAAAAACCTAATTAGAGGGCACCAAATCGAAAATTAATCATTCCTAAATTTCATATTTGGGATTTTCAAAAATTTTTAATTAAGATTTTTTTTTTCAAATTGATGCCTTCATAGTTAAATGGCAAAATAATTCAATATTGTTTCTCTTTCAATTATATCAATACATCTTTTATTTTTTTCAAATTTGGTATTTTTGGTACTTTTCATGTTTCTATTTTTGAAAATTTTAGGTTTTATAAAATATACAGTCTTTTATGAATTTAATTGTTGGATATTGCAATTAGGTTTTTATGTGTTACAATTCCAATCCCTAATCTTGTAAAAAACTTGCCATTAAATTGAATTTTTAACTTAGACATAATATGTAATACCTCAACATATACCCTGGAAGTATTATAGCATGTCTAAGGTGTATTAAGAAGTGAACATAATGAACTAAGTATATCTAAGTATAGTAAAAGATAATGGTACTTAATGTAAAAGACAAGGGTAAATGGATAATTTGTTTGTTTCGGCATGGACATGCGTACTTAGACATGAAATATGTATAGAAAATTTTGAAATGTTTGCTTGGATTTATGAATGTGATGTGAGGGGAATTGATAAAGGAAGTATTTCATAAGTAAATGGGATGTTTTTGGTTAAATTGGATGTATTTTTGTGTTTCTCTTGCATGATAAGATCGAAGAAGTTAGTTGATTTGGGATGTGTACCTCACTGAATGGATAGGTTCCACTAAACATGTTTCTGTAATTTAGCCATATCTTGTCCTATAAACCTCCAAATTAGATAATTTTAATTAGAGATTAAAATAGAGACATAGGTCTAAAACTTTCATGATGGAAACGAAACCTGATTCTGCCTCTAAGAGTTTTGAATTCTATTTTGAAGTTGAGCTCTGGCAACTATTCTTGTTTTCGAACAACTTGTAGTTTTTGGGGTATAACTCCTGATATAATTAGCCAAATTGCATAAAATTTATTCCATTAGAAACTTAAGAAATAGGGAATGAAATAAATTGATAATATTATACACTAATGTGGGAACTAAAGGAAGAAGAAGGACCAATATGCAATTTTCCTAAAGTTAACTCATGGACTAATAAGATTAAATCATGTGTCCAATAGAATTGTAACACATGGTCTAATAGAATTTTAACACATGATCCAATAGAATTAACACATGGTCTAATGGGATTGTAACACTTGGTCCAATATGATTGTCACACATGGTCCAATGGGGTTGAAATATGTGTTTAAGACTAGAAAATTCATAAAAGGCATATGGACAGGGGAGATGGATGACACTTTGATGGCTTAGCTTTAGATTTTTCTCCTCTCCATTTTACCTTCTTCATCCCATCATTTTTCACTTGGTGATTCAACCAAAGCCAAAAAGGAAGGGAAGGAAAGTCATTAGAAGAACTACAATGCCAATTTTAAGGATTGGGACTCCACTTAGTTAATTTCTATATTTGTCTATATTTGAATCTATAAAAAGATTCATTTGGATGTGGAATGGTTGCTGGGATGTTGTTTTAGTACTATTTTTGTGTTATCTTGTATAGAATTTATTGAATATTACGAGAGACTATCATGTGGTGGAATTCTGTTTAGGGTTTGTTGAACCAATCAAATTATTTAGGTTATAAAGTAGCCTATAGACCTCTAAACTTAGTGATTTTAGTTTCATATGAAAACTAAGATATAGAAATAGAAATCTTTAGAAGATACTTTAACTTAATTCTAGATTTATGACATTGAAAATTGAGATCGAAAATGGTGACCTAATGTTACCCCTGTTTTGGAGCAACATGTGATTTTTGGTATATAGCTCATGTGTTAGAAGTCCAAATGGCATGATCTTTAGTGTTTTAGAAACTAATGACACAGATGGAAAATTTTTTTGAAGATCATGAAACCTAGTTTTGACTTTTTTATAAGAATATTAAGGAACAACTAGACTCCGTTGTTTGATTTCTTCCTAGACTGATAGTTTGCCTATTTTTAGACCATTTTGGGGTTTAGCTCAAATTGCACTATTTTGAGTTAGTTTTAATTTACAATTTTTACCGAATCTTATCCTAACCATTTTGAATGTGTACACCTACAAATAAATGAAATAGGAATTATCATGTGTGAATTGGATGATTAAACATTGAAACTTAACATTGAATATAATGCATGCTAAAGAAAACTTATATATACATAAATGATTGGTATGTATATTTATTACTCATATATGTATAGTGTTATTATACAAGTGTGATTTTGACACCCTTCTAATAAAGGTAAGTTATGACTTACATGTATGAACACAAATACATATTTTATGACTTAAAATGTACATTATATAACTTGTTGATATATGAATTGTGTAATTGGCAAATGGTTGAAGGAGACGCTACAGTGCCTGCTCTATTTTCTTGGTGGTAGATAGATGAGCATTTTTATAGGGTTACAGTGCAGCCGCTACAGTTTAACACCACCAGTGTCCACAGTTTAATACCTTCGGGTATCCAAAGTTTGATACCTTTGGGTATCCACAGTTCGATACCTTCAAGTATCGACAGTTTGATGCCTTTGCGTATCCACAGTTTGATATCTTCAAATATCTACATCACTTGTTATCCACACTCACAGGTAATGTGCATGCTTAATATTAGTTGTAATGATGAATTGTAATCATGTGCAATTATATTGATAATTTGTATCAATGAGCGTTGAATATCAATATTTGGCTTATAAATGTGTATTTTTGGTATATAGATAACATATCAAAGTATATTGGCATTATATACTTTGCTTAAGTATACCATCATTGTTTGTATAAGTATTAAGTATCAATGTTTGGTTCATGAATGTGAATTTATGGTATATGAGATGTAATATTTCTGAATGTGTGTGTTTGGCGGATGACTACTATGAGTGGTCATCCAAACTAAGTTTTTTCCCTACTAAGCTTTTAAGCTTAGCATGGGTGTTGATCCATGTAGGTCTAAGTCATAGGACTAAGGTACAGGAAACATCTGTAGGGAACAAGGCCAACAGATAAAAGAAAAAGTACTTTTGGAATGTGCTTTTAGTTACAGATGACTACACATTTAATAAAAAAGGACATTGTACATTTTCTTTTGGATTACCATGTAAATGTAAAGATGTATTACTACTGTTAAATGATAATTTTAAGCATTGCAGAGTTTTGCAATTGTATATGTATAGCATTGAATATAATTGTATACCTTGAATGCGTGTACAGGAATTTGGTTGTTATGTGTGTGGATGGTTGTAGGTTTTGTGAAGGGGGTGTTACGTAATAACAAAATTGATAATTTTCAAATTAGACACAAGTAGGGATGGCTCTCCTTATTAAGAAAATTTATCTCTTAATCAATTAATTTTTATTTTCTTTACCAATTTAGTTTGAATTAGGACATTTTATTTTCATTGTTAGATAATGATTTTTTTATTATTCCATAAAGAGGAGAAAGATTTGTGTTATTAGATTTAGAGGGAGTGACAACATTTAAGGGGATTGGTGAAATTTAGGTGGAGTGATTGTTTCATTATTTTTTATATTTCTTACATGAATTATGTCTTATACATAAATTAAGGGGGAGCTAATCACTATCTTGATATTTATTTATGTGTTTAATTTTTTAGTGTAGGAGATGTATGGGATCATGCGTTCATGTGCATGGTAAGGCAGTAAAATGTTAGAATCAATATTCCAACTCCCAGGATATCCCCATGAACCTATAATCCATATGCATGTATAAACAGAATGTAAGAACATGAAATTACAGCATATGCACCTAGCAAATGCTCCTCCTTTCTAGAATCTTCTCGTTGTTTAGGTTGTAGTAAACACCAAACACCTTCAACATCCAGTCAAGAACATGCAATGATGAAGAAATATAGTATATAGGGAAGGTTTAAGCACCAAACAAGATGGAAACACAAGTAGGATGCTCAATAGGAAGGATATCAGAGAATTATGTCACATGCTGATCGGGGTAAGTTTTAATCTTATAAACCCTCAATATTTCATAAGTGCACCATTCGAAGTGTAATATTAAAGTTGTCGATTCCACGAGGAAAGAGAGTAATCTAATCCTAAAATTTAAGGCTAGAAAAACTATAACACTTAAAATAAAAGATGCAACAGAAATTAATTGTGAGAATTGAGTTCAACTAATGAAATCAGAAATTAAACGCAAAAGTATTAGCAAATGAGCAATATGAAATTAAAATAGAAATCAGCCAAGTGACATCGTGTTGTTATGTTAGTGAAAATAAAATAAGTAGATCTACTATTATAATGGTGGTGAGTCTAGGTCGATCCCGTAGAGAGGGTAGGTAAAGTTTCTAAAATAAAAGTAACTGGTGTTTAGGTGTAATAAGGGATTTTGGATTTTTCAAACAAGAAAACAAAATGAAACTAGACTAATAAGAACAAATTAAAGAAAACATGAAAAAATGATAAAAGTGGGGAATTTGGTAGGGACCAAGTTTGTTGGTTTAATCTCGGCCTACATCCTAAGTAAACATATTCATTGATTTGTTGTTTTGAAACCTCTCCTAGCAATTATTAATTGAGGGTTAATAACCCGAGTTTTCTCTTAGGTAGTTTTTAATCAAGATACGATCGTTAATTAAACCTAACCACTAAATAACCTAGGATACAATCTCTAGATTCAATTAGGTAGTAGCATTATGAACTAGGAAAATCGGTTAATCAAGGCAACAGTTAGCGACGCAGAATTTTGATATTAGAAGTATCGGGTGAGCAGGGGCGTGAGGGGTAAAGTGGGCTCTAGACTGCTTTGAGGACATGACTTGTGATCTGAAGTGTGGGTGATAAAGCTCTACAGGTCAATCGTTAGAGTGGTCTACAGTAATGTTGTTTCGACCTGTCATTCATAGAGACGAAGGGCTACAAATTAGCTGTAGACTCCTCGTTCAGCGGATAGCCTGTATGTTGGTCGATCGTATCTCTGAACGCCCGCCCGCCTCCTACTGATGCCCCTTGAGGATACGACCTCTGCCTAGGATAAGTAGAAAATGTTTAGGGTGGGATTAGAGTCTCATATCATAGATGATTAGGTTTTACCTCTACTTTAATAGATAGCAGACGTTAGATCAGAAATAGGTCATATAGGAAGTGTATCTGTATATAACTGTGTATGTAATTAGAGGTATTATTTACCTAGTGTACTTTTCTTTTCATGGTATTTATTTTGTTGTATTAGTTTTTATCACGCTACTTTCTTGATTCTAATTTTTATATATCTCTGCCTATGCCTGCTCACCTATTTACATCTTTATGTATTTAAGTATTTATATATTTTCATTTTCATGGGCATTCCATAGGTTATAGTCTCCATGCATCTACATATATTGTTTTACTTATCCAGAGGTGTCCTTGCATTGGTCTAGTTTGTTTGTTTTATGCGTTTGTGTTTGTTTTTGTGCCTGTTTCGTTGCTTGTGTTTGTTTGTTTGTTGTTATTTGTTTTGCTCTTATTTTAGTCGGGGGTCTATAAGGAAACAATCTCTGTATCTCTATCGGAGATGTGGGCATGACTGTGTACATCTTACCCTCCCCATACCTTGCTTAGGTGGGAATTTGGGTATGTTTGGTTTGGTTTGATTAATCAAGGCAACAATCTCATACGATGCATCATTTAACCTTGGTTATGCTATCCCTAATGATTAAGAATCATTAGTCGCTACATATAAAGTTCAAATATAACAATTACAGATTATATCAAAATTTTAGCAACGGGTTGCAAAGAAATAATCCAATGAAGGCAATTAAATTATCTTTTTACAATACCCAATGTGTTTATATACAAATAATCAAACAATAACGACATTACAATTATCTATACACAAAACCCAAATCAATTAATATATGATAACATAATCAATTTCTAAAGAGAGAAAGAAACAACAAAAATAGTGAGATAAACTTAACCTAAGTTGTTGACATCGATGTCACATCTGAACCAAAGTCGGGATGTCTACCCCTTCATGGGTCTCTCCCAGGGAAAATTCTTCAGCCCCCTCTAAGAATGTCCCAACCAAAACCCTAAAAACTCTCGCTACTTATGTTCTTCTCTTCTTATTTTCTTGTTTTCCTTTCTAATGTACACTACTCTCCATTTTTTATTTAATTTTTGGTCCATTCCACTGTTCACTGCCCTCATGCTACCGCTACTGTGTGTTTATTATTGGCCGATGACAGTGTCTTGCTCCTTCTGTCGTCCTCGTGTCGTTGCGTTTTAGTGTAAAAAGTCTACATTTATGCTGCTCGTGCCTATCATCTATGCTGCTTTGTCATTTTCTTCTTCCAGTCATCTATTAATTTCATATGTATAGGGTTGTCCTATCTGCTGCAACATTTCCTTGCTTCCTTTCTTTGATCATCTACTTACCATTTAATTCATGTTGTCGTTTAGCTCATAAATTGCCACATGCTTTGCATTTTGTCTCCTGACCATTTGCTTCATCTTGCTTTGCCATTTTTGCCTTTTGCTTCAACTTGCATTTCCATCCGCTATATGCTTTGCTCATGGACTACTCCTTGGTGCTGTTATTAATTCATGTAATTGTATGCAAATATGCATGTGCCGTGAGTAACTGTAAATCTTCTTTTTGTTTTTTCTTCTTCTTGTCTTTTAATTTTCTTATTCTTGCTCCATGAAGACTAGTGAAAATTAATCTTCCGAAAATCGCCAAAATATAGGGCTTTCAACTCAATTTAACTTTTTTACTTCCAAATTATGCCTAAAATCATATATGAATCAAAGTGAGTGTCTTAAGCAATTTGATGTTAATAATTACTAAGTGTTATTGAATAATTTCATAATCAATTAAGCACCTATCACTAAGGAATTTACCAATTTATGAGAAAGGGGATTTTACTTATCATTAATGCTAACCTAGTTGATTATGTGTCAATGGAGTGTTATTATAAACAGTCCTAAGGCTGATTACTCTCTTTGAGTTATAACTATTTAACCCTAAATTGTAAACCCTAATCAGATTGTGGAATTTGCAATCTCTCAATTCACAAATTATCTAAAACGGTAATTAGATTTGAAGCACTCTAATAAATTATCAAACATCATAGGGCTCTCTCTCTATATAATTACCAAAATAATTTGATAGTTTCTATTAAATCACTTAACTCTCATTAATTTGATTTAATCGTTTTTCATTCAGTTCAGCCTCTCAGTTTATTAAAGAATTATGCAAGAACACATCAAATCACAACATTCAACTAATAAACATAATCGACTAAATTATCATTAAATCAAAATAAAATCCTAAAGGAGAGTTCAGAACATCTTCAATATTCCAAATCATATCATCATACTATCCATCTCAATTCTATACATAAATAAAACTAAAACAAAAAGGAAACAATGACTTAGAATAGATGACGGAAGGCAGTGATGTCAAGAAAACCTCCTGATTTGGGAAGCACATCGAGCTAGCTTCATCTTCCTTTTTTTCTTTTTTTTTTCTTAGTATTCTCTTTTTAGAATTTCAAATGTGGATAATGCAAAAGGCTCTTTTTTTTTCCTCTTAATGTTCTTCAAATAGTATTTTATGTTTTGGGTAACCCTAGGGTCGTTCCGAGGTCAGAAAGGTCTAAAAAGTCCCTCGAAATGTGAAGTTTTAAAGCAATTACGTGCCTGTCCGACCTAGGCAACAACCATGGCCCACATCTAAGCCTTCTGTCATGATAGTCCATGGTTGTGGGTTGTTGTTTCGGCCTGAACGTCTTCCGAAATTCCTTCGTTCTTTGATATTGACCCTGAAACACTAGTAAACATATCAAGGTACCTTAAAAACATAAAATTTAAGCTCAAAAGCTGGTAATAACCCATAAAACACTTAAAACACAAATAATAAAACATAAATAATTAAAAAAATATCACAATTCTAACCTAAACATATACTAAATGATGAATTAACAGTTAAACACATATCAAACTATGCCCTAAAACATGATGCAATTTACACTTATCAACATTCCTACACTTAAACGTTTGCTTGTCCTCAAGCAAACAAAAAAACAAACAACACAAAAATACAAAGCACACAATGTAATATTGAGGCGATGGCTTCAACTACATGAAACAAATTTAGCCCTAAACACAATCATTCAAATTGTTCCAAATTATTAACAAGCAAAATCCATGTCTAGGAACTCTGGACTAAATATACATATTAATCAAAACTTAAAAGTCAAGTTTATTCACCCCTTTCAATTGTATACACACATTAATAATTATTTGGTCAATGAAACTTTGTAACTAAACCTAAGTATGTTTTCATGAAAAGTTAAGCTACCTATAAGTTCGGTAGGTTTTTATTAGAAAAAAATCTTATTTGTTACTTTTTGGGGATATGGACCTAGTCTTTTTACATAAAGGCAAACATTGGTGATTAATGTCAATCCGGTTACTCGACTAAGTCATATTTTTAGTATGTTGCTTGGTTGGAATGTCATTATAGCTTTTTGACGCGAAGGCATACATTTGTAATGTGTGTTAATCTAGTTACTTGTCTACATCACATTCTCAACTGGCTACTTGCTGGAGTTATGTAACTATAGTGCCTTGGAAAGCAAGTGTATTTACTTATAAATTAATTTCCTTCCAGTTACAGTTTTGTAATGAAAATATTTATTATTAATAAAAATAAAAGAGTTTGGTTTTTATGAGCATTATATATCTAGTCATAAGGTACCGAGATTTTTTTGTAAGTAATATACATATACATAGAGATGTATGGGAAACATGTATATTATAAGAATTTAAGATAATAGATTCACAGTTGAATAATCAAGTTGGTCGCTTGATTATGGTTTAGACTGTAGTGGTGCGATTTATCTCCATATAAGTAAAGGAGTTTACTTTGAGGGAATGATGAGTTTCATATCATGATAATAGTTGACTATTGATAATGGCACTATTAAATGAATTTGGAATCAAGTATGTTTTAAGAATAAAGTGGGCAATTACTTTAATCTTAAAACATACAACTTGAGCATTTGTTTATTATGGACAACAATCTTGATGATTGACGAACTCATATATATGATCGGAATGGATTTTTACAGAGTATTAATCCAGTGTCTGCATCTTGGAATTATTAATTGAAACATGTATCAGGGAACATTCACTCAAATAAAAAGTTTATAGTGATATCATCACTTCTAGATGTTTTATGGAAATTGGTGACTAAACTGGCACTAGTAGTTTGATGGACTAGCTACCCATCAAGTCTTAACATCGAGATGAGATCTTGTGTGTTAATCACCATATTGAGTAAAACGGGGTATCTAGGAGGAAAAACCAATATAAGGGCAAAACAGTAATTTTACCTTTTATTGTGTGGATGGCTATAATAAGGTTCATAATAAGGTTTGCAATTGGACATCTTGTTTGAAATATGTGTTCTCATAATATTTAATAATTCAAGAGTTCAACTAATTATCTTTAGTGGAATGACATTTAGTTAATAAGCTAGAATTAATGCTAATGAGATTAAATTAATTCTGGGCTTATTGGAGTTTGAATTATCTAAGTCCAATAAAATTCCCCACATGTCTTCTAGGAGGGTTATCAAGTAAAGTAAGAAATACTAATGGAGATTTTAAAGCCTATGATTGAATGTTAGGCTTATCCTAATTAATTGTTAATTAAAAGCCCAATTGAACATTTAGAAATGGGGTTTAATTTGATTAATCAAATTAAAACAAAGTTATTTAAGATAAATGGAGGTAGAATTTTGTTTTTAATGGACTAAATGTGAAGCTGCACATTTAGTATTGATTTGCTATATTAAAAATGGTCTTAACATATTTTATTATCATTAAATGGAGTAATGACCTTATCATTAAATGGTTTAATAGTGGTCTTTTAATGATAGAATGTAACCTATTAGCATTCATTGGACTAAATAAGAAAGAGGTGCATTATGATGGACTTTCTTCCTTCTTTCATCACAAAACCGAAATTGATAATGTCTCATTTAGGTTAATTGTCTTTTCATATAGCCATCTTAAATACAAATGAGAAGAGTCTCATTTATTGGCTTCTTTATGAATGATTAAAGAATGAAGTGATGCATT
>JAOSBO010000209.1:35802910-35818746 GCA_027563915.1 Erythroxylum rotundifolium | reverse complement strand
TCTAACATGTCCTGCAGCAACAAAACCACAGTATCTCGCTTTGATGGATTACTCTCTTTCTGCAACATGAAAAGACGTTATATTTCTAAATCTTACAGGCCAAGCAGTATGAGTTGCACAACAGTAAATTGAATATCATGTAGTTAATCTTTTATGAATCACTCACCAAGATCTCTACAAGTTCCACGAATTTCCCGCAGAAAGCAGGTAGGCAACCCATTCTGAAATTTGTGAGCAATGTATTTCTTGAAATGTTGCTCTCAATTTCTTTAATGATAAGGCCAATTATCCTGGTACATCAGATAATTAGGCTTCCTTCACTGGAATCTAAAGCAATTTCCAGGTTTTGCAAACAATTGATAGTCTTTTGAATAGAACAAGGAAAAAATTCGTATCAAGTGATAATCAAATAATGCGAAGAGAAAAAGAACAAAAATATCACAGTTTGACTTGGACAAAAGGGTTCGAAAGAGAACTGGAGTAGGGACATTGAAAATGTGTTGGACAAGAGAATAGCGGCGATAATGAAAAAAGAAAAACAATTGTCCTGTAAGACCTCTTAATCTTGAATTAACGAGGATTTATGGACAGCAGAAAAAAGAAACTGAAGAAGAAAAGTATCCTCCTCTGACATTTGAAAATTTTCACGGAGCTCAATGATCTTCAAATGTTTTCGTGCTGTTAGAAGTATCTGGGGAGGGATAGATTTTTTCAAGTTGACTAAATGACGGAAAGTTGACATGATAGAAACTTGGAAATGAATCACCGCTAATAATCAAATTACCTGTTCTCAATGTCTCCAACCACCAAAATGTTTAGGACATGTTTGAAAGATTCGTAGCATTCAATTACAGCACATTTCATGTATTCATCTGCAGATATACGTTTCCAGAGGTCAGCATCTTTTGCCCGAAATTGAGCTGCCATATCTAAAGCTATTGGAATCTGCATGGGTAGAGAAAACAATTAATTAAACAATCAACTCATTTGTGTTTAAATTCTCGAAAATAAGTATGCAGACCTTGCTGGCAAGCAAAAATGGTGGCCACTGGATTAACTTGAGACCAGGATCTGATGTGTATGGAACGAGCAACAGATCCATCTCCCTGGATCAGATGAAATCACAATTCAGTCTCAGTAGCTATAAGACATGAAAAGTAAATAGGCGTAAATATGAGCAATCTAGCAGAGTTGCTTTGCCTTTCCTGTCACTAATAAGATCCTCTTCTCGGAAACTACATATCACTTCATTCCATAACTGAGCAAATTTCGCAGCTTCGCTTCTCTTGTTTGCCGTAACCTAAAGAGACGCAATAATAAAAGTTAGCTGTTTATCATATATGTTGCTACTGAGAACAAAGTACTCCAAAACATGGTGTAAACCTCAGCAAATTTCTTTGAAAATGAGAATCCTTTCTTCTGTTTCTTATCTGAAGGTACCAAATATGTGTTAAATGAACCGGGTAAGGACTGGAATCTCGACCTTAGCATGCCCAGAGTCCGTATCTGTGAGAAGAACGTAATGTACAATTCATTATCTTAAAATCTAAACCAAAGATGACAGTGGGAACAAATTTCCTATAATGACTTTTTTCCACTACTAATACAAGGGAGAATATCGTACAATCAATATTCAACATGCCTGGCACTTAACAAAATAGAGAAGTTGCAACTCAGTGATATTTAGAGGATGAGAAGAGTAGCACTCAAAACCATCCATATTGCTCAAGACGCTTTAGTTGTTATACGTAACATCTTTTAAGGTCATGATTGATTTTTCCGCTTCTTACAATCTACTAAAACTCCAAAAATATTATGACATGTTTGGAAAGATATGGTCATGATGACTTGGAACTAAACCTTATAAACATGGAACTTTTCACAAAACTTTCAACTTCCTTTTTTTACCGGATTGGATTTCCTAATGCCCAAATTTCAAGCATGCGCAACAGCTCCCAATTATGAGTGCTGAAAAAGAGCGTTTGATTTTCGAAGAAAAATAAAATGATCCACATTACTAACAAAACACATACTAACCTAAAACAAGAAACAAGAAATAAGAGATGCCAATAGAGAAACTGTAAATTACCTCTCCAAGGCGATCAATGGCCCCAATAAAACTACCATATATGGTTGAAAAGATAGCTTATCATATTTGAGTGTCCATGAAATAGACCTACATCGATGTTCCAGATATGTTATAGCAGATCGTGGAAATACTGAAAAGGCTTCCTATGTGAGTAGTTTTATCAAAACTATTTGTAGTGATTGGAACATGGAAATAAAGTAGTGGGAGACACACCAGGGTGATTGGTACCTAGGGTGAGACAATCGCTCCATAATTGTGTTTAGCTGCATTTAGAATTCATTTGTTAACATAAGTTGGAGACTAGTTGACAAGTATGGAAGAAAGTAAGATCAACCAAAGACCGGTTGGAAAAAACTCATGCCACTTATTTATCTGGAAACAGAGGAATCAGAAAGGATGAAGATGTAGTTGATTATATTTATGGACCATAAGTGAACTTAACATTTCTTAACTTTCAAATGGTAGTCAAGAATGGAAAAGCTTTGTACGCATCAAAATAAGATATCGTGAGAAATATTGAAAATCCCTTCTGTAATCTAAAGATTGGAGACCACTAGGTAATAGTTTTAGCAAAAATTGTAGCATAGAACTCAAACCAACGAGGGAAAAAAAAAAGTTACCCAAGTCGGCTCTAGGCCTTTGATGTCCTAAAATATTCTGGCACTTTTAAGGTAATGGCACAAGTAAAGGAAGAAGAATGACGGTGCTAATTGATCACAGAAGACTTCTAGAAAGGAAAGCAGAGGACAACAGAAGGGAAGAAAATCATAGAACTAGAGAAGTCTAAGAACAGAGAGTCCTAATAGAATATGATCTGCCCTCCTATACCTGTGACCACCATAAAAGGAATTTGAGGATAAGCCAGTCTGAGTTTTCAATCCACCTCCGAAGCATTGGAAAGATAAACAAAGCAGCTGCCAATGGATTAAGAATGAGATATGCCACCACAGCTACGAGGTATTTAGGAGGGCATAATATCCATCAACAGAACAAAAGCTCTGAAGTGCGACAATTGTGTGCATATCATAGAGAAAACATACCTTTTGAATTACACAATAAATGAATTTTACAACCATCCTCAGAAAAGCCTCATCATCTCTACCATAGGAGGGCTTAATATTTTATCCCGTAACAATGCTAACATTTCCAGCCAACAAGCCATGGAGTTTGTATGCCATCTGAATGGACAAAGACGTCATTATTAGGAGTTAAATCAGTGGAAGGCAAATGAGGTAGATTTATGATGAAATTATTTGTACATACATTGTGGAAGATTTAACATAGACATTCTAGCATGAAGCAAATATTTGCAGCCTCACCCCCAATAAGAAGATATAAACCCATATAAAGTATCTTTCTCTGCAGAATTTCTTGCTGAGATTGAGAAAGACTACATGGAGCAAAATTTGTGGATTTCAACAAGCAGTATAAATGCAGAAACTATCACTTACCGTAACTGCGTTTTTGTCCTAGAAATCTACACTAATTTTTACAATTTGAAAAGCTTGTTTATGACAGCATCAATGGCACGATCATCAAGCTGCACAAGAGAGGATGGGTTTAACCAAAGGATTGTCGAATAATAAATTTATGTATATTATTCCAGAATTCATATCTAAAGAATAGATACTCAAATTAGTTGTTGGTTCAGACACAAAGGCAAATTAACTCCACCAACATATATTCTCATTTCAGTTACATTTTCTGTTTTAAACATACAAACATCTTAAAGTAGCATTCATTTATTCATTCATCCATTCATCACCTCTTGAATTTCTAAAAGCCCCACTTATAATGTTAACTCAACATCACAAACTTATTAACAACAATTCATAGCTACGACTGCCGCTACTGTCCAACTTTTGAGAAAAGGGTAAATGGCAAGTACTGAGGAGACAAAAGAAAATGCAATAAAGAACTTACCACAGTGGCAGTGCGTCTGTTGGAAGCCGTCAGAGAACTCTTCCCAGTTTGTTCACAGCCAAATTTTGATGATGCTTGAATTCCAACTCTACTCACCGCCATTCTCATCTTCCACAAAATCATCATAAACGCTAGGCATAGGCTCAACAATCTCATCATGTCTCAATTTGTCCAATGTCTTTTCTTCTTCTGGCTGTGCACTGTTAGAAGGACGTTGCTGTTTCGGGATTTGGTGGACTGGGAAACAGTCCTTATTGGGCTTCTTCTTCTCCTCCTCCACTTTCTTCTTCTTCTTCTGATGTGGACTGGGAAACAGTCCTTATTGGGTTTGACACATCTCTATATTGTCTCTAAAATTAATAATTAAAAGTTTATAAGTTTAAAATATATCAAATAAAATAACTCTACTTGTCTCTGAAAAAACAAACTCTACATTTATATATCAATTTATTAGAAGACAAAAAGAATAAAAGAATAATTGAACTAGTTTAACAATTTCATGTAAAAAATATTAAAACTATAATTTAAGAATAGTATTTAACTACTTTAATCGTAATATATTTTGATAATTTTTAATTAAAAAATACTTGTATTTTTAATTTAAAAAGTAATCTTGCCGTGGATATATTGATAATATAGATTAGTTAACATAATATTGAAAAAAACAGAAAATACAAATTTTGTATTAATATGTTAGATTTCACAATTATTAAAAAACATAATTTATAGATTAAAAGAAATAGTTACTATATTAAAAAATACAATTAATTGAGACGAAATAAATAAAAAATTAGAAAGTACCTGATCTAATTATGAGATGAGGTATGTGAGAAAGTTTGTCTTTTTGGACTTCTTGTTGAAGAACATCACACCTAGCTATATCCAATTCTTGAAGTCCGATGGTGATGAGTGGTGATAGTAAATAGTACGGCAATATTTTCAACTTTGGGCAGGTGTCTATAATGAGTTGTTGAAGACATTTCATAATTACAATTGTTTTATTAGTTCTCTTCATCAACCACTCATCAATATCATCCCATTTCTCCCATTCCCAAAATTCCTCAAATTTAAGTATCTTCAATTTTGGAAATGATAGGAAAGATGTTGATGTATCTTTTTCTTTTTCTACTCCCATAAATTCAACACCCACTCTTTTCACTTCCATATTTTTTAGGTATAGCTCTTCCAGGCATGCTAACTTCCCTAATGGAGGCAATTCTTCACAATTTCTACATTTAGTAATCGTAAGCACCCTAAGAACATTCAACTTCATCATCCATTTTGGAGACAACGTCTTCAACTTTGGGCAGAAATAGAGAGTGAGTTCTTGAAGGCATGGCATAACTGTAATTGTCTCCATCAACCACTCATCAATATCATCCCACTCTTTCCATTCCCAAAACAATTCAAATGAAAGTTTCTTTAATTTTGGAAATGATATGAAGGATGATGATGGATATTTTTCTTTTTCTATTCCCATAAATTCAACACCCACTCTTTTCACTCCCACGAATAATAGTTCTAACTCTTCAAGGCACGGCAACTTCCCCAATGGAGGCAATTCCTCACAATTTTCACATCTATAAATCTTAAGCTTCTTGAGTAGATTTAGCTTCATCATCCAACTTGGGAACAACATCTTGCCTTTATACTCTTCTATGCTTAATTCTTCCAAATCCAAAGGTGGCTCTAAAGCTTCAAGTAACTCTTTCTCATCTTTCATCCCATTATCTCCTTCATCTATCTCTTCCACATCTTCTTCCACATTAAAAATCAAACTCAAACCATTGACATTGTTTCCCTTCATAAGTTGATTTCTAGCCTCTTCTAGCTTTCGCACATGTCCCAACCCTCTTATCCTCAAACCTGCCATATTTTATATAACTATTATCATCAAACTTCCTATATTTGACAATTAAAATTTATAAGACAAGAATATATCAAATTAAATAACTCTACTTTCTCAAAAAAACAAACTCTACTTTTATATATCAATTTATTAGAAGACAAAAAGAATAAAAGAATAATTTAACTAATTTAACAATTACATGTAAAAAATATTAAAATTCTAATTTAAGAATAGTATTTTACTATTTTAATCATAATATATTTTGACAATTTTTAATAAAAATAATATTATTTTTAATTTAAAAAATAATCTTGCCATGAATATATTGATAATATAGATTAGTTAACATAATATTGAAAAAAAATCAGAAAATGCAAATTTTGTATTAATATGTTTGATTTTATAATTATTAAAAGAACATAATTTATAAATTCAAAGAAATAGTTAATACATTAAAAATACAATTAATTAAGAGGAGTAAACAAAGAATTAGAAAGTACCTGGTTGAATTGTAAGATGAGGTATGTGTGAAAGTTTGTCTCTTTGGGCCTCTTGTTGAAGAACATCACATTGACGTATATCCAATGTTTGAAGTCTGGGGGTGATGGGTGGCGATAGTAAATAGTACGGCAATGTCTTCAACTTTGGGCAGAAGTAGATAAAGAGTACTTGAAGTGATAGCATAATTGTAATTGTCTTATTAATTT
Organism: Erythroxylum rotundifolium; assembly: GCA_027563915.1. Taxonomy (NCBI): domain Eukaryota; kingdom Viridiplantae; phylum Streptophyta; class Magnoliopsida; order Malpighiales; family Erythroxylaceae; genus Erythroxylum; species Erythroxylum rotundifolium. The sequence continues at coordinate 35,812,178 of JAOSBO010000209.1, read as the reverse complement.
TCTCCATCAACCACTCATCAACATCATCCCACTCTTCCCATTTCGTAAATTCCTCAATTCGAAGTATCTTCAAGTTTGGAAATGACAGGAAGGATGTTGATGCATCTTTTTCTTTTTCTATTCCCATAAATTCAACTCCCACTCTTTTCACTTCCATATTTTTTAGGTATAGCTCTTCCAGGCATGGTAACTTCCCCAATGGAGGCAATTCTTCACAATTTCCAGAGTTATAAATCGTAAGCTTCTTGAGTAGATTTAGCTTCATCATCCAACTTGGGAACAATGTCCTGCCCTTATACTCTCTTATACTTAATATTTCCAAATCTGAAGGTGGCTCTAAAGTTTCAAGCAACTCTTCCTCATCTTCTTGCACATTATCTCCTTCAACTGTCTCTTCCTCATCTTCTTCCACATCAAAAATCAAACTCAAATAAATGACGTTTTTTTTTTTCATAAGCTGGGCTTTTCTAGCCTCTTCTTGCTTTCTCACATGTCCTAACCCTCTTATCGTCAAACGTCCTATATTTAACAATTAAAAATTTATAAGACAAAAATATATCAAATGCAATAACTCTACTTTTATCCCAAAAAAAAAATCTACGTTTATATATCAATTTATTAGAAGATAAAAAGAATAATGGAACTAGTTTAACAATTACATTTAAAATTTCTAAAATTCTAATTTAAGAATAGTATCAACTATTTTAATCGTAACATGTTTTGAAGATTTTTAATTAAAAAATAATTTTTTAATTTAAAAAGTAATATTGCCATGAATATATTGATAATATAGATTAGTTAACATAATATTAAAAACTAAGAAAATACAAATTTTTTATTAATATGTTTGATCTTATAATTATTAAAAGAACATAATTTATAGATTAAAAGAATTAGTTAATATATTAAAAAATACAATTAATTGAGAGGGAGTAAAGAAAGAATTATAAAGTACCTGGTCGAATCTTGAGATGAGTTATATGAGAAAGTTTGTCCTTTTGAACTTCTGCTTCAAGAACAACACACCCAGTTATATACAATGTTTGAAGTCTGGTAGTGATGGGTGGCGACAGTAAATGGTACGGCAATGTCTTCAACTTTTGGCATCTGTAGATGGAGAGTTCTTGGAGGCATGGCATAACTGTAATTGTCTCCATCATATCATCCCACTCTTCCCATTCCATAAATTCATGAAATTGAAGTATCTTCAATTTTGGAAATGATAGGAAGGATGTTGATGCATCCTTTCCTTTTTCTATTCCCAAAAATTCAGCACCCACTCTTTTCACTCCCATATCTCTTAGGTATAGCTCTTCAAGACACGACAACTTTCCCAATGGAGGCAATTCTTCACAATTTCCAGAGTTATAAATTGTAAGCTTCCTAAGTAGATTCAGCTTCATCATCCAACTTGGGAACAACGTCTTGCCTTTATACTCTCTTATGTATAATCTTTCCAAATCCGAAGGTGGCTCTAAAGCTTCAAGTAACTCTTCCTCATTTTTCATCCCATTATCTCCTTCCAATGTCTCTTCATCATCTTCTTCCACATTAAAAATCAAACTCAAATCAATGATGTTTTTTCCCTTCATAAGTTGGTTTCTAGCCTCTTCTAGCTTTCTCACATGTCCCAACCCTCTTATCCTCAAACCTGCTATATTTTACATATCCATTACTAAAATTAATAATTAGAAGTTTACAAGACAAAAATATATCAAATAAAATAACTCTATTTTAACCACAATATATTTTGATAATTTTTAATTAAAAATATTTTATTTTTAATTTAAAAAGTAATATTGCCATAAATATATTGATAATAACGTAATATTGAAAAAAATCAGAAAATACAAAAATTGTATTAATAAGTTTGATTTTATAATTATTAAAAGAACATAATTTAAGCATTAAAAAATAGTTAATACACTAAAAATATACAATCAATTGAGACGGAGTAAACAAAGAATTAGAAAGTACCTCGTTCGATAATCGTGAGATGAGGTATGTGAGAAAGCTTATCTTTTTGGACTTCTTGTTGAAGAACATCACACCTAGCTATATACAATTCTTGAAGTCTAGTGGTGATGCGTGGCGACAGTAAATGGTACGGCAATGTCCTTAACATTCGGCACCTGTAGATAGAGAGTTCTTGAAGGCATGGCATAACTATAATTGTGTTATTGTTAATTCTCTCCATCAAACACTCATCAATATCGTCCCACTCTTCCCATTCCCAAAACAACTCAAATGAAAGTATCTTCAATTTTGGAAATAATAGGAAGGATGTTGATGCATCCTTTTCTTTTTCTATTCCCATAAATTCAACACCCACTCTTTTCACTTCCATATTTTTTAGGTATAGCTCTTCCAGGCATGGTAACTTCTCCAATGGAGGCAATTCTTCACAATTTCTACATTTACTAATCGTAAGCACCTTGAGTACATTCAACTTCATCATCCATTTTGGAGACAATGTCTTCAACTTTGGGCAGAAATAAAGAGTGAGTTTTTGAAGGCATGGCATAATTGTAATTGTCTCCATCAACCGCTCATCGATATCATCCCACTCTTCCCATTCCCAAAACAATTTAAATGAAAGTTTCTTCAATTTTGGAAATGATACGAAGGATGTTGATGGATCTTTTTCTTTTTCTATTCCCATAAATTCAACACCCACTCTTTTCACTTCCATATCATAAAGGTATAGCTTTTCAAGGCACGACAACTTTCCCAGTGGAGGCAATTCCTCACAATTTTCACTTCTATAAATTGTAAGCTTCCTGAGTAGATTTAGCTTCATCATCCAACTTGGGAACAACGTCTTGCCTTTATACTCTTCTAGGCTTAATTCTTCCAAATCCGAAGGTGGCTCTAAAGCTTCAAGTGGCTCTTCCTCACCTTTCATCTCATCATCTCCATCAACTGTCTCTTCCTCATCTTCTTCCACGTTAAAAATCAAACTCAAATAAATGATGTCTTTTCTCTTCGTAAGTTGGGCTTTTCTGGCCTCTTCTAGCTTTCTCACATGTCCTAACCCTCTTTTCTCCAAACGTCCTATATTTAATAATTAAAAGCTTCTAAGACAAAAGTATATCAAATAAAATAACTCCACTTTTCTCGAAAAAAAAAACTCTACCTTTATATATCAATTTATTAGACGATCAAAAGAATAAAAGAATAATTGAACTAGTTTAACAATTACATGTAAAAAAATATTAAATTCCTAATTTAAGAATACTATTTAAGTATTTTAACCGTAATCTATTTTGATGATTTTTAATTAAAAATGATTTTTTTATTTAAAAAGTAATCTTGCCATGAATATATTGACAATATAGATTAGTTAATCTAATATTGAAAAAAAATCAGAAAATACAAAATTTGTATTAATATGTTTGATTTTATAATTATTAAAAGAAAATAATTTACAAATTAAAAGAAATAGTTAATATATTTTAAAAAATACAATTAATTGAGATGGAGTGAACAAATAGAAAGTACCTCGTATAGTCGCGAAATCAGGTATGTGAGAAAGTTTGTCTTTTTGGACTTCTGCTTCAAGAACATCACAGAAACGTATATTCAATTTTTGAAGTCTGGGGGTGATGGTTGGTGACAGCAAATGGTATGGCAATGCCTTTAACTTTCGACAACTTTCGATAGAGAGTTCTTGAAGGCATGGCATAACTATAATTGTCTTATTATTAATTCTCTCCATCAACCACTCATCAATATCATCCCACTCTTCCCATTTCGTAAATTTCTCAAATCGAAGTATCTTCAATTTTGGAAATGATAGGAAGAACGTTGATGCGTCTTTTTCTTTTTCTATTCCCATAAATTCAATACCCACTCTTTTCGCATTTATATCATAAAGGTCTATCTCTTCAAGGCACGACAACTTCCCCAATGGAGGCAATTCTTCACAATTTTCACATCTACGAATCTCAAGCTTCCTGAGTAGATTTAGCTTCATCATCCAACTTGGGAACAACATCTTGCCTTTATACTCTCTTATGCTTAATATTTCCAAATCTGAAGGTGGCTCTAAAGCTTCAAGTAACTCTTTCTCATCTTTCATCCCATTATCTACTTCAACTCTCTCTTCCTCATCTTCTTCAACATCAAAAATCAAACTCAAATTAATGACGTTTTTTTTCTTCATAAGTTGGGCTTTTCTGGCCTCTTCTAGCTTTCTCACATGTCCCAAACCTCTTATCGTCAAACCTCCTATATTTAATAATTAAAATTTTATAAGACAAACATATCAAATAAAATAACTCTACTTTTCTCCCCAAAAAACAAAGTTTACTTTTATATATCAATTTATTAAAAGACAAAACGAATAAAAGAATAATTGAAATAGTTTAAAAATTACATGAAAAAAATCTTGAAATTCTAATTTAAGAGTAGTATTTAACTATTTTAACCGTAATATATTTTGATGATTTTAATTAAAAATAATTTTATTTTTAATTTAAAAAGTAATCTTGCCTTGAATATATTGATAATATAGATTAGTTAACCTAACATTGAAAAAAACAGAAAATACAAAATTTGTATTAATATGTTTGATTTTATACTTATTAAAAGAATATAATTTATATATTAAAAGAATAGTTAATATATTAAAAATTACAATTAATTGAGATGGAGTAAATAAATAATTAGAATGTACCTCGTACAATCGTGAGATTAGGTATGTGAGAAAGTTTGTCTTTTTGGACTTCTGCTTCAAGAACATCACATAAACGTACATTCAATTGTTGAAGTTTGGGGGTGATGGTTGGTGATAGCAAATGGTATGGCAATGTCTTCAACTTTCGGCAACTGTCGATAGAGATTTCTTGAAGGCATGGCATAACTATAATTGTCTTATTATTAATTCTCTCCATCAACCATTCATCAATATCATCCCACTCTTCCCATTCCGTAAATTTCTCAAATCGAAGTATCTTCAATTTTGGAAATGATAGGAAGGATGTTGATGCATCTTTTTCTTTTTCTATTACCATAAATTCAACACCCACTCTTTTCACTCTCATATCATAAAGGTCTAGCTCTTCAAGGCACAACAACTTCCCCAATGGAGGCAATTCTTCACAATTTCCAAAGTTATCAATCGTAAGCTTCTTGAGTAGATTTAGCTTCATCATCCAACTTGGGAAGAACGTCTTGCCTTTATACTCTCTTATGCTTAATATTTCCAAATCTGAAGGTGGCTCTAAAGCTTCAAGTAACTCTTCCTCATCTTCTTGCACATGATCTCCATCAAAACTCAAACTCAATTCGGTGACGCTTTTTTTCTTCTTAAGTTGTGCTTTTCCAGCCTCTTCTAGCTTTTTCACATTTCCCAACCCTCTTATCTCCAATCTTCCTCTAAGATTATTCAACTTTTCCATTTCAACAATTGAAAATGATTTACCCTCATTCACCCTTATAATGAACACAGACAACTCTTTAAGACGCCATAGATTTCTTATTCCTTTGGGAAGACATTTTATCTTACTACACTGCTCAATATTCAAATACATCAAGTTAATTAGTTTCCCAATCCTTTTAGGCAATTTTACCAAATCCCGACAACCGTTAAGAATTAATGCCTGCAAATTGTAACACTCACACAAAGTTTCTGGTAACTTCTTTAGATTTGTATTCGCAGACAAGTCAAGCCACCTGAGATGAACTAATCTATTTATTGAAGATGGGATTTCTCCAATGTCACAACTACTAAGATCTAAGGTCCTTAGACATGTCAAATGATCAAATATATTCTTAAGTGTGTCAACAGTCAATGATGATCTATACCCAAGTAATTGAATGATCAAACTGCGTAATTTAGCGAAATCATAGATATATCTAGGAAATAAAGCATCATTTTCGATCATCAAAGTCAAATGACGAACATTTGCATCTGGATCTAAAGAGTCTCCATTCAACTCTATATCATTTAGGACCTTCACCATCAAGCACTCATTTTTTGCAAATGTTTGGGCTTGACCAATCACCGCGTCATTTACCGTACAAACATTACCATTATTGGATTGAGTTTGAAATAAAGAATGAGCAATTAAATTCTCAAAATAAGTCTCACCAATTATCTCCAAATTTTCATCTTCTTTTCCTTTTAAATAACCTTGAGCCATCCACATCCCAATCATTCTTCTTTTTTCAATCTTAAAATCTTTGGGGAAGATAGCACAATATAAAAAACATTGCTTTAATGGTAATGGCAAATCATAATAACTAAGTTTCAAAGGACCCAATATATCTTCATTTTTCCGTTCCATTTTTCTCAAGACTATCAACCATTCTTCTATAGATGTCTCAAAGCGCAAAAGTTCCCCTATAGTGGTAGCAACAAGAGGCAAACCTTTGCACTTATCAGCAATTTTTCTACCAATGCTCTCGAAAATGTCAGCATAACTTGGAACATGAGTAATTTGACTAATTATTGACCAACATTCCTTTGAAGTCAAAAGTCCTACTTTGTGTATACTGTCAAATTTACATCCCATGACTATAGCAACCCTTTCATTTCGAGTTGTTATTAGAATTGTACTTCCTGACAAACCACACTTGAAAATTTTCTCCAATTCTTCCCATGTCTCACGATTTTCGTTCCAAACATCATCTAGAACCAGCAAAAATTTTTTCTTATTAAGAGAAGCACTTATTTCTTTTATTACATCAGCTAATTCTTTAACATCATGTGCGGAAGAATCACAAAGAGATTCAAGAATTGCTTTTGCAATTTGTATTTCATCAAAAGGCTTCGAAACGCACACCCAAATCTTCTTATCAAAATGAGCTTCGATTTCACTATCATTGTAAACTAATTGAGCTAATGTGGTTTTTCCAATTCCTCCCAACCCCACGAGAGAGATGATATGGGGATTAGATTTGGCCTTAAATATCTGACTTTTGACCTCATCTTTTTCTTCATGTCTACCTTTTACCTTTTGTGTATCAACGAAAGATGTAGTCACGTGTCTCTCGATATGCTTATCAGATATGTTGGTTGAATTAAGTTGATTCCGAACTTTATCGGTTGCAATGTCATCTAGTCTTTGTTGAATTTCTCTTATTTTTTGAGCAACTACTTGGCGAAGACCAACATCACGCTTAGTAAAGCAGAAGCAGCGAAAAATAGAGAGTACCTTGTGCTTGAGCTGAATTTGATTGGAACCCGAAGCGTGGTGTTGATGTTGGAGCTGTGATGTCTGAATCCAAGTCTTCCACTCATCTAAGACATCGTCCATGTCATAGGAAACAGCTTTGAGATTGGACAACCAGTTCTTGACAGAAGCCTCCGTCAGTTGTTGCTCCTCTGCATCGTCTAGGAGGGCCCGCATGGACTCAAAATTGGTCACGAGTTTCTTAACGTCATCTTTAAGTCCAGACACCAACTTCACCTCTTCTCGTATGGAACTAAGCCCCATGGAGGTTAGGGCCTCCACCACAGCAGAAATAATAGCATCAACCATTTTCAGGGATCTAAGGGTAAGCAAAATGGTTATGAGAATTTGAAGAAGACAATGGTTGCAGAGAGCCGGAAATGAAATTCTCTATTTATAGACTATTTGAAAACAGCTTGAGAGGAAGTTTCATTGCCGTACGTGGGGAAGGGAAGGAAGGAAGGGACTCGCTACCAGTCAGCTATATTGAAAAGTCAATGAAAACAGCTTGCCTTATTAATTGTCTCCATCATCAATATCATCTACTCTTCCCATTTAAAAAATCCATCAACCACATCTTTTTTGAGATTTCTTGAAGGCATCATATAATTGTAATTTTCTTATTATTAATTCTCCCGTCAACTACTTATTAATATCATCCCTTTTTTTATTCTCATAAATTCGACACCGTTTTTTTACTCCCATATGGTACAGCTCTTCAAGGCATGGTAGCTTCCCCAATGGAAGCAATTCCTCACATTTTTCATAGGTATGCCTTTACTAGTTACTTACAAAACTAACAAATTAATTACATGGAAGTGCTATTTCAATTAAAAATATCAAAATATGTAGGCTTGGCAAATTTTATATTAATTTTTGAAAATTAATGGATAAAACAACGTTTTTCAAATAAATATTTTTAAAATAATAAAATATTACATTTAATTAAAACCTTAAAAATTTTAATTTTTATTAAATAAATTATAACCAAATCATCTATAGCAAGGCAGAATCTCTTTTTATTGATAATTGTATAGATCTTCCTTAACATATTCTTTGATTTTTTGAAATAATGTGTGAAAGATCCGATAATTGTTTTAATTGAAAGCTTCCCAAACGCACAATAGACATTTTTTAATTAATTACACTAAATCTCTTATAATCTAATAATTCTTAATTTATAAAAAATTAACATTTTTGTTTAAAATAACTTTGAATTTTTAATTATTTTTATCGTAACAGTAGATTTTCAGTACTTTCAAAAAACATAAGTAATTATATATGCAATCGATGCCTTAAATATATTTTTAATAAAAAAGTTAATGCAAAAGAAAAATTAATAAAAGCATAATTAAAAAATAATTAATTATGAGAGAGAATAAAGTATCTCTTTATGAGAAATGATGCATTAAAGGGATATGTGAAAAACTTTGTGCTTTTGGATTTGTTGTTCAAGAACATCACTTTAAGTTCAATAGACAAATGAAGATGACTTTAGCCGACCCGTTATCAGCCTGCATCGTCAAGTTCTCATCGGATTTGATTTGTCTCAAAATCTACAAAGAGAAAACAGATTATGCATATCTATAAGATCAAATAAACTAATGTGACGGTTCATGTAACGAACCACAAAAGCCACAGATACAACCTTTACGACAGTTATTTGTATGACAGCGACTAATTCAAATCCCATTGAGAAAGAGTAATCTTTGGCTCTTTGCGCCATTAACCCTTATAGACTATGTATGGTTGCGTTTGGAACTACGGTATAGTGAAGATAAGTACTAATCTATCGCAGTTTTTAAAGTAGTCACATGTTTGAATTTGCGGCCGACAACTGCAGGTTGAAAAAACTGCGGTGCTACCACAGAAATAGATAAATAGAAAGGAAGCTGTGGTAGAAAACTGCTTATGCAGTAAAAATTTTACCTTTCAATAATAATCTTATGATATTTTAGCATTTTCCATTATACCCTTATTTAATTAATAGAAGAAAGTTTTTGCCAATAGTACTTAAGTAAGGTGAAATATTTTATTTACTAAATTTATTTTATTTATATTTTCTTATTTTAATTTAATAATTTAATATT
>JAOSBO010000209.1:35767121-35778947 GCA_027563915.1 Erythroxylum rotundifolium | reverse complement strand
CTAAACAAGTGGGAGAGGCAAAAAAGTAAACGTCACATTTAATATTCACTAATAAATAAAAATAAGTTATAAAAAATTATTAAAATAAATAATTTTATTCAGATACAATAAAATTTGAACCTGGTCTTACAAACTCAAAAGTGATTAAGTATTTTTTCTCTCTAATAATTTCTGAGAGTTTTCATAATATATTGAGTAAGGTTTATGTTAGAAAATATTTCAGTCCAATGATTGAGCTTACTTCTTGTAAAATTTCCAGAAAGACACAGTCACAAACTAACAGAAAGAAAGAAGACTCGGCAAAGTTAAGTATTTGTATCATATGTGACCTTTTAGTCAGTATGTTTAACCATATTCGAGCATGAACTGCCATGTAAAGACTATCATTTACTACCAAAGTCACGAACACGGCAAGTCCTTAACGCTTACCCTACCATTGAGAAATAACTAGTAAACAAACTTTTTCACAACGACAGGGTCTAACGTCAAAAAAGAAGACTTGGAAAAGTTAAAGCAGAGAAAGCAGATGGTTGTACTATATTTGACCCTCCAATTGCTATGTTAACTTCCTTGACCAAAAACTCATATTCGATCTTGAATTGTCACGACAAGGAGAAAGAAGAGCTGGAAAAATAAGCAAACGGTAGGGTAAGGACTTATGTATAGTTGGTTGACCTATTTATTTATATATATTACTTCATAAACTTTCCTTTATCAAGCACTAAGGTCTCGTCACCGTAAATATCATCTTTTTTTTGAAAAATCACTAAAATATTATCTTCATCATTACTTGAAGACTAGAAAAAAGAAATGAATATCTTACTTGAGGTCTTATTATGAAACAATTCTTATTATTATATTGGTAAGACAAAACAAAACACAAGAAAATGTGAAAGAATTGGAAAAATAAGTACTATAATTAAGATTTACTTTTTTAATTATATAATTTAATTCTATCGTATTTTAGTCTAAATATTTATGTAAATATATGCATAAATCACCAAAATGTGATAGATAGATTAAAGAAATCCGATTTTAATCTAATACTTGAAACATTGATAATTTTGAGTTTAAATTTAATTTTATAATTTAAATTTAAAAATGATGAAGAAAACAAATGGGGTAACGTGTGTGACTCTGTAATTAATGTATAGATTAACAAGAAAAAGATAAACTTCAAATAATTAGAAAAAATAAATATTTTATCTTAAACTAATTTATTTTGATATTCTTGACTAAAAATCAATATTGCTATTATCATTTATTATAAAGGTAGACTTTATGTTTTTTGTTATCGAAAATTGAAAAAATTAAAATCATTAATTTTCTATACAATTTGTTTAACAATAATTATATAATTAGTTATTCCTATATAATTTATGAGATAAACAACTCAAGCGAATATATTTATATAACTTACTATTCTTCAATCAAATCACACCTTGCCGTTTTAATTACTTTAGAAATAATTTATGAGAAGAAATGTCCACATGAAAAGATGATTGACATGTCACCAAAAGACTTTTTCACATTTCATAGACTAAAAATGTCTACAAAGGTAAAGATCAAATGGACTAACATGAAACAAGAAGACTTAGACAAATTAGTGAGAAAAAATAGATAACGGCTGTACCCTGCAATTGTTCTCGACCAAAGATCCATATTCTAATTTAAATAGTCAAGAAAAGTTGGTCTTTCCACGTTCTTTGACGGATTGGCATGTATGTGATGTACAACTAACACTTCAATAACGTATCAGTAAATGATTAATAAAATAAAAAAAGTTAGAGTAGTTAAATAAAATTATAATAATCATTAAGTTAGAAGTAATATTATCACAGATTATTTTCATTTTAAAAGTGATAGAAAAAAATGAATATTTTAGTTAAGCTCTCATCAAAATATAACAATAATAAGTTTGAGACAAGAGCAATTAAAAAAATGGAAGAATTGGAAAAATAATCAGCATAATTAAGATTTGTTTATTTCATTTATTTTTAAACTCTAATTTCAACATAAAAATTTTCTTATATTTTAGTTTATATAATATAAGAATTTTTTTAAAAAATTAGAGTTTAAAAATTATATATATATATATATGTATATTCAGTCAAACCACATCTCATCACTTTAGAAATAACTCGGAAGCAAAATTTTTCTCAATGACAATTTTTTTGACTAAAAATTCATATTTGAGCTAAAATTGTCAGAAAAAACGTGGGTCCTTCAATATCCTTCTACAGGTTGATATGCACATAAGCCTCTGTCTTAATCAGTGAAAAGTAAAATTAAAATTAAAGTAATTAAATGAAAATAAATAATTAATGTAAATGAACTCATAAAAATAGTTTTATTCTTTTTCAAAATATAAGATTAATACCTTGTATTTATGAAATCAGGCTTATAACTTTTTATATTAAAGTTATTTTAAAAATTAAGTTTTATTGATAGTTTTAAATTTAGAAATGAACTAAAAATAATCAAGATCATATAACAATATATTAAAATGAATTAGAAATAATCAAGACATGGACTGATGACTAACATAAAACAAAAAGAACATAGATACGCTTAGATGGACTAACATGAAACAAGAAGACTTGGAAAAATTAGTGAAAGAAACAGATAATTGTTGTACCCTCCAGTTGTTCTGGACTTAAAGATCCATATTCTAACTTGAATGGTGAAGAAAAGTTAATCTTTCCGTGTCGTTTTATAGGTTGATATGTATGTGATATACAACTAACACTTAAATAATTTGTCAATAAATGAATAATAAAATTAAAAGTGTTAAGAACCTCCGTTCTCGACGCAACAAACAATTCGATTGCTTCCTATACTAAGGCTTCGGAGTTCTGAAATGGAAGAAATATTGAGGCGTTAAAGTGCCAATATCTATAGATGCGAATCTAAAACCGTCAGGAATGAGTTGATAGACTCAACCTGTTATGGCATTACACCAAACACCACCAACAACAGTTAACGTCTTTCCCCAGCATATATTTAAAAATATAAATATAACATTAATTATTCCTTTTAATGAAAAATTATATGATTTTACTAGGATAATATTCCACTTGTATAATACCAGCTTAACTCATTTATTGTAATAAATGATTTTATGGTTCTAATTATTAACAATTCAAAGACATGGATTAACAGAGAGGACAAAAATGAGCAAAATTTTCCATAAAAATAGAGACTAATGGAAAAAGAGAAGACTTAGAAAAAGCAGGTGATAGTTGTAACAATCTATATGTGAGCCTTCAGTCAGTTCGTTTAACCATGAATTGTCAAGAAAATTTGGTTTTTCGATAGTCTTCTATAGGCTGAGATGCATGTAATATGCAGATAAGTCTATGTCTGAATAAGAGTAATTAAATAAACATAAATAATTATTGTAATAAACTCACACGATATTTTTAATTATTTTCAAATTATAAATTATATTTTAACACTGAGATTATCATTTTCAAAAGCTTATAAACTTTTTGTTTTAAGATTAAAAATAATCAGGAGCATATAACTATATAATGAAATGAATTATGAAATAATGATAATATTTTTAAAATAAAAATTAATAAATATAAAATTTATAGTCTTCTAGTTTGCTCCTTTTAAATATTGAATAAGAGGGTGATTTTTATATGAACTACAAAAATGATTAAAACCCAAACAAAGTCGGTTTGATGTCAACGTATTAAGTTTAATTTGATTCAAATCTAATCCAAAATATTCTTATAAATATAGATAATTATAAATATTTTCCTTTGCATTTTTAATAATTAATTTAGATTTGTTGATGTTAAATTTGAAATTTGAATCCAAAAAATTTAAATTTGATCAAACAAATGAGTTTATTCTTTTAAAATATGTCTAAAATCAAAATAGGCTTAAGTTTAGACCTATTTTTTAGATCTACCAAATATTTTTGGATTAAATTCAATTTGGATTGGACCAATAGTATTCCAAAACCCTTATTTTGTAAGACTATCATTCTTTCTTTATATATATATATAATAGACTCTTAGTTTTCACTATAGTTATAGAATGAGACAAAAATATTTTTGTCTCTCTAATAACGAAATCAACAGAGATTAAGGTTACGTTTGAATCTGTGGTGTGGTGAGGATAAGTACTTATCCACCATAATTTTCAAATACAGTCACATGTTTGGATCTGTGGGTAAACTACCGGAAGTTGGAGGAAAGTGCGGTGTCACCTCAAAAATCAATAAATAGAAAGAGTGGTATGGAAGGAAAGTACCTTTGCGGTAGAAATTCTACTTTCCATTAATAACCTTCTGATAATTATTATTTTTCATTATACCATCAACTAATGAACATTATCAAATAATTTATTCCCAAATTTTATTTTCTTTATTTTAATTTAATATTTTATTATTTATAATTTTGATTATATAATTTTAAAGATACCTAGATTTATGAAATATCTCAATGATATCTTGTTAACATAGAATTGTAATTTAAATTATAATTTTTCAATAATATAAATAAGTACATATCAAGAAAAACATAACGAAAGATATGTTATATATTTTGTTATTTATAATTTTAAATTTATATGACTAATAGTATTTTTTTAATTATTTATACAACAATTAATAATTTATTAAATCAATGGACATTTTAGTTATTTTGTCTCTTTTTAGCAACCACAACCGTACCTGCCAAACACCTATTTTTACGTTTTAGCAGTTACCAAAACAGCAATCCTAAACACGTAAGTACTTATTAAGAATAAATACTTATTATTTTAGCAGGTTAATTTCTACAGATTATCAACCGCCACCGCTTTCCCAAATCAAACCTAATTTTTTTCTGTCTAATAATTTTTGAGAGTTTTCATAATTCATTGAGTAGGTTTTATGTTTGAAAATATTTCAGTGCAATGATTAAGCTTACTTCTTGTAAAATTTCCACAAGGACACAGTCACAAACTCACAGAAAGATAGAAGACTTGGATAACTTAGTGAGAAACAGCAGGCAATGGCTGTACCATATATGACCTTTTAGTCTGTATGTTTAATCATATTCGAGCATGAATTGCCGTGTAAAGACTATCATTTACTACCGAAGTCACGAACACGGCAAGTCCTTAACGCTTACCCCATCATTGAGTAATTATTAGGAATAATATTAGACTTATCTGCTCCTATGATTAGGAATTTATTAGTAATGATATTATATGCAAATATATTAGTAGAAAATTTATAATTTTAAATATTGAGAATTCAAAAAAATAAACTAATTTATTTTTAAATATTTTTAATGATAATTATATATAAGTAATTTTTATATAATTTATATCATTCTATTTTCCAATCATATTCGAACAAGTTTTTAAATTCATATTCGAGCTTTTTTGACCAAAAATTCATATTCGAGCTTGAAATTTTTAAAAAAGTGGGTCCTTCAATATCCTTCTATAGGTTGATATGCAACTAAAGTCCCTGTCTTAATAATAAGTGAAAAGTAAAATTAAAATTAAAGTAATTAAATGAAAATAAATAATTAATGTAAATAAACTCATAAATATTTTTATTCTTTTTCAAAATATAAACCATTTCCTTTGTTTTTTTAACCAAGTCTACTATACATGCGGACCACGCATTAAAGCCCCACCCTTGCAGCAGTAGTAACAATGAAAACTTAGGGAGACAAGAGCAGGTAATGGCTGTACCATATGTGACTTTTTAGTCGGTATGTTTATCCATATTCTAGCAAAAATTGCCGTGTAAAGACTACCGTTTACTACCGAAGTCACGAACACGGCAAGTCCGTAACGCTTACCCTACCATTGAGAAATAGACAAGGACTAACGCCAAAAAAGAAGACTTGGAAAAGTTGAGGAGAGAATAATTAAATGAAAATCAATGACTATCACGAATAAACTCATAAAAATATTTAAATTTATTTTTTACTCTAATTTTAAAATAGATTTTTTCATATTTTAATTTAAATATTTGTAAATTTTTATGTATAAACCATCAAAGATAATAGACTAACTTTAAATTGCTTAGAAAATTCTCCTTTATCTAGGAAGTTACTTATGTAGCCACAAAGGATTTATTACGAATAATATCATACCATTTTGCTTCTATGATCGGGAATTTGTTAGTGATAATATTATATGCGAATATATTAGTAGAAAATTTATAATTTTAAATATATTAATAGAAAATTTATAATTAAAAAAGTTAAACTTATTTATTTTTATATATTTTTAATGATAATTATATATGAGTAATTTTTATATAATTTATATCATACTATTTTCCGATCAAAGAAATAACTAGTAAACAAACCTTTTCACAATGACATGGACTAACGTCGAAGACTTAGAAAAGTTACGGAGAGAGCAGATGGTTATACTATATATGACCCTCCAATTGCTTTGCTTAAGTTCCTTGACCAAAAACTCACATTCGAGCTTGAATTGTCACGACAAGGAGAAAAAAGACTTGAAAAAAATGGCAAATGGTAGGATAAGGCTTTATATATAGTTGGCTAACTTATTGACTTATACTATTCATCACTTTAGTTGTAAATAGTAGGATTAGGGGGTGACACGGACTAATATAAAAAAGAATACTTGAAAAAATAAGCAAATAGTAGAGTAATTATTTATATACAATTGGCTGATCTTAACTTTGTCGACCATAACATTGTCAATGCTACAATTATCTAAAATTCTACAGACACATTCCCAATCGAAAACTCACATGTCTTTTACATTTCATTACATCTATGAGTCCAAAATTAAAACTCGACACAATCATTCAAATACATTCAATTCTTAAACCCTAAATCAGAGAAAATGCAAAATAAAAGCTTCAACTTTCCTCTGATAAATCAAGGCATCCTGGTATTTTTGTAGTTTGAGATAGGCTTCACCGAGAGACTGACAATTGAGCAACAAGTGCTTCTCTGGCAAGTACTTTATGGATACTTGGTAATCAATATGCAACCACCTTAGAGCCTCCACGTACTCTCCTTTGTTCTTCAATATGTCCCCGATCACATTCGCCCACCAAGCTTTCCCTTGCCGCTTTCCTTCCGACCGGGCGTTCTTGTACGATACCTTAGCAGCGCTCAGTTGGGCAGTGTCTTTGGGCATTAATCAATGTCAAGGGTTACAAAAAATCGAAGCAGAGAAAGAAAAATGAAGTAAAGATGAAAACTTTCCTTTTTCACTGATTTTGAAAATCCTTTTGGTCAAAAACTGTAGCAATTTTTCCCGCCAAACTGGTTTTGTTTATTGGGCCTTAGGCTCAAAGTTCTTGGACCCTTAGGAGCGGACCTGATTACTTAATCAACATTTGACTGTAAAGTTCGTATCTTAATCACTTTCTATAGTAAATTCACTCATTTTGCTTGGATCTGTTGTGTTTCCGTCTCGCCATCCATTCGCCTTCGCTATTGGATCTTCGTGGAGGTGCAATCTGACAACGATTTTCAACTATTTAGGTTTGTTTCCGCAATCTATGAGATCAATTGTTTAGTTGATGAGATAACTTGCTTGATTAGGTTGAATAACTGGATGGGTTTGGCTTAACTTTTAGTTTTCTTGTCCCTGAATGTGTGTGTTCTTATTGTAAATTGTAGTAACAACCCACTTGGAAGAAGAAAGAAATCTCTAAGTGCAATTGGGTTGCTTAGCATCATTCGTAAAATCAAGAGGAAGGAGAAGGAAATGCGTATACTTATGGTGTATGTCCTCTTTTGTTTTTGTCTCTATATTATGGATAAGTATATACATTGTTCTGAAATTCTTGTGAGCCGTTTAGGGACCTTGACAATTCTGGGAAGACGACGATTGTACTGAAGATCAATGGGGAAGACACCAGCATAATCAGCCCCACCCTTGGCTTCTATATCAAAACTACCAATTATCAAAAGTAAGCCACTTCCTCTCCGTCTATAATTGGAGATACCATTTTTTCGGATACTTCCGAAATGTCAAATGCTATACCCTTGACTGCGGTTTAATAATAATGAATTGAATATGTGTGTGTATTTGTTTTCGTGGGTAATGTCCATGGAGAGTTTCAGTTGAATGTCAAATAATATTGAAGAAATAACATCAACTCTCGTAAGGAAACTAAAATAAAAATAAAAATAGGTATTATAGACATAAACACAACTTATAAACAACATTGTTTATTATTATAAATTGAAGCATATCAAAAAGTACTCTAAATACGACATATTACAGATAAAAAATTACCTTATCCCTAATTTTGATAAAAAGGAAAATTTATCTACAAAAAAGTAGTAGCTACTGTTGATAGTCTTCTCAATGAAATAGAACCATGCCTGTCGCCAATATGGGTTTATGTACAAAATTGCAAACATTGTGGCTAATATAATAGTAAAAGTCACAAAAAAACTTATACAAAAGGCATTCACGTCGACAAGCCCATCATCAACTTCATCATCATTTGAAGATGGTAGTGTGGGTATTTCTGAATTGTAACTCTTCGATAGTGGTAACCCGCAGAGGAAAGGATTCCCTTCGTAACTACTCTCACCAAAAGTAGCAAATTGAGCAACCCTGTTGGGTATCTCACTAGAAACGTTATTGTAAGACATGTTGAAAACTTCTAAGAAGTTTAGCTGTGTAAGCTGATGAGGAATTGTTCCGCTCAAGTTGTTGTAAGAAAGATCCAATGTCTCAATTTTAGACATGTTTGAGAATGAGGAAGGAATAGGTTCGAATAATCTATTACGTGATAGGTTCAAAAGGTGAATACCTTGAATACTTCCAAATTTGTAAGGAATTTGACCTTTCAAATTGTTGTTGGAGAGATCCAATCCAACAAAGTCCATGCTCAAGAGTTGCAGCATTTCGTAAGCATAAACGTTTCCCTTCACTACAAATTCAAACTCTCCATTATTAACTAGAACTGTATCACCAAAATTTTTGTTTTTATACTTATACGAATAATTGGTGGAGAATCCGGAGAGCTTATTATGTGAAAGATTAACTACTTTAAACTTATTTGTCATCTTCCACAAATTAATTGGGATCTCTCCTGTAAAATTGTTATGACTTAAGAAAAAATACCTTAACTTATATAACTTTTCAATCCACTTTGGAATGATACCAATTAAACAATTATGACTAAGATCCAGAACTCTCAAATTATTGGAAAGGGAAATTAAATTGGGAAAAGGTCCTTCCAATCTATTTTCCGACAAATAAATTTGTTCCAACTGCAAAGTTCCAAATATTACAGGTATGCTTCCAGAAAGCTTGTTATTTTAAAGATCAAGCACTTCAAGAGAATGCATTATCCCAATCCACTTCGGCACTTTGTCAAATAGTTTGTTATCATGCATGGCAAATGCGTGTAACAAAGAACAATTAGACAAACTTTCCGGAATGCTTCCAATAAACTCATTTTTTGATAGATCTAACCAATTTAACCTTGGAAAATATGCACCCATCTCAATTGGAATGTGACCGTAAAGATGATTTCTGGAGATGTCCAAATAGATTAAAGTTGCATTAGGATTATGTGCTGGAAAACCTAAAGATCCCGAAAGAGAACAATTGGAGAGAACAAGAATTTCTAATTTTGTATTGTTTTCTAGTAACCAACTTGGAAAGCCCAACCCTACCATTGGAATGCCAGAAATTTTGAGACCGTGCAAATCATGTTGATGGTATAAAAATTCAGGAAATGATCCTCCTCCAGAGGTGGAACTTAACCAAAAACTCTCCAATTGAAACTTGGGTGTCAAATTACGATTGACTACCTCTGTTTCTGTATAAACTTCATTTCCATGAGAATCAAAGTTCTTGAGTTTGGAGAGGTTGAAGAATGGAGAAAGTGAACTTGGAATTTCAAACTGATTGTCACTCAATGTTAAAGACTTGAGAGAGGTGAGGAATTTCAATGGAGATTGAGGTATTTTTCCCGTAAAGTGATTATTGGAGAGATCTAGGTCTTGAAGCAGCGTCAAATTCACCAAACAATTGGGCAAATTACCACTCAGATTATTGCCAGAAAGATCGAGCACCCGAAGATTTGTGAAGTGACATAAGCCTAAATGTATATTAAAGAGAAGGAGATTAGACAGATGGACAACCACCAGGGACTTCAAATTTTATTATTAAGGAAATTAACTAACCTTGAATGTTGCCAATGAGATTAAGATTTGACAAGGATAAAGTCTCAAGCAAAGTCATATTTGCAATGCACTGTAGTATGGTATTGATATTAGACAAGCCTGCAATTATAGAGAAAACTATTATTAGATTTAATAAATATTACACTAATAAATTATTGAAAAAGGAAATAATAAAATCTACAACTTACTTTGTGAAGCATCTGTTGTGTACATGGTTAAAGTCCATTATATTTTCCCTTTTGTCTTCTTTATTTGGTGAAAACAGGATACAAATATTTTTTGCTAATTAGTTCGCAGTCTTAATATAATAGAGGAATTGTTCAAGAGGGATATCTTAAAAATAATTTCTTGAAATACTTTGCGTAATTTTCACCTTAATCTTTTACAAAATTTCTAAATAAGTTCTTACAGTTTTCTTCATTACTATTTTCATGGTATAATGAGTAGTATTTTAATAAAGTTGAAGTGCAATGATTATTATTTTAGTAAGTTTATGGAGTAAAGTAGTACTAGAAATAACGATAAAGGCTTAGATTTTTTTGTGAAATGTTGAATTTGCACATTATACTTTTAATAAATTATGTATGATATAAGAAAATTGTTTTAATAACAAAATCATGGCATTTTGATTTATTGATTGTAACTTTTGTACCAATTTCAATGTGATTATAATAAAATATTAAAAAAATTTAGAATCGAGGTATACATAAATTATTAGATAAACAAATTGATTATTCTTTATTTAAAGAAGATGATTAGGAAAAGTAAGAGTTATCTAGGTATAACTTACTCTGTGAACCATCCATGCTTAAAGTCTGAAGAGAACGAAGAGCACCAAGACTTTGTAAAAAGTTCACATCCAAAGAAGAGTCATTCAGGTATAACTCTTTCACATTATTCAGCTCTATTTTGAAGAAAAGAAAAAAATTGTTATATAAAATTTAACATAAGTGCAAAGACAATTCTAATTTTAATTCAAATAAAAATATCCGTTTAACTTGCCTTGTGAAAATGATACTTCTATAAAACTATTGAATTCTAAATAAAGTGACTCAAGGTTTGGGAACGCGTTTAATGATTCCAACTGAAAGTTGCTTCCCATATCTTCTAGCCAGAGGATGCTTACGTTACCGTGACCTTTAATATCTAAAAGAAGTGGAAAAAATAATTAGAAAAATATAGATTTTATTACCAAGTTTGTTTTTCATGAGTTGCTTGAATTTTAACTAACACATTTATTTAAATAAAAAAGAACAAAAGTATATAATTACGCTATTAAATAAGATTTGAGTATTACCTTTAGGTACACTAAACTTGACAATTTTGTTGCCGCTAATGTCTAACTTCTCTAGATTGAACAACGCAACCAAGTCTTGTGAGCAACCAAAAAAAAAGCAAACTTGCTTAGATGTTATTAATACAATTAAAACCAAATATCAATTCTTTTAATGATTAAAAGAAAATATCAACGAACCTTCCATGTTGATTAATCCTTTTAACCGAGTGTAAGAAATATCTAAAGTTTTAAGAGAGTGAAGTCCACGCAACAATGGTATTACGTTGTTGTTCAAATCATTATTTCCCAAATGAAGGATCTCTAAGTTCTTCAGCTTCTGTAATTCTTCGATACCTATAAATTTCACTCACATACTTCAACTTAATAAAA
>JAOSBO010000209.1:35687781-35710452 GCA_027563915.1 Erythroxylum rotundifolium | reverse complement strand
ATTCAAAAAATTAAGCTAACTATTTTTAAAATATATCTTTTAAAAATAATTACATAATTGGTAATTCTTATATAATTATGAGAATTACTATATTGATCACTTTAAACATAACTTGTTGGTAAATTTTGCCCCAAAGGCACGGACTAATAGATAGAAAAAAAAGGCAAAATTTTCCACAAAGACATAAGCTAATAGAAAGAAAGAAGACTCGAAAAAAGGATACTTGGAAGACTTGGAACAAAAAGCAGACTTGGAAGGCTTGGAAAAACCAGATGTTTTCAAGTTTGCTTTTTCCAAGTTTTCTGATTGAATGGTCCATATGTAACCTTTCAATCAGTATGTTTAACCATGAATTGTCAAGAGAATTTAGTTTTTCCATATTCTTCCATAGGCAGATATGCATGTGATGTGCAACTAAATCTATGTCTTAATCAATAAAAATAATTAATTAATGTAAATGAACTCATAAAAATATTTTTAATACCTTTTCAATGTAAGGTTGGTACTTTATAAATGTTAAAAGGCTTATAATCATTCTTCAAGTTGAAGTTTTTTTGTGTGTGTAAAAGTATGTGTTAAGAAATTTTCCAAGAAATCATTAAGTCAAGAAGGCAATTATATTAACACGATAAAAACTTATCGTGTTCATCACTTCTATAATAAATGGTAGGGTAAGGAGTTCATAAAGATATACACTGACTATGGGAAGAAGACTTGAAAAAATAGGTAAATAGTAGGGAAAGACTTTATATACAGAAGAAAACAAAATATTATTATAATGTGAGTGATCGCCTAATAAAAAAAGGTTTTTTGATAAGGACTTATCACGTTCATCACTTCGGTTGTAAATGGTAGGGTAAGGTGTTCATAAACACATAAATTGACCGTGAAAAGAAGACTTGCAAAAATAACTAAAGGTAGGGCAAAGGTTTAAATGTAGAAAAAAAAACGAAATATTATTTTGATGAGAATGGTCCCCTAGTAAAAAAAGATTTTTTTGATAAAGAAAATGATTAGTTCCGACAACTTCGGACTTACTCATTACACTAAAATATTATCTTTATCTAAATATGTTCTTATTATTTAGAAGTTAGCTTTATGATTTTCCAAATTGGTATTTCAATTCATGTATTGAATTTTATAGTGTCTAAGTTAAATGGCTGTCACACACAAAATCCTTCCCCTTATAAGCAAGAGTTTGTCTTACATGAAAAGAATATATGATTTTGAGCATACATATAAGCCTAGTAAGTTACTCGTCCTATCACCAATTGATTTTATGATAGAACCTCATTTGAGCTTGTATATGTTAAGTTTATTTAGGTCTAATCTTACAAAATTTAACATAGTATCAGAGCAGGTTTCTTAGGAATTAGTCGTCACCATCTTGACAAGATAAACTATGTCACCTGTTGGGCCTTAAATTAACCAACACGTGAGGAAAGCGTATTGAAATATAAGTGAGAGTTTGTCCTACATGGAAAGAATATGTGACCTTGAACATGCATATAAGTCTAGTATATTACTCCTTCTATCATAAATTTTTTTTAAGATAGAATCTCATTTGAGCTTATATCTGCTCAGTTTATTTAAATACAATCTTACAAAATTTAACAATCTTTACAACGTAAAAAAATTTATTATAAAAAATAATTTTATTATTTATGATATTAAAGACTGACAATATTGCCTGTCATAAATTTTTCTTTTTTTTTTTAGTTTTTGTGTATGAAAATTAACACAGTAGAAAAAAGGTTAAAAGATTATATATTTATGACATTTATTTGTTTTATTTATTTGAAACAGAATTAAGATAAGAAAAAAAGTCCAAAATCTTCTTTTTTCCTAAACGGAAGTTTGATCTTAATCGATCAAATTAATCTTTACTCATTAACTTCGGATCAGATAATCCTTTTTGCCAGAGTCTAATTGGATGTATGGAGTATCACACAGTGTCAACTCTATCCTCAAAACTTCATATAAGTTGTGTATGCATCAGTAAATGGAGCTGCAAAGAATTTCTGATCATATATTCAACATTTATGTTGACATATTGTACATCTTTCTTACATAACCAAGATTGGCCGAGGATTTACAGAACATAGCTGAAGCAAACACAAGATCTATAAATGAATCTCAGTAACTACTTCACAAAATTTTGATCACAGCAACAAATTGATCTAACCTACATGTGCTCTCTCCATTACTTATGGGTCTCTAGCTTGAGCAATGGAGTTGAAGAAGACAAGAATCTCTCAAATTCTTCCACTAATGTGTGTACTCTCCCGATTCTTACATAATCCTACAGCTTCTTTAGAAGAGATCAAAACGAAGGATTTGGGCCTCTCCAGTTTATCCTCTCAACAGTTTGCTCGGTACCATCAATCACAAGAATCAAACTTTCGTGCTCCTACGCGCAAAATAATACTATTTAGCTCACATTAAAGGGAGGTAGGCACCACCATGACCTTTCCTCAGTACAAGTGGCCCAGCATTGTCGGGAACCTTATCGAGCATCTTCGTGCACACCTCCATAATATCGGTAAATCCAGTTGCTATTGCAGCCAGTTGTAGTCTTATCCGCAAATCCCTGGTCCGTTTCAATAAACATCTAAATGATCTCCCAAGATACTTGGCCCATTCTGCAGGTAAGCCTCCTCCAGTCAGCCAAACCGAGAATTGTGATTGATCACCTCTGGCTACAACCTCAGCTCTGTAGAATCTTGCCAATTCAAGAAGCATCGAAGGTTGAAGAGGAAGCACTGCTACAAATTCAGCGACAAACTCTTCAGTAAGTTCTGGTTTTAACATCTGATTCCAGAGGACCAATGCCCATTCGCTTGGCTGGTTAAGACCGTAAGCTTCAGCAACGATTAGGGCCTCCTGGAAACGGGATTGCTCAACTAAGAGCCGCCTAGCATTTGTCTCCGACAAATTGAGCCATTTGGAATCTGGCATTCGAATTTGAAGAGAAACAAGGGAGGCCTGGGCACAAGCACCTCGAGTTTTATTACCTGCATCCATCGAAGAGTAGACTTCAGCTGCTTCGATATAAAACCGCATAGACTCAAGGAGGTCTTCATTCTGGTCTTTATCATAACGGTGAAACCACTGATCAGCAGACTGCGATGCCCGTGACTCCAAGAGAGCAGCTGTTTCATGCTTCATGTCAAAATGATTATAGACCTGAAAGAAGAAAAGCACGCATATCAACATGTGGAAAATATATTCCTCAAATTCACTGATCACAATCCTATTTCCAAGAAAGTTTATGCCAATGTGGCCCAGCTGTGAAGAAATTAAGCCAACTCGGTGTTAAACTGTTAAAACCTGAACAGTACATTTGATTGCATGGATGCTCAATAAATGGCCTTCAAGTAGAATGAAACTCTACTCAGCCATACATAAGATCAACCTAACTTCAAACTCATTCAATTCTTTATCTCCGTATTTTGGCCAAATAGTTCATAAGTATACTGATACTACTAAATTACATTTCAATGCTGCAGCATTGCCATTTTGAGGTCTACTGTTCCCTCCACTTTCCCCCAGTTAGTGCCCATACTGACCAGATACTAATACAGCCAAATAATCTCAAAATCATCCACAACATAATCATCTGAAGATGACATCAAATGCCACCATTTGATGAAGTGAACTAATAACAGTTTAGGAGTTAGTAATTTATAGCCAAATCATGTTAAATGTGTATATTCTACTCCCTTCCCTTTCTTCTTTGTCTCCAGTTTCACACGACATCAAAGCTAACTTAATGGTTACAAATAATATATGAATTGTCAATACGAACCATGGCAAATGCATCAAGATCACTGGCATTGAAATGCTTTAGTGACGTGAGAACAGCCATCCGAAATCCCCTAACAGCCTTTCCTAGGTCTGTGTCTGCTGCAGCTGAAAACTTCTGAAGAAGAAGGTCAAGCTGACCATTTTCTATGAGAATACCGAGGATGAAGATAAGGGCGTGGAAATTTCCAACTCCAGTTATCAGTCTAGCTAAACAAGGAAAATCACCCTCAGACACATAAGCTTCAACCCTAGTTGCGGCAAGAGCTATAAGAACATCAACTCCATCGAGGCATGCTGATGATTTATAGAAGTGATGCGACAATATAAGAAGTTCAACCTGAGAGAGATTTTCCATTGAAAAGAAAGTTTCAGTCATTAAAAGCGTGATGATACAATCTCAAGACAGGACCAACTGCCAATCAAAAATTTCCCTCATTTATCTCCTCTTTAGCAGAGAAAAAAATCAAGAGTTCTGACTACAAAAATATTTCATATATCAAACAAAACAGAACATGTATGTAAGGCATACAACTATATCACACAAAAAGAAGACATAACTAAGCAGAGTATATCACTCTCAAGGATGGTGACTAATCAGTCTTAAAAGTATCAATGTACTACCAACAGTATTAGAACATAGCAGTATCTAATGGAAATATAGCAGCCTAAATTATTTACTAGCAGTCTTTGATATACCTCACAGGCGTGGGGTATTTCTTGTCCAGTAATAACCAAGCGCATTAACGCATGGCCAATTTCAGGTTCTGAAGGGCAAAGCTCTGCCCACTTCAAGAAGTCTGCAAATCTCCACAGCAGAGGAGCAGGTCCTTCTTCTTTTTGAGAATCCATGTATCCCCCACGATGTGCAGCTAATAGACCCTGAAACACATTAGAAATGTAAATCAACCACAGTATAAGACTATTAGAAGGATTGACTGGCATCAAATTTAAGTGGCAGCTACACAGATGATGAGAAAAATGTTTGTGATTCCAATATAGTCAACACAAATTATGACCCAACTAATTCGCTTACTAATATTATAGGTTCGTTTTGCAAACTCCATATAGCTTAAGTAGCTGACATGGAGTAATTTGGATTTACGATTTTTCAAGCCTTGTTCTTCAACACGCATCCAATTGGCCCTGAATGACAACTCTATTCACAGTGCAGATGCAAGCGATGCAATCGAAGGACTAGATATGCCCAGTGAAATTAACAATTTGCAAAAGAAATATAATCACACCTTTAAAAACGATTCTGCAAGAATTTGAGCAATCTTGGCAGCTGGCATGGAATAAGTTTGCACTAGAAGGGATGCTTCTTCAAATGATTCTTGAGCTTTAAGAGATAGCAGTTGAAGCAGTTCAATTGGCTGCTTATTAAAAGCCTCAGAAAATGAGAGACCTAAGACATTTGCAGCTTTCACAACTGCTATGATTCGTTTGCATAATCCACATCCACTACCCTCAGCGAACAAGTTGGTTAAACTTTCCAAGATCTTCATTTTGCATATTCAAGATGTGACGATACCATAATAGAATAGAAGGTAAAGTTAGAAGACATAGTTAACAAGGAAAAGAAGTTTACATTATGTATATAATATAAGATTTGTGCTTGAGTCCAAGCAAACAGAGAGAGATGAATATAGATTATTCTACAAAATTATAGAATGAAAGAAAAAGAATTGGATGAATTACCTGCAAGGGCTTAATCAGAGGCCCGTCAATGGATATATTATATGATTTCATAACAGAAAGTACTTCCTCATCAAGCATTGATAATGACACTTCACGAACAGGAGTCGACATAGCTGCAAGCTTTAGAGCAACATCAACAAGTTTGAATTCAGGAGGGGTATGTTCGGGAGAAAGTTTGTGTTGAAGTTGCTTGGCAGCTGTTATTTGTCCAAACTCCAGTAAAGAAAGAACAGCTCTTTCCAGCTCTGCAGGTCCAATCCTTTCCTCCCACTTGGAAAAAGTCATCTCCATTCTTACATTTTCATCTTTTAACTGCAACTCATTTCTCAAACATTGAGTGGAAAAATCTTCAAGATCATTGCCTTTATCCACTGGGTCTAGCAATGCACGTCTTAAAGGCATATATCCTTTAGCCCTCCTTTTTGTCTTTGCATTCCCACCTGATGTAGGAGAGCCAGAATCTAACGAATGGTTTTTATGAAGGGAAAAATTATTTTCCCTTGAATCATGTTTCTCCAAATTTCTATTCCTCGTTGCAATAATGTGATTATCCATCTTAGAAATCAAACTTGCAGTACTGTCAATTATGCTGGATCTAGGTTCACTACCAGGGTTTTGGGTGGAATTTGATGAAGTTACTTCCCCGTCACCTTTTAGCTGAGCTTCAGATTCAACTGCTAATAACCATACTCTAGTCTCAATTTCTCTCAGAAGATGCATTGGGTAAACTCTGTAAATCATTGCAAAGGTCAGAAGCGTTCTGATAATGCATCTTCATTTTGTATAATAGCAACACATGCATCACAAAAAGAGAACATGAGATAAACCACTTACGGACTGGTTACAGTTATAAGGCCGCTTAACCACTGAAGAGACAAAAATAGCAATTCCAAAAGCTCTTTTGCTGGAATATCTTTCTCCACAGCTTCAGCATGTTTAAGAAAAAAAGTTCCTGCCTGGCAACAGTAATTCAAGCAGTAATCAATAATATTGACAAAACACATAAAGAACACAAAAATTACTACTACTAAACAAACAAACCTGTAAAGGAGGGAAACCATATCGGATAAAAAGCGTTTGACAATGACCCCACAAAGCAACTCTCTCTTCAGGAACATCCCATAGAAACTCCTTCCATTCAGCTACCATGGATTCGGCCTAAATGTTACATATGAACAATAGCATAAAGTGACCATCAAGAGATCTTTTTCTAGGAGACGATAACAATAAAATAAAGTACACTAAAGGAGCAAATTCATACAAAACCCAACAAAATTAACTCAAGGGCATCTGCAACAAAATCTCTGGTGAACAAAACACCAACTAAAACGTTTCAAACAAAGATTAAAGGAACAATTTGTATGGCAAAATGGTACAAAACTATTATCATTATCATCTGCAGGACAACTTTTTCTTTTTTCATTTATTTTCAGGTAGATCTCTGTGATCACAGACTTCATGCCCTAGGTGATGCAGGAACACCTAACAAGAGCTTTGTTTATGTGGGAGGAAAGAGGGAGTGAACTTGTTTCAGCCCATCTACTTATAAGTATTCTGTAACACGAGCTAATGGTCATTTTCCAAAATTAACAACTAACTAGACATAATAATAAACTATCAAAATATTGATTAATATATTCTTTCAGTGTTTTACCAGCTTCTTTCTATTTATTCTCTTCATTCCACAACTGTCACCCTTATTTCTTCTTCCTATGTTTGTGTTGTCTGCTATCCTATATGAAGGGCTATTAGTGCTCTAATATTGTACTAAGAAATGCTCTATATGTTATTGTTATATGGTAATTAGTAAGTATATCCTTTCCCAATGTCCTGTCCACAATTAAACTAAAATATTGACCAGTTCTGAACCTGGATGAATTACTGGATTTTACTTTGAATAACTATACCATATTCATATTTTGCAAAACCACATAATAAAATGTCTCCAAAAAAAAACTACATAATAAAATCTCAGAACAAGGACTTACTTTGATAATTATCCAACCACAAGGACGTCTAATATTAAATGCAAATTACAAGAGGCGTATACTTGTTTGTATAGATACACATGTAACTCAAGTAAATGCCCATATCTCGAGTTAAAGAAGCATAACGTGTTAAATTAGTATAAGCTAGGCTCCAAACTCAGAAAGTTTCAGTAAAAGGAGATGACTGACAGTATGCAGAGTCAACCATAAAAATAAAGAGTAGAATAAGTGGATAAACCATCCAACAAGACGATCAGTTATACATGTGACTAAACAATCAAAAACTTCCTCCAAATAACCATTGAGAAAATAAAGGTTAACAAGTTGCACAGCAATCAAAACATCAAGAAGGGCTTTATGTTTGAAACATGTTAAAAGAATTTTGAGCAAGAAAAATGGATGTCATGATTGACTGTTTACAGCACTAATGCTATAAAAACTACCACCTCAATGGAAGTGTTATGTCTATGTCCCCAGATCTACTTGCGGACTAGTACTACTAAACAGAAGGTCCCTCTGCTGGTTTATTGACTCATCACACAAATTGAGTAAGGTACAAGGAGGGAAGCAGCAAAAGCTACCTTATGGTGGCATTTTCACAATCAGAAGTTCACTTTAAGAGCATTACAGCTTTTAAGCTTATGACATCTTTAGCAAGTATCATTTTTCTCAATCTCTGAAAATGCTTTGATATAAAAACATCATAAGAATTTTGTTCTATATCAGTACAAACGTATGCACACACATCAACCACAAGATCTTGGAGATTTCCATCAGCCATTATGGATAAACAGCTAAGGAATGATTGGCATACATAACACCTCGAGATCGTCTTTAATTCAGATGGAATTCAAGTAATCTAATGCTAAATTGAAAGCAAATGGGTGTCTATGAAGACAGAGCTGATGATCAAGAATGTTTTCATAAAATTTATGGGTACCAGAGGAATTGGTATGGCATATACAGACCTGAGTTTCCGTAACATGGTGAAAAGCAGATTTCCAAGGTCCACCACTAGCCTCCAACTGTCTGGCCCAGTTACGTGCTTCATCCCAGTGCCCATTCTTTTCCAATGCTGTTAAAAGTGAAGCATCGTCCAGAGACTCATCTCCAAGATTTATAACGTCATCCTTGCGAAGTAAAGGCTCTGCCAAATTTATTTTCCAATAAAGTCTTCGATAATGTGCTGCTGCAGATCCTCCATCACCAAAGTCAGTAGCGGCAAGAAGTTGTAGCAAGCATCTCTTTTCATAAGGAGATGGACAAGTTGAAAGTATTGCGTCAGCTGCTTTTACAGCGGTGGAGCATATCCATGATGTTCTAATCTGCGTTTCTCTTTCTACATTTGACTGTAGACCAGATGGTTCAGGCTTTATCCCATTAGCAAAGGAACCAAGGTGTGCTGAAGCTTCCGATAGTCGCATTTGTGAAAATGCCTGATATGGTAACAAACAAACAAGCTCTAAAGTCAACCAAAAATTTACAAGGTAAAAGTCAAATATGACAGCAAAGAAAAACAAAAAGACTTTGAAGTGGAGAAAGTAAAAATATTATACAACTTTAGCACAGGGGAACACTGCTGTTCCTTTCAGTTTCAGTTATATCCTCCTAGTGCCCTGATTACAAGCCCAACTTCACATATTTTAGCATAGATATTCAAATATGGACAATTTAGCATATAGTTTAACACAGATCAGAAATATCAAGTTATGTGAATCTAAACTTCAATCCTTATTTAGCCCCACAATTATCATTTTGATTATATGACAAGATCAGTGTTTGCAAAATATGGATAAGATGAAGAAGATGCCCTGAAGACAACAACTATAATATTATCTTCTAGATAACATTTAACTTAAAACTAATGTTCAGAACTTGCTAGTTAATTCTAATATTCCCTTCAAGAAAAGCAAATAGTAGACTTTTAAGCAGTTGGTGGAAGAACAGTTATCAGACTACATAGCCTGAGGGAATTCTCCTGACTTGCATGAAAGAGTCTTCGGTGAATTTGCTTTACGTAAATCTACTATGCATTAAATTAAACACTTGAGATAATAGATGAGCTTCGGGCACATCAAAATGGACAAAAGGATACATGCTAACCATGAAGTTATGGGACACAATAGACTGCTTCTAGCCAATTCAAAGTTACAAAACTTGAAAATGTAGAGCTCGGAGCTCCTCATCCAAACAAAACTAGAAATGAACTATCACAGACCTGAAGTGCACGGATGAAAGGTAACAATGAACAAGAGGGAAGAAACATTTCAAAGGCCCTTAACAGAGGTAGAAACAACTTTTGCTCACAAAGCACTGCCACCATATTTGAGAGAGAAGCAGGTCCTTCACCAGGATCACTAGCGATATTTAAACCATGTGCACTACTGTCTAGCATTCCTTCCCTTTCACCAACAACACCATGAGCTGTAGGAACTTTTGCACCAGAAAAGGAGCTTGAATCATCAGCAGTAGAAACCAATGAATCCCCAGAAATGGGCTCCATAAGCCGCCTACGTTTTGAATTTTGACGATTGTAATGGAATGTCAATCCCCTATTAACAGCTGTAAGCGAATTGGTGGCTTCGACAGCTGCTCTGACATTATCTGCAATCTGGGATGCAATGTCATTCACCTTGATGGACGAAGTTTCCCTGGAAATATAGGAGTTACTTATGATTAATTACTGATATGGAGAATATGGAAGTTCAATAAATCACATCAGAACTGATAAGAAGAAAAAAAGAGGTTGCTCACTAACTTGCATATAACAATGCCAGACAAATGGAAATAAAGCAGCCAGAGTATAAGTTGATGCATCTAGAAACAGGACAAGCACAACTTATAACCAAATACTTTGTTCAGGAGTTTGGGTCACCTTGCTGCTGTAATTTCCAACCAAACAGATAGACAGGACAATGGGGAGACATCTGGAAAGCATGATGCAATCACTGCCAAAATTGCCCATGACATCTCCTTTGCTTTCTTTAGGAGGGCCCCCCCAGGATTTTTTAGCTTCTCACAATCCGCTAAAATCTTGAAGAGCTCTGCTGGAATCATGATATTAGCATCCACACATGAAGTTTCACTCCTTTTTTCTGCCATATCTGAGTTTGTTGTTAAACCAGCTTTCTTTTTTGAGTGCATGCTTTTTAAGACAGTCAGTATGTGAACTCTAAGGCGAGGATCACTGAACTCCCTGCTTGCCTGAATATAGCATCAAAGTGATACCCATTGGTGAAACTCAACAAATTTTCTGGTTTATCTAAAAATAATTATAGGTTGCATCACACTTACTATTTGCACCAGAGAATCAAAAGGATATCCTCCAACCTGAGCCTCAGATAGAAATCCAACCTTCAAAAGTAAACGAAAAAATAAAACTGGAGTTCTTGAATTTGCTCAAAATCAACTCAACTGATCAGAATATTAGTTCGGATGCATGTCTGCATCTAGTGAAATGCTCGAATCTCATGTTCAAAAGCATCAACTTGATCTTTTTTTCACAGATTATATATAAGTGGAATGCAGAACAAGGAGCATGTAGTCATTGATTCAGGAGAGAGCAGAAACTCAGAAACCCTTCTCTATACATGACAACTTTCTGGACAGATAAAGAAACTTACCCAATCATTATCTCTTGCTAGCAAAGCAAGATACTTAGTGCTTAGGGGAAGCTGATGCATTTGACAATAAATTGTGACTAAACTCCAATATTGGCTTGCAGCCTTTTGCTGGGCTCTTAATTCAGTTCCATCACCACAACCAGTTAACAGCCAGGATCCACAAGTGTTACCCTCCGTCATCACTGGAAGGCTAGCCTTTTCCAAATTCTGTAGGATTAGCATTAAAGCACGTGAAGATTGTTTGCTAGTAAATGAATTCACAGATCTCTTCAGCTTAGCATCCTTTGGACGATCCGCATGCAGATATTCATCTGCTAATGATTGAGCTAAAGATTCCACCATGTCACCTTCACGGGACATCAGATGGAATTTAGAACCCTTAGGTGAAAATTGGCTGAACTTATCATTTTTCTCTTTCAACTTATAGAAAGAAGATATTCTTCTTAAGGCAGCTACATCCACACGAAGCATGCTGGCAGATAAACCACAAAGCTCCAGGAGAAAAGCACATGAAGCTACCAATACAGAATCTTCAAAATGAGTTACAGCAAGAGGAATGACCTGAAAAGTTGAATTACTATTTTACTTTACTAGATTGTTCATTCTAGTACAATTAACCCCTAACATGAAATACAAAGCACCATTCCAAGCCTCATCTAATGTTATTAGAGGCCACAATCTTTAACATCTTTACTATATTTGGTCTATGTGGAATAGAATCTGAATTGAGAAATTTTAGAACAGGGGAGACCAAAAAAAGAAATTTAGAGAAAGAGAAGATTTGAGTCGTAAATCTATTATAAAGTACATTAAAAGCTAGATGGTTATGAAAAGGGCAGTTAAATGAACCCATACCCCTGCCTGCAGTACCTTAGAAGTTATCTATAGATCCAAATCCATAATTGATAGTTGCCAACACAAGGTCAAAGCTCATAATTAAAAGTTATTAATAACATGAAGCCCAATAATGCAAAAATCATTAGCACATAGATATAGAAGAATATTGTATTTATAAGACCTATCTTTTGTAAAGATATACATGAGATTCAATAACTTTCTTATTCTGATAAATGAGTAGCCTAGTCAAACTTAAGGATAAATGTCAAAAGTTGGTGACACCTAAGACCAGAAATCTAACACAGCTACCCCCCATTTACAACTCTCCCTTTTAGTTTCTCTAATCTACAATAGCATCTAATAACTAAGGGATAGACAAATAATGTATATGTGAATCAGAGCTTATTTGCTCTATATTTTTTTTATTAGAGACTGTAGTATATATATACATGAATAGGTTTACAGAATAGGATAGAAAAATCTGTACAGATATGGAAATATAATCCTAGGATACTATATATCTACAAGATACTGCTATCTAATCTAAATGATCTGATTATGATCAGATCATAATATTATGAGATATACATATCTTTGACCACAGTATATGTTCATTCACCCAATTTTTCAAATGAAGACAAAGACAAAAACAAACTGGGGAAGTTTCAAAATCAAAGTTGTCACTACAAAGGTGACTATTACAAAAGAATTGTATACCTCCTATATCTATGTGAAAATAGTGGCATGTCCAGGCCAGACTATGCACATACAAACAAAAGGATCATTCTGCCCAGAAGATTTCTGGTTCCTCTTGCAGAAAACATAAACAGAAACAGAAAAGGCCGCAACAGAACATACTGCTTAATCTCATAAGGGCCACACTTCTTTGGTCAACCTTATTTGCCTACAAATTCCTAGAACATAAGTATTTGAAGTATTCATAAGAAATTCTACATTTACCAGCTCATTTGAGTCCTAGAGAAGAAACTACCAGATGTGAACATTTCAAGATCTTAAATGCCACATTCAGACGGTAATCACCACTCATCGTGATTTCGTGGATAGATGTCAAAATGAAATATTGAGATTATAAGTCATGAAGCTGCCTATAATCAAGTTAGCTCTTACAGACGAAAGAAGAGCCTCTTCATTCTGCGTTAAAGGTGCAAGAAGTGTTTGCACATCAGATTGAACATTTGATTGTCCGTGTGAAGCACCAGACTTTCCTTCCAATTTCAACTTTTGAACTCTAACACCAAGAATGTGGTTAAAAGCTGCCAATGCACGTCCACGATGCAAATGGTGCTCAATCCCAACTCCACTTTCCTGAAGTGAATTTAACAAAAGCCTCAGATTAAACATTGTATGCCGTGACATAGGGAATGACGATGCAAGTTATACTAAGGTGCTGGATCTCAGACAGGAATGCATTACAATGCCAATTCTAAAAAAGATATAATTGCAATTTTCACGCACAAAATTTTGACAAATTTTTTACTAATTTGATAGTAATGCAGAAAGTAACTCCTTATTTCTATCCTAAGAAAAAGAATACTGAAAAAAATAATTACATTTGAATTCCTTGGGATCTAAATGTAGCAAGGAATTGGAATATAGTTATGCTTGATAATATTGGAATTTAATTGTGTCCTATGCAAACAGCATAACCACAATGGTTTTGAGTGCCCCAGATACAATGTCAGGTGTTCTTAAAAAGGAAAAAGAGAATGCAAAATACAACCAACAAAAATAGAAATTGGACAATAGTAAGTAAAAAGAAGAGAAACAGGTATCTAAGCATTGAACAGGTTTACATAGCCAAGAACAAAGAAACATAAAGCAAGAGGTCTACATAGCCAACAATACATAATCATAAACTAGGCCCTTCCATTAAAACCTGAATTTGAAGATACTTCCATTTATCACAGCAGCCAAAATAATAATACCAATTACATTTGACTCCTAACCAGAATTTAAATTATGTTTGAGATTGATGTTGAGGAGTTGTTGTGAATAGAATTGCTATAATTAAACTTGGAAGGGTTGTAGTTACAAACAATAAATGTCCACTAAGCATACATAAAACTGCGATGACTTAAATGAGAAATAAAGCTGGCTTGTCCGATAAAACTACCATTAAATAAGTAGCAGATGTATAATGGGTAAAAAGGAGAAAAAAATTCCTAGCTATAAATACCAAGCCATGGAATGAGGTCATAGAAAATATCAATATAGGAAACTTATTATAATTTCAGTTAAAGCAATTCTCCCTCCAACCATAGTTTGAAAAAAGCATGTAAAAGGTGCTTTAATAAACAACTTAAAGATATCTTTTACATACATCCCTGCTTGTATAAAAAATTGTAGTTATATAAATATCTGTCTCAAAGAAATCATAATGTTGACATGGCGCATCTTTTATTTCTTATTTACAAGCAATGCCGGTTACTTTGACCATACAATGATCTCTGATCTAACCTCTCTTACGCATCAGGCAGAATTAAAACAGTTAACAATATCTTCAACCTCACTTTGTGCAATTCTAATTGGAATTAACAAATATAATCCCAGCAGCACAGTGGAATGATTTAAACTAATCTCCACGAACTCACCAAAACGCCCTCTCATTGTATCATTTGGTTAATAACAAATTAATGGAACTCATAACTTAGCATGGAACAGACACTAAGTTCTTGGAAGAAAAAAAATCAAAACCTCAAGTGAAGAATCATAGAGTTCATCTTGAACATGTTTCTGGATTGTTGCTTCCCAGGAGACTGCACCTATCTCAGTTTGTTCATCAGCATGAATGCAAAAATCTATCTCCCTATGTAACAAAGAGTCTCCTGTAGGCAGACCTGAGAGTGATTGCCAGCCAAGAGGACCCTGCAGTATGGAGAAACCACCACACGTCAGAGCATTTCAATAAAAACAGGACTTTCCTGTTCTGAAGGGATCAGGTCGACATAATATCTAAAGTTTTGATAATCTGAGAATTCAGGAACATTAAAACATAATTTGTTGAAGCAAAAGTTTTAAACGCCTATCATATAAACAAAATTTTAAATTAAAGAAAAGTTAGGATCAGAGAGGAATTCAAGGTGAAAAGCAGCAGAAGTAAACAAACCTGCATGTAAAGATGAATCAACCTCCTCACAGTCTTAGGAAACCAACATGGCAGCATCTGCAAAAGTGAAGTATCGCGTGCAGCAGAATAGAAGATGTTGTCACGCCAATTCAGATAGTCCACCAGAGCTGATTTTCAAACACAAAAAACATGTAAAAAAATATGAATGAAGTGAACTATTATTAGTGTTGATGGCTAAGTATGCCAAATGAATATGAGCTCCAAACCAACCATTATCTGCTTTAGGTCTCAAATAATTGGAAGCTGTATCTTGCCCAAATCTTGCTGCCACAAGAGTTCGCCACAAAGTGGGAAAGCGCTGTAACGTAGGTCTAAGATTTTCCAAAGTACACTGGGCCGAAATGCTACCACGCCTATTTATACCTCCACTACTTAGACAATTCTGAATTGGGCAAGGGGCATACATAAGAGTAGCTAAAGCTGCCAATTCACCACCTCCTTCAGCTATATCATCGACAGTACAAATTATATCACTGACTCGCAGGGCACTGAGGTTGCTCTCCGGAATTATGTTGCATGACATGATTGACCGGGCATTACTAAATGATGCATCATATTCATACCCCTTAACCCTAGATAAAAGCAACCACTTTGCCCATTGGCAATCTCCCTGAATAAAATACCACAAGTTAGTGAATAAAGGCAATCTTCATAGAATTTCTACAAATAACAATTTGTGATATATTTTGCAATGCAGTAATATAATACAATGATCAACAAAGATAAAAAATGTATTAGAATATTTTCACACAAGATTTAATTATCCAGTACGTGGGAAGGCATACCAGTTGAATTCATAGGGAAAAGCTCAAATGAAAAATCAATATGAGAATTTTAAACTGTGATACAACAAAAAGATTGAGGGAGTTCCTCTGACATCATCATTGCCCTCTATTCAATTAGTGCAGTGTCAATTTTACAAATGTAAGAATGATAATTAATAAAGAACCAGTGCCCACAATGTCATCAAAATAAAGAATAAGTTGAATACATGTGAACACAAACATGCACATGCATTGAATTCAATCAAATACTTCAGTAAATATCTAGTTTGATCTGATAGGTGACTTAGTTTACACATCATATAGGTTAAGAGAATACAGCTGCAAATGATCGAACAGACAGTGCAAATGCAGACATTAGCTGTAAACAGGAAAGGAAAACACAAGAACAGGGAATGAATAACACGCTGAATGTAACAGAACTTACTGCAGCTTCCAGTAATGAATGAAGTGAATCGTTATCCATTCCCAGCTTGTGGTGATCCAGATAAAGGTCCAAAAGGTTTGGTAAGCCATATTGCACACAGTGATACACAAACAGTTTATGTAAAGCTTGCACAGCATCGACATGTGACCTTTCACCATCAAAATCATCCAGATCTAAAGAAGTCTCAACAGAAGAATGCTCAATCCGCATCTTCTCAGACTTGGAAGTTATGAAGCCTGACCTAGCTAAAACAGTTACCATGTCTGCAGTGCCTTCCCAATATTCCTTCAAGAAAACAAATTTCTTTGCAAGCTCCTGCTCCAAGAGCACTCTTAGCCACACAGTACATGTCAAATTGACAGGACTGTTCAAGATTTTAATCCCAGGAACATCCACGCAGACAACATCAAAATCATCAATTGAGCAAATAAGATTGCTCCGTTCACGAAAATCACTATCAAGTCCAACAGCTGGAGCACCTGACAAGCCAACCAGAGCAATCTGAAGGCTTCTGTTAGACAAGACAGATGCTGGAATATGGTCCACAAGTTTTGAAACTTCTTCCCAATCATTGTGGCATGCATAATACTCCAACTGAGATTCCCATAGTACATGCACACCTAGAAGGAAAGGTTGATCTAAAACTATCTGCACAGTAAGATGTCGAGCAAAAAAATCAATAATGCTTGATAACTAAAACAAGTTAAAAGAGCAAAAAGGATATCCATACAACATACCAGCTATGCATATAATTAACTTAATAATGTTGTTGTATGCCTGAAGAACATTAATGAAAATTATATAATAACATCATATGTAAAGGGCCGTAGTTTTGCTTCTAACATGAGTTTCAACTACTTATTATAGAATTTGACACTGTTCGCAACTCAACTGAAAGGAAATTTGATTTTCCTACCCTCAAGAGGGGAAGATCCCTACTTTTTTGGCTGGTTGTGGGTGAGAAGGGATTCAAACTCAACCTATTAGGAGATAATTAAAAGAAATAAAATTTTAATCCAGAAGGTTGCCGTTGGCCAATTGAAGAATGCATCCGCTGTGCATCCATCAAGTCAATTATATTTTCAACCAAATAACCTGTTACTGTAAGTTTTCTATGTCAATAAGTTTAAATACGCACACTGACGTCACTGTGGAAATTTTCTTTCTTTTTTTATGGAACAAAGACAAGTTAATTTGGCAAATACCAGAACTTCAGCATTTTCAAAGCAGGTTCACATCAAATAAGACCAACATCCAGGAGCCTTCCATGCTGTGATAGACCACCCAAAAACAAGAAAGCACCGGTTTGAAAACCTCCATAGGCAAATGATTTGAATGGAGATCTTAGGAACTAATGCGTCCCATATCATTGCCAACTACATATCTCCTCAATATAAATACAGAACAATTTGATGCTTTTCAAAGAGTAACAACACAAAGAAGAGTGAACTATGAGACTTACACGATCAATTGTTTGCTGATCCCAGGCATTAGACCACACTGCGGCTGCCACCCAGTATCCGACATGAGCAATATCTTCATCCATATCAGTATCAGGAGGACTATCATGAATACTTGCCCACGAACCTAATACAACTCCATCAAGCTCACCACAGTCAATGACAAGATCATTCGGTGGATGTGAATGCAAGATATGCAACTTCAACCCATTCGGTAACCTTTTGGTGAATGTATCTCCTGTCAATGCCTTTTGGCGGCCAACATAAGTTTTCCAGAAGCTACTGCTAGGATACAGCCTCTTTCCAGGGAAAAAAAACATAAAAGTAAAAAACATGAAATCAGAGATCAAATGGCACACAATGATCAAAAGAAATAATTATTAAAGTTTCTTATACCTCAATAAGCAAAATCCTCTCCAAAATCTTGCCTTCATAAGGTCCTATGTAGCCATATCTCCTCATTTCCTCTGCAACTTGGATTCGGAGATGTCTTCTTACTGTGCCAAATAATAACTGCCTAAGGCAGGCCTCAATATCTTCTCCAAGCCTTTGCAGTGTTGCTATGGCAAGTCCAGTTTCACCCTGTTGTCAAAGATGATAAATATAGTAAGCAAATGGTATGAGTTCATGTGTATCTTAAAAATCAATAAAATACCTTAAGAAACAGGTCATAAGCAATGGCTCTTCCAATGTCGCGAACTTCAGTGAAGGTGTCTGGAGGCTCCTTATCTGTTTCTAAATCTCTTCTATGATAAAGATGCAATTGAAGGACTGCTAAAGGGAGACGACCAGTGTGTAAAGCATCTTTAACCACAGTTTTCAGATCTAAATTGTCTAATTTCCATCTTGCAATCATCTCCTTTGGATTTTCCAAGGTAAAAACTTTCTCATGATTCCCAACTTGTGGTATATGTGAAGACAATGTATTTGAATTATCCACTTCCAAAGAGGCTCCAGAAATTAGAGATTCCTTAGATAACAAAGCAGGCTTTTGACTTTTCAAGTGCATGGAAGATACGGAAGCCAGTGATTCCTGTTGGCTCTGAGTCTCCAACAATAAACTATCAACTGGAAGAAACTGAGATTCATCCTGTTCTGGATTGGCTGTCGCCAAACTTAATGGCTCCTTACCATCCACCTATATCATTTATAAAAAAGAAGATCACAGTAAGCAAAAATAAGAAGCATGTAGTTTAACAACATGGATACAACAAGGACACGGTATAGGTGCATACAATTCCTTGGCCTGGCTTCATGAATTTCGCAGTGAGCCGACATTGAAGATTTCGGATCATTTCCAGGAGATGTGCCATGTCACGAATCCTTCTTGAGTCCCCAATTTCAGTCTCCACTTTACATGGAAAATTTGGCGGAAGAGAAAGCAATTCAATTCTTTTAGGTCCTTGAAATGGGTAAAACCTTTTCTTACGCTGCAGTATCCCATATTTACGAATCATTTGGGTTGCAAAGCATGTTGCCAATCCAAGAAGCCTGAAGAACGGAAAACATGAGAAATTGGAAAAGAAACGAAAATTGGTTTTTTCATCCAACTACTAAACATTTTCTCAAACAAAAACTATTTATTGCTTCCGCAAAAGTAAGATTCTGGAATTATCTACCCAGAACAAGTTGGAGCAGCATTAATAAAGATAATTGAAAGAGGAAGAATCAGGTGGTGAATGAACAGCTATAAAGAGAACAACAGACTAGTATTAATCAAATTTGGACTGCTATTAGACTGAGAAAATAGCAACTAAAGAAACTTTCCCAACTTAAAAAGTTCTGATTATCAGGATGCAACTATACTACACAATTCAGCAATGCAAGTTCAAGCAGCTACGGAGAAGAACTTGCTATCAGCATACAAAGCAGACTTCAAATTTGAAAAAAACACCA
Organism: Erythroxylum rotundifolium; assembly: GCA_027563915.1. Lineage (NCBI taxonomy): Eukaryota > Viridiplantae > Streptophyta > Magnoliopsida > Malpighiales > Erythroxylaceae > Erythroxylum > Erythroxylum rotundifolium. The sequence goes on along the minus strand of JAOSBO010000209.1, from coordinate 35,690,786 downwards.
TATCACTTAGAAGAACTGTTAAACCTATAGCTGACAATTGGAAAATAGGTTAAGCAAACAACACTCACGAGTATCAAACATCATCTTCACGACAAGAAAGACGACATACATATCATTAACTATTCTTCTATCATTCGCATGTATGTAATTTCTTCTGATGATAAAAGCAAACTTATATTTGAGATCAACAAATGATATAAAACTAGAGAAAAGAATTCTCTCTATTTCCTGATGCGTAAAAAATAAAAACCAGATTGGGATCAAAAAAATATTACATATTGAGAGTTGTTTGAGAGGGAGGAGAGCAGGATAGGGCAAGGGAGATAGAGGAAGAGATAAAGAGATCAAAAGTATATAAACATGAAACGAATCAATTTAAAACAAGTTTTACCTTGATGCAGCAGAAACCTCATTATCATTGCCACTTCTATGGACCATGAGATATACCGCAGCAAAAAGCAATCTCAAAATGCCTTCTTCGGCCAAATTCACATCCACAAGCATTTCAAGAGAACTGATAAAGCCACCACAGAAAAAGGTGTCCTCTGGTTAGCAACTTAACCAACTATAGGCAATAAATATGCCAATGTCTTAAAGCAACATAAAAGCAGAATCGAAAAGATGCTGCACATGGGTATTGAAAAAAAAAAGAAGCTCTGCAAGGTGATCATGTTTACTATTATTCATACTAAGCAAAACCATTTCATGAATGGCTCTGAATCAATTACAAAAGAGACTGGAAAGTTACATGATGTAATTGGTAACAAGCACCAGATCATGGAATTACCAGCTTGAGAGAATACACTTCTGAATCCGTCATAAAGTCTGCTAAGTTTTTGACAAATTAATGAACTTCACTTGCTTTTATTTTAGTAATTTGTCAGCTTTCTTAGTTCATCTAGATTGAACTGGAAAAACACAAACAATTTATGGAATCTCAGCAACTGAAACAAAAAATCTTCAAATTATAGGATTTCTATATTTCAGATTGTTTGATAATATTAACAAAATGGACTGATAAATCAAAGATTTTGACACAGATAAAAGGTTACACTGATACTTCCAATGTTAATTAGTAGACGATATGGGCATTTTTTAAGTTAATACACAGAAAACAAAACGGGAGAAAAAAAGAAGACCGAGAAAATAAGGAAAGAATTACTTAGTGCCATAAAGTGAGAGATGGAGGGAGTAAATTTAGCAATTATCATTGCAGTTTGAAAGGAAAGTCCAAGTAATGGCTGTAGTCAAATAATTATAGGTAAACAAAAGCAACTAATTGAGAAAACATAAAAATATCAGCAAACACAGTAAAACTTAAATCATCAATTTGCAACTAACATCAATGTACACATAGTTATGGAATAGTGATATTTTATCATATATGAACTTACCTGAGGATATTAAATGGATATCTTTTCCATTTTTGGATATAAGGACACTTTTTAATCAAGAATAATGCGCGTTATGGAATAGTGATATTTTATCATGTATGAACTTACCTGAGGATATTAAATGGATATCTTTTCCATTTTTGGATATAAGGACACACTTTTTAATCAAGAATAACCACATTTCCATAAGAACCGACCACAACTTGGACTCAACTAAGAGAATCATGTTCCCAACAAATTAGGAAAAACTCCATGCTCCACTGAGCTTCGAACATTTTCCCTCAGTATATGCATACTATAGGGAAATACTTCATTTATTTTTTCAGAAATTGATGAGCATTCAATTGTTGATTATGCCCAAGTTTCCAACACGACCCAAAAGTTTGCTTATAATTTTGCAACTTTCATAACAACCACCATCCAGTATAATTACAAACCGACAATATCCAAAAAAGACATGAGTATATATATCTACATACATATGCATGTTCATGTACAACTCATATGCAACAACCACATCTTTGCATACGAATTTATCAAAACTCGGACACATACACTAGGATCAACCTCTCAATTACAATAGTGTACCAAAAATATGGATGATAAATTGTGTCGAAATAGAGAAATAATGGAAAATTCCAAAGACCATAAGATCCTTACTGCTCAATTTCATCAAATTTTAGGTAATCCAATGCCAATTGTAGCCGACGCAACCTAGAAATTTTCAAGTCCCATCCTGACATGATAACAATTTACATGTAGTCAGAACAAAGTGCAGCAATATATTTATATGAAAAAGTCCACATTTTCCAACAACAGCTAAACAACAAGAAAAAATGAATCAATCCAGCACACAAATTGGAGAAATTATATAGAAGCAATAAGACAATAGTTCGATCAATGATTTGTGGCTCTTTGTATATAAGTTTGGACTTCCAAAATTTTAGTGTACTATGCTTAATCACAGTTAAAGTAATATCCCAATTTGTGGAGTCTTCTGGATCATCCCCAATACTAGTAATCTACAAGGTGACCCTCAACGTTCAATTCATCTAATGATGTAAAACTTGTAAACAACAAAATAGACAAATGTTACATATGTAATTTTCATTCTCTCTACAATGTTAAAGTCTCCCTTTGAGAGGATTGGGATTGATAACATCTACGTCTAACCATAGAAATGACAGCAGATTCCGAGCTTTCATCTTGCATCCCTATCTCAAGCAATAACAAGGTATTTAGTAATGGAAAAATGTGACTGAGCACCTCAGCGAAGTCATCTTATGATGAGAGTCATCAGATTCCTCAAAATTGTCACATCTTGACACAACAACTTAGCAAACACTAGGCTTACATTCGAAAACATTGAATATGTTATCAATTCAAGAAATCAGTAAATTATTACATAAAGCATGTGATATCATAATTGGCAAACATCTTAAAGTCCACACCACTAGTTACCAAGCAAATCAATCTCCTTTCCCTATATCCTTATTCAAAAATTACCTTTTCCCTGATTAACAAACATGAAAACGAAACAGTTTAAAAAAATTTTACCTAAAAAAGATACAAGAAGTATGGTAGAAAATATGCATGTAGCTAGAACTTTGC
>JAOSBO010000209.1:35669335-35680570 GCA_027563915.1 Erythroxylum rotundifolium | reverse complement strand
TGAGCTCGAGCTATATACCACTTGACTTAGTCTGAAGTTTGAAAATTTCACACAACATGATTTTATTTTGATTTTTTAAAAATAAAAAAGATTAAACTTAACTGGGATGAATCGAGATTCAGCTCGAACTCAGAGCCTTGAGCCTAATCGAGCTTTAGGATAAGGTCGAGTCTAACTCGTTGTTAACATGACTTGGTTTGTCAATTAACTCTTTGTAATTGGACATGACCATAATAAATTAACGCCAATGTAGAAAATTAAAATATAAATGTAACATTCCCCTTTTTAATAAATATTCAATCTTATAAAATTAATACGAGGAACGAACTCATTAAAATAATATTGTTTTTAAAAAATCTAAAATCATATTATTTTAATTTGTCAATTTAAAAAATTTAACATAAAAAAGATATTGCATCCAAATTCAACCAAACATCGAACTGAGTTTGGACCGTTTTGTGACTCGACCATCGCCATACCTACATGAAAACTTTAACCTGAAAAAGGCACGAGAAACCTGTACGTACTAGCAAGCGAGACTGCAAGTTTACATCGAAAAAAAGGAAAACCTAGCTGGTAATGCAGGCTTGTTGATGCAGAAAGAGTACATTGCAATGGTACAGTCTGAACCCACGCGGCACCAATTTCATCAGAAAGACACAAGTACGACATACCCGTGTCATACATTACTTACATTACATCTCCATATGTCCGCTTCAGGTCACGTTAGTGGTGCACTTCACGCATGTATTCACATCCTGAAATCCACCTGATGATGAGGAGCCTGTCCTGAACCTGACACACCCACCAAACCTATCATATCCAGTCCTTTCCTCGCCCGAGACCACCTCAAATCTCTTCCTAGATTCCCTCCTCAAATTTGTATTTCAGTTCCGGAACGACCGTGATTCTCTTTATGACGTGACGTGGAAAAGGAATGTCTTCGATAATGTAACTCTCTCTCGGTCTCTCCCCCTCCCAGGACGTCTGAAGCCAACCAAGTTGTTTTCTGATATCAGTTCGGTTATAGTTTACCTGTATCCTTCTACATGAAATCTCTCTCGTTTGTTTAATAAATTATTAATATACTTTAATAGTTTAATTTAGTAATGTCCACAGGAAAGTGTTTCTTACTTAACCAGTGTTTTGGTTTGGCCATAGAAGAGGGAGTCGAGGTCTCTGTTGGTCAGAAACTACAGGAAATGTGATGGACAGACAAACTGTACGCATTATAGGAATCTACCCTCCTCAAATACACAACACGACACAGGTCAGCAAGGCAGAGAAAGAATGAATGGGAAAGAGAGAGCTATCTTGCAGAAGCGTGGGGTAATCATTATGCACAGCTTAAAGATGATTTGATAACCATTGATATCTGGCAACCTAAACTCTGCCCTACTTACCCAATTCTATACCTGTTTCGTCTAATCTCAGCCACACATTGAGATAATTTTATAGGAGTAAGATCCTTTGTATTATTACGTAACATGCGATCTTATTCGTATATTTTTATGAGTTTTATATAAATCCTACGTATTTATATAGATGAGATCGAGTGTAATAAAGTTGGTATAAGATAATAGGTATAGAACATCTAATTTTAATTTTATATGATATGCATCTCCAATAAATTTGTTATTCTTATTATTTTATTTTAATTTACCTGAAATATGTGAGATATGAAAATAATACGCGGGTCTATCGAAAATAACATTTTTATTAAGTAAAGATAAAGATGTGTACTATTAAACTTCTTTCAAATTGTGTTTAACAAGATTTCATTTGATTATTGATGACGTTGATAATGATGAAATCTAAAAATTAAAAACATATAAATATAATTAATTATTTTCAAGTATATAATATTCTCCTAAATTCATATTAGAATTGTTATCAAACTAATTTAAATATTACGTATTACAAATAATGTTATGAATATAGTACTATACTAGATTTTGGTATAATATTGTATCAGTATCGATCAATACTAGATACCGTTTCGTGCAATTTTTTAAATTTATAAAATAGTCCCTAAATTTTTTTAAAATTACAAATAATCCTTCAATATTGTAATGTATAATTTAAACCAACCTTATCTCAAAAAATCCTAATAATATAAATTTAAAATACCAACAATGTATTATTTTCTTAATATTATTTTCACATATTCTACATATAAATAATAACCACATTTAAGATGAAAAAGATTATTTTATTATCATAGAAATATAAAATTAAGAACAATACAAAGCATTTAAGATATTACAATTTTATCATATAATAAATAATAATTGCATCAAAATATCAAATAAAAAATAATTATATCAATATTAAATTATATTTTGATCTTAATATGTAATTGTTATTAATAATAAAATATTGCTACATTTATATTAACAATTTTAAAAAGAAATACAAAAATTAGAGGCTTCTTAATTTTCATTTTAACATATTTTTAATTTTTCATTATAGAAAAATATAGCTAGTGTTTACTATATGAATTTAAATATTATATAATTACTAATGGTGAAGAAGGGAGAGAGTAAAAGTGTCAAAAAAAAGATAGGAAAAGAAAATAGCATATTTGGGTGAAAATTTTCATTTTTTGCATAAATGTCTCCAGTTTTTTTATTTTAGTACCAACTGTTAAATAGTCGATATTCCAAATACCTACGGTATCAACTGGTACCAAACAAAACAGGTTGGTACAACCTAATATTTAAATTCGATATCAAAACATCTCATTTTGTACCTTTTTTAATTAGTACGGTACGTATCATCCGATATCAATTAGCACGAAATTTGCCACAATGATTACAAATAATTTTTAAGACATAATTTTGTTCAATATAGGTGAAAAGACAAGTTGGCATATTTGTAGTTTAAAATGAGTTTTCATGATAATATTAAAAGTTTAAGAAAAGATTTTAATATCTTATATAAGAGGTGGATATAAAGAGAGATACAAATTTTTATAATTTTATTCAATAATAATAAATTTTAACTAATTGATTTTTGAATTAAATTTATTAATTAAGAACATTGCATAAAGAATTAAATACTTAAACACGTTTTAAATAATGGGTTAAAACTCTTAATTCAAACTCCATATTACTTTGGTGCAATTCATTTCATATAAATTGAAAATAATCTTATAATCTCAAATTGATAAACATATTTGGATTGTCTTTGTTATTCATCAAATTTAAGCAATTAATTACAATTTTATACGATATGAGAATCAATTGTAAGAAGTACCTAAATTTATATATTTTATTTTACCACAAACAGAAATAATTAATAATTAGATTTAACAAATTCAAATTTTACTCAATCAGAAATTAAAGGATTAAGTTTAATTTATTAAATCTTGAGTCGAGAATAAAAACTTGAACTCTCTTTAAAATATTATCATTTTAATTTAATATGAAAAGATTAAAATAATTTTATTTTTAAATATAATTAAAGAATATCATTTTTGTATGAACCGAATGAGTTCAAACAAACCTAATCGTAATAATGGTGTGAGATCTTCTATTACTAATTAGAGATGACATGGCAAATTTTTTAAAACAATTTTTTAAAATTAAAAATACATAATAATTTATTTTTTAAATTAAATTAGGATTTAGGTTGTCTAAATCTAAACTTACCCGACACCCAACTCTTCTAAATAAAACGATGTTATTTTGTTTAGAATAATTAAACTTCGAATTTGTCTAGGCTTGAGTCTGACCCATGAATCGACTCATTAAAAACAACTAAATTTAAACCCGTAAATTAAAAATTGTCATCTTTAATTCCTAATTTTGATATACTTCTATTTTAGTACGATCTTAATTATTTAATTTTTATGGATCCTATTTATTAAAATAACAAATTTTTATAAACCAGAAACAAAATAACGAGAAAAAAGTATTAAGTATTCGGGTACTATAATAATGGAGACAAATGGTGGGAAAATGGGAAGAAAATCAAAGTGGCATTATGGCCACCTATAAACATAGAGACAAAACGAAATGATGAAGGTGACCTTACCCTTTAGGGGCCCAAAGTAGAAATATAAAATAACATTTAAACTCAAAAATAGCAACTGTAGTTGATGGAAGACATTATTACCAATTATACGTACCGTTTTCGTTGTGACATCACGGCCACGCTATACCAACGCATAACGCATTTCTTTTTCCTTTTTTTTCTGGTGATTTTTTCTAAAAGGAAGTCTGATTATTAAATTAACAGCTATTTGGTTCTCGGACCTCACGGAATAGCTTAGTGATAGAAAGAGGGAGAGAATTATGTAGAAATTGTAAGTTCAAGCTTAGAGAAGAGTAGCTTTTCCCGGGTTTAAGTGGGTGACTCATAAATTTTAAGATAGTCGGACAAAGCTCGAAATTTGAGTTATAAAAAAAAATGCTATTTAGTTCTTTTTTTTAAAACCATCAGGTATTTACTTAAGTAATCGACTAATCCAAATTTAACCTAAGCAAGATTCTTTTTAATTGGTAAAGCTCTTCTTTACGAATTTTAAATTGACATCATTCTTAAGATTTATATTCAAAATTTTGGTTAAGAATAAAGAGCCCGTGTCGCTCCACCACAATTATTAATAAAGTTAAGGTTGGAATTTTTTTAATTGTAAAATTTTAATAATCCCAAAAAAAGGAGCGAGGTTAAATTAAAAGGGGTAATTTCTACTTAATTTTTGAGTTAAATTTGTATTAAAAAGATTTTATATTAAATTTAAATTTTATCGACTCAATTCTACTTTAAAATAATATTATATTAACTAATTTAAACTTTATTTGATAAGTTTCAAAGTTAATAAATTAATTATTTTGAGTTAAATGGATTTAGATTTTATGGATTTATTTCAACTTTAAAATAATGTCATGTTAAACAGTTTAAAATTGGGTCACGTTTTATTCGCATCAAATTTTCTGTTCCAGTTACTCTATTCCAATCATTTTTTATTAAATCTTATCTATACATTTTCGTAGGGTACACGTAAATGTATAGATAAAATTTAATAAAACATGATAAGAACACCATAATCGAAGCATAAGATCTGATTTCTGTTTTAAATGGTCTGATCAAATTCATTTCAGTACATTTTCATTGTTAATTCACATGATACTTTTGCAATCAAACTTAAAACAAAGTTAATAATTACCATTGGTCTATCACACTTTTTGTTGCATATTATAAGTCAATAATTATTGTAACCCTAATGCATGTAATGAAATTTAACAATCATATTGCACCCAACACATCTCAATTGCTAATTATTTTCTGATAAATGAATCTAATCATTTGAGATAAGTACAGCAAAAAAACCCAATTAGTGAGTAAAAAGAGATATATAATCCTAACCAATGATCACTAGGATAGAGCAAACAGTATACTGATGACAATGTGACCCACAGCAGAATTTAGTATGACACATTTTTTAGTTCCAAAGAGAGGTTTAACTAAGTATTGTGACGAAACGACATGAACTTCTCTATCCTTAACCAAAATTTCAGTTCGAGTCTTGAGAATGAAACCGATTTAAAAACTCGTGAAAAAAAATTTTGGCACCCAAAAAGGTCTTCCCCGATATAAATTCGGATCAATCGATTACTCATATAGCGCTAAGTGCTGGGTGATTTAACCAAAAAAAAAGGATTGGCGTAACTGTTGAGGTTGTCTTTTTATGTATTTCTTAATTTAAAAGTTATAAATTTGAGTTGTTATTAGGAAATTACTTTTTCTTCATTTTAGTGGTTTAGAAAAAAGAATGGAAAATAGAAATAAGTTAAAGTTAAAGATAAAAATAAGCAAACTTATAAAAATAAAATAAAATAAATTTATTATTTAATTTCAAATTTCTAATTTATTAAGTGATTTATTTGCAGCAGGCAATTTACGAATACTAAATTATTTATTTAATATATATATAAATTAATTCAGTAAATGACTTCTTAACAATAATAATGCTTAATAAGAATCTTGTTAGAATACAAGATTTAGATAGGTTCAATAATATACAGTCTTATTTTGGTATGATAGAAGGTGTCTCAGTAAATGACTTATCAATGATAAGTAATTTATAAATATTTATTAATTTATTTAATGAACATCTAATCAATAATTTCTAATTAATTAATTTATTTATAACATATAATTTATTTAATATATATTCAAAAATAGCAACATGTATGGATTGGTTTGGAATTTGTGAAATGATGTGTGGGTTCAAAGGAGTATATGGAGAGGCTTGTCATAAAGTATTCATAGTTGTAGACTTGCAGTAGTATAATTAAAAGTGACAAATAAAAAAGGTGATAAGCTTTTTTCCTCTGCAAAAGGTCAAATAGGGCCTCTTTCACACCACTGATGCAGATTGAAAGATATGCACCCAAGATTCATCATCATTGCTCCTGCTAATGATATTTCTTTCTTTTAGGCTCCCAAGAGAAAACCCCAAAAATGTTAAAGTAAAAGAGGTAAAGATAAAAGAAAGATTAAAAAAAAACAAAACTTATATTTTAATAGTTTTTAATTTTAATTTTAATTTATTTTAATAATTATAAAAGACTGATTTATTTATTAATTAGCCTAACAGTTTGTAAATTAATCAATCAATTTTTATTATTAATGTCTTTCAATTATATTTCAAAAATTTTAATTTTATTTAATCTTTAACCGATTTTTTAACGATCTAAGATTAATCGAACCTTTTAAACCTTGAACTTCTTGTCTTATTGGTTTAACTTTTAGTTCGATTTTTAAAATATTACTTATTTTTTGAAATATTATACTTATTTTATTTTAACACTAATGATATAGTAACGAATTGAATATTTAATTTTTAATTACATAAAAATATTATATATTGTTTCGTTACTTATAAATTCTTTTTTATTGATCTATTTTCACAAGATAGGAGTATTATAAAAAGAGTATACGTTGGTATAATTAAATTACACGTTATTTTAAGCAACAATGTTTAAATATATTAAAAATTCAAGAGTAAAACAAAGGAATTCCTAGTCTGATAAATTTTAAATTAAATTTTTTTATTAAACAAGCCTAATTTCATTTTCTTCCTTACATTATATTTAATTATTATATTTTTAAATAATTTTCACATTAAATTAGATAAAATAATAAAACTATTTTTAATTTAACTAATAAAATCTATTTTTTGTATTTACTAATTTAAAATTTTGAGTTATAGTAGTAATTGAAGAACTGTTTCTTGATAAGTAAGAGGTAAAAATACGTTAAATTTATAAATATCGATTGAATTAAGTATATTATTTAATTTTAAGTTATTGGCTCATTAGATAATTTACTCAAAATTATATAAAATTTTAATTATTAATATATATATATATATATATATATATATACTTAGGTGGTCCAATCATATTGGGGTCGGTACTATCGAGTCCCGGGTGTGGAAAAACACGAACCCTTATATATATATATATATATATTGATTTTACATGCATATAAAAATAATGAATTCCAAATTATTAATAAATACTTTTCAACAGTTTGTCGTCTAATGTTGACTTCCATGTATAACAAAAGAGAGTTTGATTAGCGACTTTGAGAACACAAAAATTCCATGCTTTTGAGTAAGAAACAGTAGCATGTGTTACACCAAATCAATTAGAAAGTTTGAACCTAACTTGAGTTGGACTTGTTAAAAAGCCATTCGACTTTATAACACATAAATCAAAGTCCAAAGACATACACTACTCACATTCTTCTATGTTTTTTCATGTTTCCTCTCTATCTGCCTGTCTATTTATATACCGATGAAGCTCTGTGAAGCATAAAATAGAATATATACCCTTTCACTTACTAAAGCAGATGTAGATGTTAAAGGGATAGGGTTAAAAAGAGAAAGTGGTTGGTGACCAAGTAAGGGATGTTGGATTCTCTTCCTCTTCCTCTACCTCTTCTTCTTGAAAGTTTGAGATTGAGCTTCCATATATTTGGAGCCTTTTGATCAAACTTGGAAGCTTGCTTTTATGATCATCTACGGATCAAACTCTAAGCAGAAAGGAATTAACCAAAACTGCTTCCTCTAAACCTTTGACTTCCAGACACAGAGATTAATTAGAGAGATATGTCAGCAACATCACAAACTATGCTGAACCAGTGCTTGTTTGAGGATCAGGAGGTGTCCACACATATGAGTTCATTCTCTTTTCCTTCAAGCTTTACGTTTTCTCATCTGGGAAGTTCTCACCAAACTCTGAAAGGCTTCGCTTTACCTCCTTCGCTTTATACTGGCAGTCTCAACGAAACCCTATTCTCATCCACGACTTCGAAGCAAAGAGATGACTTCTCTCCCGATTTGGGAAGGACAAACCTTCTTTCCTTGCAAAGATCTAGCGCAAATCTCTGGTAAACGTCCCGTACTTCTTAAGGAAACAATCATCCACAACTTCAGCTACTGTTTCTTCTTTTTATTTATATGAACAAACTAAAGAAAAGAAAAAAATTATCAGCTCATCCCACTCAGTATAAAAGATAAGAATCTATAAGTTACGTGCAGGTTGTTCACACCCTCTGTGTCTTTCTTTAAATTCTGATCATGTCTTTTGAAATGGGTTTTCAGGGCATGGGGAGGAGAGAAAGGTGAGTGTTTGAGCGGCAAAAGAGGTGGTGGAGATGATCATCTCGGGGTTTCTGCAATGAAGATGAAGAAGATGAAATCCAGAAGAAAAGTGAGAGAGCCTAGGTTTTGTTTCAAGACTATGAGCGACGTTGATGTGTTGGACGATGGTTACAAATGGAGGAAGTACGGTCAGAAAGTGGTAAAGAACACACAGCATCCCAGGTTAGACAATTTCAGTTCAAAGCTTTACATCTCCTTATCTGTATATAACCTGAAAAACCCAGTTTAATCTCATAAAGATGAACATATTTGCACATATCTTTAGCTCATACACATGATTCTCCATGTACCCTTCGTCCCCCCCATGCCACTTCAAGCTCTCACTATCTCAGTCACACACATAGACACACTATCATCATTGTTGTTGATCTGATTATGAGCAACCCCAATATACAGTAGCAGCCAAAAAGAAGTCATTATGGTTAGCCTTTTAAAAGAGCAAGTAGCACTGTTAAGGAGCCAGCAATTAGAGGATGATTTTAGCAAATCCTAAAAGGTAGATATGATAAAACTCTCTTGGACGATTCATCCTAAATTTCTGGCTTGAGTGTGGCTTTGTGGGCACAATAATTGGGAAAAGCAAGAGCTCATTACTAATTGCTTTTCTAGGATGTTAATAAACCTTAAAATGAACATTTCGAACGATTACTAGTCAGTTGTTTGTTTGAGAAGACGAACCATGAAGAGGCTTGATACTTAGAATGTGCCATTGCTCAAAGTAGTTTAAGAATGACAAGAACACCAACTTAGTTCAATAGTATGGATTATTATCACTAACTATTATTTAAGTTATTCTTAAATAACCCACATGAAAAAAAGGTAGTCTAAAAAGAATTACGTAACTTAAACTTTAGTTATTTGTTCGGGATTTCACAATTAGTTTCGATATTATAACACATTTAAGTCTTAATTCAACAATATTTTTAATTCGAGTTTAGCAGAAATATAAATTTAGAAATAATTATTAATTTTTTAAAATATATTATACAAAATTGTCACTTCTCCTATCTTTTTTGGTGTAAAATTTAATAAGGGAAGTCACAAGTATAGTTTTATCTCTTCTAGAGATACTTTTAATCCACATCAAATCCTCTGTTCCAGTTATTCCGGACCTTACATAAATGTATGGATGAGATATAATAGAATATGATAAGAATACCATAGCCGGAACAGGAGATCCAGTCCCCCTTTTAATCATGACAGAGAGATTAGTCTCTTAGATTGGCTAAGAACCATAGTTTATAATTCTTTTTATTATTTGTTATTATAACATGGTAGAATAATAATGATGTGGAAAATTTCCACAGCAATGATTTCAGCGTTGGAATTTATTAATCAAGGAATAATTATTATTTTAGAAAACTTTGGCGTTGATTTTGTTATATACTCAACCAAAGTCAAAAATTAAGGCACCCTTTTTCAAGTTGAACCAAACATTCTTAGCTCCATCGGTTTGATTAAGGTCTTGACCTTACTTTAATCAGTAAATCGGACGAGATTAAAGGAAATTAATTAATTTAATAAGCATTTTTTACGATATAATCATTTTTTTAATTACCTTTTAAGTAATAGATATGATGCAGTCGGGACCCAGTAATGTATTGATGTCCCAGTAATTATGTCTTTCCACATTTATAAATTGTTGTTTCGGAGCTTTATATTGTAATAGATTGTAGTTTGGGGAAATAATGTTTAAAGTCTAGATTGATTAATAATTTTAATTTTAATTTAGGATAATCATATATTTAAAAATAATTATTTAGTAGTTAATTAATAATTTAGGATAATCATATATATATATATAGTTAGTAGAACCTTACTTATATAATGTTATATTATGAATAAACAAATGAGAATTAGACTAATTAATTAAAAAATAAATATTTTAAGAGAGAAAAGCAATGATTAAAAAATTGAATATGTGAAAATCTTGATTTGGTAAATTTTTAGTTAGATTTTTAATTTTCTAACTTAATTTGTTTTTTATAACCTTTTTATTAAAAACTAATCAGTTTATTAATTAATCGGTCAATTTTTTTACAAACTAATTGATTTTTTTATAAATTAAAATAAACTATTAATTTTTATTTATCAGTCTTTTATTCAATTAAATTATTTGATAAGGACAATTCTAAATTTATAAGTTTTATTTAATTTTTAAAAATTTGTAGTTTATAACTTTTTTTAATTTAAAACTGATCAGTTTATTAATTAAGCGGTTATTTTTTGCAAATTAATTGGTTTTTTATAAATTAAAATAAATTATTATTATTTATTTATCATCTTTTTATTTAATTAAATTTCAAATTATTTGATAAGTACAATTTTTTAAATTTCTTCAATTTCGTTTAATTTTTAACCTATTTTATGATGATTTAATATTGGTTGAATTTTTTAGAATTAAAATTAATTTTCATTGAGTTTTTAAAACATTAGAAAAAGGAGTTACTAACAAAGCATGCATGCAGGAGCTACTACCGTTGTACACAAGACAACTGCCGAGTGAAGAAAAGGGTTGAAAGATTAGCGGAGGACCCGAGAATGGTGATAACAAC
>JAOSBO010000209.1:35581180-35594955 GCA_027563915.1 Erythroxylum rotundifolium | reverse complement strand
CATATGTATATTAAGGCTTTGACTTTGATCAATGTAACATCCACGATCAACAGCCATATCAACCAGGGTCTTCTGCTTGATCTCCCAAACAGTTCTGAATCAGAAAACAAAAAATAAAAAACTCAATTTGTGGACTTAAAATAGAAAAAACAAAGGGAAACAGGTAGACAATGGACATGAAAATTGCATATGCCTACTTGTATATAAGTTTCAAGTCATCAGGAATTTCAGGAATCTTCTGAATAGAGCCATCCTCGTAAATGATTTTGTTCTTGAGAGCAGGAGACCAGAGCCCCATCTCCGTCAAGTCATGAAGAAGATGTTTGTTGACCACAACAAACTCACCACTGTAAAAATAGAATGATAAGGGAACAAAAGAAGAAATATTGCTAGAATATAATAAACAAAAAATGATGGCAAAGTGAACCTCAAAACCCTTCGGCTATAAATATTGGAAGTGTACGGCTCAAAGCACTCATTGTTTCCAAGAATCTGGCTGGTTGAAGCAGTTGGCATTGGTGCGACAAGAAGTGAATTCCTCACCCCATTTACAGATATCATTTCCCTAAGCACATCCCAGTTCCACCGACTTGAAGGAACCACATTCCACATATCAGGCTGCAAGATTCCCTGTACGATACAAATTGAACTGAAGCAGTTAATATCTTGTCTCAGTTTAGAAGGATATATCAATTCCCTGGACCAAGTGATCATTGAAACTAATTTGCTTTCCATAGATGAACATATTTATAGAGATTGTGGTCAGCACCTGGGAAATTCTTTCTTCCCATCTAGAAAAGCCAAGTTAACAGTATCAAATGAAACAAGCAACAACTACTTTCAATTCCATGTATCTGACTCAAATCCTACAAATGTCCAAAACAT
Organism: Erythroxylum rotundifolium; assembly: GCA_027563915.1. Taxonomy (NCBI): domain Eukaryota; kingdom Viridiplantae; phylum Streptophyta; class Magnoliopsida; order Malpighiales; family Erythroxylaceae; genus Erythroxylum; species Erythroxylum rotundifolium. Next base: position 35,594,070 of record JAOSBO010000209.1, on the reverse strand, counting down.
AATATTCTAACAGCAGAATTGAGTCCAATCCTAAGAATCTGAAAGCTAGCAAAAGATCATGGCAGCATTAAGACTTCATCCTAAGCCAAAGAATGCAGAATAGAAACACTTCAAAGAACAAGCATTCATGTGCATCTACTAAGGTGATTATAAACAGAGACTCAACACACCTTGCTGATAGGACTTCCCTCATATGTTTCATATGGGCCCTCTCTTGCAGCAATTTCAGAAGAGGCTTTCAGAGAATGGTAATAGATGGTTTCAAATATTTCCTTGTTAAGTTGTTGAGCCTGAAATAAGTTTTGATTGAAAAATTAGCCACCAAATCAGAAGTCCAAACTAATAATTAACAAACAAGTCTACACATGCAAACATTCACAGATCAACTACTACTAAGAGCAGTTTGGAGAATAGCTCACCTCTGGTGAATCAAATGCCATGCCTAGAAGAATGAATGTATCAGCCAGACCCTGAACTCCAATCCCAATGGGTCTGTGCCGTAAATTTGATCTTCTTGCAGTTTCAACAGGGTAGTAGTTAACATCAATTATTTTGTTGAGATTGTGTGTGACTACTTCTGTAACCTGTACACAAGGAAAAATGAAAGAACATTAAGCTAAATTTTAATTTCAAGATGCACACAACACCCATCTTTAAACCCTTCAATGCATACCTCTGCTAATTTGTCAAAGTCAAAAGATCTGTTTTTACAATCTCTACTCCCAACAAGCTTAGATGGATGGGCATCCATCGGAATCCCCTGAAGCATAAATGGATAAATTAGATTCTAAACAAACAGAATAAAAACAAAATACTTCTTGCAATAAGTTATGGCTCTAGCATACCTTCTCTCTTACATATCTTGGTAGAGCAATAGATGCCAAATTGCACACAGCAGTTTCTGTTGGACTTGTGTACTCAATTATCTCAGTGCACAAATTTGAAGATTTTATTGTACCTAGATTCTGTTGGTTGCTTTTCCTATTGCAAGTATCCTAAAGAAACAAAAGAACTATTAGAATAAATCTAAAACAAAGATGAAAAAACATCATAATACAGACTGCAGAGAGTAAAGTATGCAAAATTTTCAAAGAGTGATACAACAGTTACCTTAAATAACATATAAGGGGTTCCTGTTTCTATCTGCGATTTCAGAATTTCAAACCAAAGGTTCTGAGCCTGTACCACTTTCTTTGCCTTGCCCTAGTTACAGACACTTGTATTAATAGCCAAAACAAAACCCACTGGACACACCTTACTAGATTTATATCCAAATTCAAAATTACATAAATCAAGGTTAAGTGAACTTACATTTCTTTCATATTTTGTGTACAGTTCCTCAAATTCTTTACCCCAACAATCTGCCAATCCCGGAGCCTCATTAGGGCAAAATAATGACCAAACTCCATTGTCTTGCACTCTTTCCATGAAGAGATCAGGTACCCAAAGGGCATAGAATAAATCTCGAGCTCGATGCTCTTCCTAAATGAATAATAGACCACGAACATATACTTAGACATGGGGAAGGTAAATCTCATGTTATGGTGATTAGAACCAAGAGATGTATGAAAACAAAAAGAAAAAAGGAAACAAAGTGGAGAATCTAGCTATTTTAACCCTACCTTTCCATGGTTTTTCCTAAGATCCAGAAACTCAAATATGTCAGCATGCCATGGCTCCAAGTACACAGCAAAAGCACCTAAAAACATCATAAATGACAATGTAAAAAACCATAAAAGTTCACATTTAGCACAATAATAAAAACAAGAAACAATGAACAGACCTTTCCTCTTCCCTCCTCCTTGATCAACATAACGAGCAGTGTCATTGAAAACCCGTAACATCGGAACAATGCCATTAGATGTTCCATTTGTCCCACGAATATAACTTCCTGTAGCACGAATGTTGTGCACAGAGACACCAATTCCTCCAGCTGATTTGCTAATGACAGCACATTCCTTCAATGTATCATAAATACCCTCAATGCTATCATCTTTCATACAGATCAAGAAGCAACTGCTCAGCTGCAAAAGTTTTAACAAACAAAATCATTTTTCATTTCCACAACCAATTAAAAAAGAAACATGGAAACCTCGTTCAGAGAAAAACTAAAAACATACTTGAGGCCTTGGTGTCCCAGCATTGAAAAGAGTGGGAGAAGCATGAGTGAACCACCTCTGAGACATTAAGTGGTATGTTTTAATAACTGAATTGACATCATCCTTGTGAATTCCAACAGCAACTCTCATTAGCATGTGCTGAGGTCTTTCAACAACCTTTCCTTGGACCTTCAAGAGATAGGACCTCTCCAGGGTCTTGAACCCAAAATAATCATAGTCAAAGTCACGATCATAGATAATCTCACTGTCCAAACGAGCAGCATTCTGAAGCAAGAGAAACATACAAGATTAGACTAATAAGATTGAGTGCCACATACCAAAATTCAAGCAATGCTTACTTAGTTTCATGAAACTGATGTCAAATTATAAAATTCCAATGAATTTGCAATAAAACACCACATATAAACATGAAATGAAATACTTGAATTCAAGACCTTCATGATTATCTCATAGACATCGTCAGCAATCAAAGAAGCTTTCAGCCCAGATCTTTCATTAAAATGGTTATACATGACTTTGATCCTGCAACAATCAACAACCCAGATCAATCACAACATTACCCGCCAAAAAAGTTTGATGCACAAAACAAAGTCGTGCCAACTCTATAGCCAACTTTTTTTCTGGAAAAAGAGAAGAACATACGTCTCTGAGAAAGATTTCTTAGTATTCTTATGAAGGTTTGAGACCGCAATCCTCGCAGCCAACTGCAAAACAAAACAACAATGACAGAAACATTAGAGACGAATCTTCTCAAGCACACTAAACCAACAGAATTAAAACTGCATCAAAACCCATAATTCTCAAATCATCATCTCTGACACCAACTTGACCAACCCACCAAGAAACAACAAACAATATAACAAAGCTTTTCAAAATGAAAATGCGAAACCCACAGAGGCATAATCGGGGTGATTGGTGGTCATGGCGGCGGCGGTTTCAGCAGCCAATTCATCGAGCTGTGTGGTGGTAACGCCTTTGTAGACCCCAGCACACACCTTCTGGGAGACGAGAACGGGGTCGCAGTGATCGATGCTGAGACCATAGCTTAGCTTCTTGAGTCTGGCAGTGATCTTGTCGAAGTGAACAGCCTCTTGCCTACCATCTCGCTTGATTACGTACATTTTGGGTCTCTCTCGGTACTTTCGCCGAACAGGTATAGTGCACTCAGAGCAACGGGCGTTAATATATCTGTATATTAATCAAGCGGGGATTTGAATTTTGGAAGTTTGTGCTTTGCGGTTTTCCCTCTAAAATGAGTGTTTTTCAGGAGCGAATTGGGCTATTCGGCGCCAAATTTTGAAGCGCGTCTTTATTAAAGCTTCACATTTTGTTCCTTAATTCAAAATTAATTTAATTTAAATTTGAATATATTTTTAAAAAAATTGTAAGTCGAATTCTAAGTTATAATTATTTAAAACGACCTTATTTATACTTTTTAATATAAATGTTTAAATGAACTAGTTTGGGCTTGACCTCTAGCTGATAGGGCTTGGACTTTGTTTGAGGTCCGATTGGGCTTGAGCCCAAGCATGACTTCCCTCAGTTAATTTTTTTAAATTAAAAGTACAGTACAACGTAATTTTTAGTAAAATAATATTATTTTAATTAGGAGAGCCGAGTAAGCAATATTAAAATAAACATCTATAATGAGTTTATTCATTCAAATGTTAAAGTTACCATTATAAGTTTAATTTTACAATAGAGTTTAAAATAAAATTAATCTATTAAAATAACAAATAAAATAAATTAATAAAATAGACCTGTTTGATTTTAAAGTAATTAAAAATTGTGAAAATAGCTTCCTTTTTATTAATTATTACCGTGAGATTGATATTTATAATTATATTGAAAGGTTCCAAATTTGACATTAATTTTTATTTAAAATAATTTGACCTAATAAAAGTTTGTTTTCTAAATAATAAAAATATATTTTAAAACAAATAAAACAATTTACCTTTTACTTATACATATATGATTAAGGATAACACTAGGCTCATCGCATCTCTCCGAACTAGAGATGACAATTGGGCTTAACTTGGGTCCAACTTGCTTTAGTTGATCGGATCTTGAGACTAGCTACCCAAACCAAGCCTAGCCCTAACATGTATAATCAAAACTACGTCATTTTATTAAAAAAATCATTTTTATATTTTTTAATTAATTGACTTAGCCGAAGTTGAATGGCTTAGGTGGTGGAGGTGCTCAGCTAGCCGTTGGAGTTGTTAAAGTTGTTCCTAAAGATTTGGTCCAGTTTCGTTGATAAGTTCCTGCATTTAAGGAACTAGCAAGATTTGTTCTTCATGTTTCAGTTTATGTTTAGTTTCAAGTTTGTTTTATCCCAAAATCTTACGATCCAGAGAATCTTGGATGCAGTTGCTTCAAACCTATTTAAACACTTGAATGTATTAATGAATAAAGACAGAGCAAGAGAGTTTCTTGCTTAAGATTGTATTGCAATAAAAGAACGATTCTTTGTTCACAATTGGTATCAGAGCCTTCACACGAGGCTCACTCTAAAGTGGTGCAACACTTATCTTTCTTTTCTAACGTAGAACATGACGTTTGAGAGTAATTTCGTACAGCCAGCTATTCCCAAGCTGGATGGACATTATGATCATTGGAGTATGCTCATGGAGAATTTTTTACACTCCAAGAAATACTGGGACTTGGTGGAGAACAGAATTCCCCAGGAAGCAGGAGCTGATGTGAGTGATTCACAAAAGAAGAAGGTGGCAGAGTTGCAACTCAAGGATATGAAGGCCAAGAACTATTTGTTTCAGGCCATCAATCGCGCCACACTGGAAACAATCCTAAAGAAGGACACAGCCAAAGAGATATGGGACTCCTTGAAACAAAAATACCAAAGAACAACACGTGTGAGACATGCTCAACTCCAAGCACTTCGAAGGGAGTTTGAAGTATTGCAAATGAAGGCCGGCGAAGCTGTCCTCGACTACTTTGGTCGCACCCTCACAATTGCCAACAAAATACGAATTCATAGAGAAAAGATAGAGGATTTGGTGATTATTGAGAAAATTCTCGGGTCCATGACATCAAAATATGACTATGTTGTCTGCTCTATTGAAGAATCGCAAGACTTGGATGCATTATCTATCGATGAACTCCAGAGTAGTCTTCTTGTGCATGAAAAACAGATCAGCATACATGATGTAGAAGAACAAGCTCTTCAACTCACCTCTGGGGATCAACGAGGACGAGTTACTGGTTGGAGTTTCTACCGTGGAAGAGGAAGAGGGCAAGGAGTTGACAAGTCCACTGTCGAGTGTTATAATTGCCACAACCTAGGGCACTTTGCATGGGAATGCCCCAGAAAGCTAGGTAATTCTCGAGCTCATTTTGCAAATACAGATGAAGAAATGCTGCTAATAGCCCAGGTGGATTATCAGGAAGCTGAGAAAGAGTGCACGTGGTTCTTAGACTTGGGCTTTACCAATCATATGTGCGGACAAAAAGAGGCCTTCATCAATATGTATAACAGCTTTTGAGAATCAGTGAAGCTTGGAAACAACTCCAACCTGAGTGTCCAAGGGAAGGGCATGGTACGAATGGAAGTGCATAGGATCACGTTTGCGCTCATGGGAGTATTTTTCGTCCCAAATCTAAAAAACAATCTGTTGAGTCTTGGCCAGCTACAAGAAAAGGGTCTTAATGTGCTCATACAACATAGGAAGTGCAAGATCTTCCACTCAGAGAAGGGTTTGCTCTTGGAAATTAAGATGGCACACAATAGAATGTTTACTGTGGTTGCTCGTTGCCTAGTCAAGGAGCAGAAATGTCTGACAACAACCTTCACAGATGAAGGTCATCGCTGGCACTGCAGATTTGGTCACCTAGGCTGGACTAGACTCAAAGAACTCCAACAGAAGGAAATGGTCAAGGGGCTACCGAGGTTCAATGAATCATCTACATTATGTGAAGATTGCCTTGTGGGCAAATAACATCGTGATTCTTTTCGAAAGAAAAGTGCATGGTGAGCTTCTCAAGTACTACAACTTATTCATGTTGACATTTGTGGTCCGATAAGTCCAAGCTCTAATAGTAAAAAGCGGTACTTCCTTATTTTTATTGATGATTTCAATAGAAAAACTTGGGTTTATTTTTTAATGGAAAAATCATAGGCTTTTGATTTGTTTAAACTCTACAAAACTAAAGTGGAAAAAGAAGTAGGCAGGTCCATTTTAGGTATGTGAACAGACCGAGGAGGTGAGTTCATGTCCAAAGAATTCATGCATTTCTATATCATGCATGGCATCGAGAGGCAGTTGACAGTAGCCTATTCTCCTCAACATAATGGTGTTGTAGAGAGGAAGAACTGAACTATCATGAATATGGTTCGGTGCATGCACTCAGCCAAGAAGGTTCCAAAAAGTTTTTGGCCTGAAGCAGTAAACTGGACTGTGCATGTGCTGAATCGAAGTCCAACTCAGGTTGTGCAAAACAAGACTCCTAAAGAAGCGTGGAGTGGACACAAGTCATCTGTAGATTACTTTTGAGTCTTTGGTTGTTTATCACATGTGCACATTTCTGATAACAAGAGAATGAAGCTTGATGACAAAAGCCTCAAATGCATACTATTGGGAGTAAGTGAAGAATCCAAAGCCTACAAGTTGTTTGATCCCATCACACGGAAGGTCATTGTGAGTCGAGATGTAGTTTTTGAGGAAGCCCACCACTGGAACTAGGACAACTACCATGAGAAAGTTGTCTCAGCTGATCTTCAATGTGATGATGATATAAACACCGAAGGGGGAGAAGCAATAGAAGCACATGAAGGAGACCATACAAACATTGTCAATAATGAGTCGAATGTCAATGGCACTCCGGAGACAAGCAGTGAGGTTCCTCAAGAAGAGGGTCAAATTCATAGAGCTCCAATGTGGATGCAAGAGTATGACACTGGTGAAGGTTTGTCAAAGGAGGAAAGTGTGGTATATTCCACCTTGTTGAACCATGGTGATCCAACTTCATATGAAGATGCAGTAAAATATACTTACTAGCAACAAGCAATGGACAGAGAAATGGAAGCAATAAAAAGAAATGATATATGGGATCTGACAGATCTACCGCCAGGAGGGAAAACAATTGGAGTAAAGTGGGTCTTTAAGACCAGATTAAATGAAAATGGTGAGGTGAACAAGTACAGGGCACACCTTGTTGCAAAAGGATACAATCAACAATATGGAGTAGATTTTTCTGAAGTATTTGCACCTGTAGCGCGATTGGATACCATTTGAGTTGTCATCTCTCTTACTGCACGGAGGAGCTGGAAGATTTATCAGCTTGATGTTAAATCAGCCTTCTTGCATGGAGAGATCGACGAGGAAGTATATGTAGCCCAACCACTTGGCTATGAAAAGAAGGGTAATGAGTCCAAGGTTTATCGTCTGAAAAAGGCCTTGTACGGACTCAAGCAAGCCCCACGAGCTTGGTACAACCGAATAGAATCATACTTTCTCAAGGGAGACTTTATCAAATGTCCTCATGATCATACATTGTTTACTAAAACCACCGGTGGAGGTAACATTTTAATTGTATGTTTATATGTTGATGATCTTATTTTCACTGGAAATGACAAAGCATCATTTGAGTTGTTTAAAAAGTCTATGATGGTAGAGTTTGATATGACTGATCTTGGTAAGATGCAATATTTTCTTGGCATAGAAGTTATATAAACAAATAATGGTATATTTATTGGCCAAAATAAGTATGCATATGAAGTATTGAAGAGGTTTCAGATGGACCAAAGCAACGCTGTCCAAAGTCCTGTGGTACCAGGTTCTAAATTTACAGGAGATGAAGAAGGTACAAGGATTGACAACACTCACTATAAACAAATAGTGGGAAGTCTTATGTATTTGATAGCCACTTGATCTGATCTCATGTTTGCTATAAGTTTAATTGGTAGATATATGGAATTCCCTACTGAATTGCATCTACTAGCAGCCAAAAGGATTTTGAGATACATAAAAGGCACGATTGAGCTTGGGATATTCTATGCCAAGGGAGGATGTGAAGAGCTTGTGGGTTATACTGATTGTGACTACGTCAGAGATCACAATGACAGGAAAAGCATCTCAAGATATGTATTTATGATGGGCACAGGAGCAGTCTCATGGTCATCAAATAAGCAACCTATAGTTACTCTTTCCACTACTGAAGCCGAATTCGTTATTACAGCCTCTAATGCTTGTCAAGTGGTACGGTTAACAAGAATTCTGCAAAATTTACATATATCACTCACTGGTCCAACGGTAGTCTACTGTGATAATGTCTCGACTATCAAGCTTTCAAGGAACCCAGTCTTGCATGGTCGAAGTAAACACATAAATGTATGTTTCCATTTTCTTCGCAAGCTGGTCAAAGAAAGAACGTTGGAGCTAGTGCACTGTCATTCTCAACAGCAGATTGCAGACATAATGACAAAACCAGTTAAGTTGGAAGTGTTCCTGAAGTTATGTGAATTAATAGGGGTCTGTGAACGTCCGAAACTAAACTGAACATCTTGATGTTCAGTTTAAGGGAGGAACTGTTGGAGGTACTCAGCTAGTCGTTGGAGTTGTTGGTCCGTTCCTAAAGACTTGGTCCAATTTTGATAATAAGTTCCTGCATTTAAGGAACTAGCTAGATTTGTTCTTTGTGATTCAATTTATGTTCAATTTCAAGTTTGTTTTATCCCAATATCTTAGGATCTAAAGAATCTTGGATGTAGTTGCTTCAAACCTATTTAAACACTTGAATGTATTAACGAATAAAGACGGAGCAAGAGAGTTTCTTGCTTGAGATTGTATTGCAGTAAAAGAACGATTCTTTGTTCACATTGGGTTGCCTCAGTCCCAACAGTAATGGTTAGGTTAGGTTTGTCCTGTGTGAGCTCGAACCTACATGGCAAACCAAACCTGACACATTACTATCTCCACTAAATACAAGATTTAAATTTTATTTATATTCAAATTATGAAAAAATAACATTATTTTAAATAAAATTTTAATTATTTGATTTCAATTTAAACATAATGTCCAGCCCGAGCTTGACATATTGCTATCTTTACTTTAAAAAATATTTAAACTTAGGGGGTATGTGGTCCACTTTTGTTTTTTTTGTAGTTTTTAGTTTTCATTTTTTAAATAAAAATAAAAATCTTTTTTATTAATATTATAATTTTAACACTGATAATAGTTACATATTAGATAAAACTTAAATATAAGTTATTTTTAATTAAATAATTTTATTTGAATCTCTTATATAATATTATTAAAAATTATTCGATTATATTTAAATAAACTATTTAAAATTAATATTTATTTAGATATATTTTAATTATTAAACTATATTATATTTAAAATTTTTTATATTTTTAAAATAATTTAATTTAATTATATATAAATAATTATTGAATTAAATTTATTTAATTTAATTAAAAATTAAATTAAATTACTAAGTAAAATTAAAATATTCATAATTTTAATTAATAATTAAGTTTAATTAATTAAATATAATTATTCATAATTCTTATTAAAAGTTAATAAAATAAATAATATATATTTAGTTCATCGTAAATTGAAAAACAAAAACTACTTTTCATGATTTTATAATTTTTAAAAATAGGAAAAAATCAAAACTAAAAATTCAATCAAAAATAAATTTTCCCAAATTAAAAAAAAATAAAAAAGACAAAAACATAAGCTTAGTCTAAATTTTAGTTATATTCAAAACCAAACCGAGTCGAGCTAAACCAAACTCCTTTTGCCACCTCTGCATACGACCTGACTAGGTGAATTCAAGTAAGACCCTCGTCACAGGGCAACATTGCACAAGGTAGATCTGGCATGTCGTTTGCTTCAATTTCAAAAAACAAACAGAAAAAAGAAAGTCAAAATAAAGTCTTGTGCTTGAAGGCTGAGGTATAATAAATGACCCAATTAGGTAATGTCGCTTCGAAACCAAATCAAGTCTCCACTCATTTTCCACACTTTGCTTTTGTCGATTACTTCTCAATCAAGCTCAGTCAACCCAGATTTGATTCAACTGAATCAGCCGGAGACAAAGCTAGAAGATGGCGGAAGATAAAGACTCGACATCCGTTCCGTTGAGCCGCCCCGACAGCACCCACGATGATCCCGAGGATCCCGCCAAGTCTCCCCCTACCTCCTCCAATTCCTCCACTCGCGAGGTTCCATCTTACGCTATAAATGTTGTTGTTAGTTTCAGCAATTCATGGATTTATGTACTACGGATGTCTATTGTTGTTTTTTGGACATGGTTTTTGTCTGATTTTTTGGCTGGGATCTTATTTGGCATATTTGCAAGCAATCTCTGATACCCAATTCCTAAAAGGACTATTTTCGTACTTTCGTTGACTGTTTGTTCAGTAACTTGTGTTTACGAAGTTTGGGAACTTCTCAGATTTAATCGAGATGTAGTAATTGATCCTTATTCCGATTATTTTTGTACAGGCTTGTTGTTTTATTCTCCAAAGTTGGATCTCAAAGAAGTTCATGACAGGATGGTAAATATGTTAATTAATTTGCTAGACTGCTGTACGTATCTCATTTTGCATCCGAAACTTAATATTGTGTTGACTTCGAAAATTGCAGTGTGGTACTTTTCCCAATAGCTGTGACGTTCTTTGTAACTTGGTGGCTTATTCAGTTTGTTGATGGTTTCTTTAGTCCCCTGTATGAAAAGCTTGGCGTTGATATATTTGGTAAGTTCTACATTTGTACTTTGGGGCCTCTATTTTGTGTTATGGATGTTGTTGTGTTTTGGTATCATATGAATTACGATTGTTCACTCACGGAGTTATAACAGCATTGAGTGTTGTTTCACTGGAAAGCTCGAGGAAGATGATTTCTTTAAGATGTATGTGGTTAAGCCTCTTATAACAATACCATGTTTTCCAACGCAGGACTTGGTTTTCTCACATCCCTTGTATTTGTATTCTTGGTTGGTGTGTTTGTTTCCTCATGGATTGGTTCCACCATTTTCTGGATTGGCGAGTGGTTTATAAAAAAGATGCCCTTTGTCAGGCATTTGTATTCAGCTTCCAAACAAATAAGCTCTGCAGTGTCTCCAGGTTATGTTCAACATTCTTTCCATAATTGCATAAATTGATATGGAAATTAAAAGTCCATTCAGGATCACTTTGCTGGGCAGGACAGAAATTTCTTATTGTAATTCTGATACATTCGTGAATAAAACAGTGGAGGAAGTGATTTACATGCTATTGGCACTTTATGTTACTATAATCGGGTTACTTTCATTCATGGGCTTTTCACTGTACTGACTTATCTTAATACTTGGGCTTCACTCTATTTATTGTACTACCAAGTTATATGACTTGGCATTTCTTTGTGCTTTTGAAAAGAAAAAAAATGCTAAACTTTTTCCAAGTTGTGTTTGAGTGAATCTCAAATTGTCATAGAATCTCAAATTGTGACTATGAAACATATCAGAGATGATGGCATTTTAATTCTGGTTGTACGTCATTTTTTGTAGTTTCTATGGCAATATGCACTGTTGCTGCAATTGTTTGATCCTCTAAAATAAAATTACCTTTCTGTGTCAAATTTGGCGAACATTTTGCTAGCCACAGTCATAGAAAAGACAGCATATGTAGTCATTGACTTGGATCAATTTTGAATTCCTGGAGCCTCTTATTATTTTTTTTTACAGGCCTTGTTCCCCCCCTTGATATCCAATTGCAGTGAGACTGCTTGAAAATTAATTTGATGTATCCATTTTTTCTCCTCAGATCAGAATACTACTGCTTTCAAGGAGGTTGCAATAATCCGTCATCCACGTGTGGGCGAATATGCCTTTGGTTTTATAACATCAACAGTTGTCCTTCAGGTATGGATGCTGCGACTATCTCTTGCTAGAGATTGCTGTACCTAGATTTGTTGATCCCTTGAAGCACTTTAATCCATACCAAATTCCAAATTCTCTCGTATCTTGCTCAATCCATGATTTGGTTACCAAATAATCTTTCTAATTTATGCGGTAGTAAGCTGTTAGTTTATTGCCTTTATGTTTGGAACTGATGGGTTCTCTACTTCTCTTTTGTCCTAGTAGGTGATCATTCCCAATTTGTGTTTTTCGAAGCACTGTGCCATCATAATTCTATTGCTCTGAACATTCCTAATCCACTTTATTTCATGCCTTTTTAGTAGTTTCATTGGGTTTCTGATTGTATTCGTTGGTTGACTACAGAGAGAGAATGATGATGAGGAGTTATGCAGTGTTTTTGTTCCCACTAACCATTTATACATTGGTGATATATTCCTGGTGAACTCAAAGGACATTATTAGACCAAATCTATCCATCAGAGAAGGGATAGGTATGTTTTATTGTTTTAACTGAAGCTTTTGGTTCTTGTTTTTTGCCTTCTGCTATCTACTTATCAAAAAAAAAAAGTGAAAGACGAATGGAATGTTAAATTCATAAGAGAGAACCTCAGGATGTTTGATTAATCTTTGGATCTTTTACTGAACTGCTAGTATTTCTCTTTCTTTTTACCACGTGTAAGCATTCTTTGCTCTGAAAAGACCAAAAACAAAACCAAATGAACACTAAATGGTTCACCTCCTGGTTTGGACTAAATGATTGAACAATCTACAATTTTACATCGATAAATAGCCTAAGTGCAACTTTTATGGATAATCCAAAAGCTGATACCTCCTTTTGTGTTAAGTGATGCATGTGCATAGTACTAGCAACAACTATGTACACTCTCTCTAAACAGCTATGGTA
>JAOSBO010000209.1:35538635-35548966 GCA_027563915.1 Erythroxylum rotundifolium | reverse complement strand
ATTAGTAACGTAATCAATGATTCAGTAAAAATCTCGTTAATGTGAAATTTAGAAAGATATAATATTAAATAGCGTTGTTCTTAATTAATTTAGAATTTGTTTAAATTATTTTTAAATAATATTATTTTGATTTAATTTTCTAAAATAATGTTATTTTGAGAAATTAGACTAAAATGCTATTATTTTTAAAAAATTAAAACTGGAAAGTCAATCTTCTATTCACCTCTTTGAGCTTCTGTTGAATCGAGAAGTGAATTTGATTGTCCATTTTTTGATGTAATTTTGATCCAATAATAGATATATATAAGGTATCTTTCTAATCGTTCAAATTGAAGCAATTGAATATCTGACTCAAGCTTAGATGACATGACCGATCAATAGAAAGAGTCCAATATTTTACCTTTGTCATATATTCCATACATCGTATAAGATAGATGTCATATTCATATAATAGGATTTACTTTTAAAATGATTTAATGGTGAAATGGTAAATACGTGAGACTCAAAATCCCTTGCTAAAATCAAGTTTAATTCACAATCCAATCAACTTGATTTATGATTTTGGAGTCGAATGGACTAGGCTTGAATTATTAAGCATGATCGAAAGCTTTTCTTTTTGCATAAATTGTGTTGTTTTGTTAAGGATGAAAGATTAATTTTTAAATTTGTTTTATCGTCTTCGTCGTCATTATTATTATTATTATTATTATTATTATTAATTACTAAAATTATTATGTTATTTATTAAGAAAACTTAGAAGCGACCTTTTAAGTGTTTTCCATCACAAATTTTTGTAGATGTGATAAAGTATTTTATCTTAATTAAAAATGATAAATTAACCATTGTTTGGTCTATGACTAAAATCAATTGGGTCTTGGATTCAAGTTTTAGAATTCAATTTAATGCAAAGTTAATATGTCAAATTAAATTTAAATTTTAAAAAATTCAAATTTAAACTTTATTTTTAGAAGAGTCGAGCTCGAAATTGATTTATCATCGATACTAAGACAATTTGATAAAAATAATTAAAAGTTATTGGTATAATTAATATTAAAATTAGAAAACTTTGATATGAGGTTTGCGTTTTTTTTTATCAATTTACCGTAGCAAATATTATAATAACCTACAATGTTCACTAATCACTTGGAAGAAATTTATGTAATTAGTGCAGTGAAGTAAAGTGTACGTAATAATAGAATTTGTTTTTTATTAAAAAGTAACAAATAATATTATTTTAATATTAATGTAAGATTTAATTAAGGAATGTTTAATCTCGTTAATTTTTTTACTTATTTATAATCCATTTAAAATATTTTAAAATTTAAACTAAATATTTCAAAATATTAAAATTATATGTAAATATCAATATTAAAAATATCATCATTAACAACAACTTTAATGTACAAGATTCTTTGCTATCAATATTAAAAATATCATCATTAACAACAACTTTAATGTACAAGATTCTTCGCTTTGCGAGAATTAGGAAAGTGATATTTATTGCATGCAGCCCTTTTTTACATTTTACAAAAATGTTGTTTTTATTCCTCGAACGTGTGATTTTTTTTGTCACAAAATAGTGTTGAGATTATAAGTGTTACTAGAAATTTCACATTAAAAAAAGACAAAACTAGCGAGGAATATATAAATAGACATAACTCATATAAAATTTTGGGATGAAGTGTGATGTTGGGTCCCACGAATATGTTGCCTCATTAGGCCTATGATGTAGATCTTTCATAAAAGTAGGCTCCTTAGATCTAACAAGTGACATTGGAGTCGATGATTCAACAAATGACGACAGTAGTTGGATTCCGTGGTTGTCTCCTCATGTGGGCATAGACTACTGGAGTAGAAAGACTCTTCGTGTCATTGTATATTAAAGCTGTGAAGAAAAAGACTTTTATACCTAATGTGAAAGTTTACAGTTGACGAAGAAATTGTTGAGATTTCAAGCGTAAGTAAAAATTTCACATTAAAAGAGATAAAACTAGTAAGGAGCATATAACTAGAATTTTATATTGAAAGAGACGAAACTAGTGAGAGACATATAACTAGAAAGGATCCGTAAACCTAATACTTCAAAATTTTGAGTTGAAATATACTGTCAAATTTTACTAGTATGTTCTCTCACTAGATTCATGATATAAATCTCTCATAAAAATGAGCTTTCCAAATCTAACAAAAAGTAACGGTCTCAGGTATTAAAAATAACGTAGCAAATTCTAGAAATAACAGTCTTTTACTGAACGAGCTTGTGGTCCAGCATTATAATATAAAGTCCATAATGTGATTACCTTCTCGAATCTCACACTGACAAAACCCTAATACCACCGACACCATAACCGTGGGCTTACGTGCGCAGAATTTCCAAGAACGAAAGAGGTCAGATACAGGACTATGTGTTGTCCTTTTGTTGCAGACAACTAAACAAAACCTGTGATCAAAACCGTGTTAAAAAGGAAGGCATTTTGCTCATGTTTGCGCTTTCCTCCCGCGTTCTCAAAAAGGAACATCTGAGTTGCCCCGCTCGAGTCGAAAAATTCAAATTCGACTGACATGAGTGAGATCGTGTGTTAAAATCTCCGTCGAATATGCAGTTGTTTAAAATTTAAAGTCCGAACTTTGCCTTCCGTAAAAGATTTATCTGATTTGAGCAGAGATTAGTTTGAGTATAAATAGCTTAAAAGTGCATTACCATAGTTAGGATCCACTTAGGATATTTCGTGAACAACCTAAAAAAAATCAAATTCGATTTAAATCATTTAAATTTTGATTAATTTGAAAGAATTAAAAGTAATGTTATTTTAGTTATATTTAATAAAATAATATCACTTTATTTTAATTAATTCAAAATCAATTTGACATACTCTCAAATTACGATATATTTAAATTTAATTTGTTAAATTTGAATCAAACTAAATCAAAATTAGTAAAAAAAGATCATCTCGGATCGAATTCAATTAGAAATTAACATGTCAAATATGATTTAATTCAAACCCAAATTTAAGTTTTTGTCTAACAAATTTTTTAATGCTTGATCAATTACATAATAGATTTTTTAGAATTGAAGTCAATTTAATTTAAAATTAATAAATTAATTCAAAGTTAACCTATTCAAATTTGACCAAATGATTCGAGGTTAGACTAATCAAATCATAACTAAAATCAAGGTTAAAACCAGCTCACATACAGCAAGTTAAGGCACTTATTTTCAATGCATGCATTTGAATACTTTACTTGTTAAAATGATTAGGAAATGGACATGTTGACAAAATGAAATTGACAATTTTAATCACTTGAAAGCAACTTCACAACTTACCTTATTCCTACTTGCAAATGTCAATTATTAATAATTGGATCTATTAATACTTCTAAAACCGAACCAAACCAAACATATCCAAATTATCGCTTGAGTAATGTATGGGGAGAGTAAGATGTACACAGTTATAGCCGCATATCCGATAGAGATACAGAGATCTATTAATACTTCTAGTAGGGTCTAATTAATGCCCTTAGGAGGTGGTCGAGTTGATTAAGTAAAAATGATGAGGTCAAAACGTCATATATTCAAATTCTTCTGTTTACATTCTCTCGATCGAGTCTGTTGTACAGGATTTATCTAGTGCGAAGTACTCGGTTGGCACGTATCACAAGCTATTACATCAATCCGAAGATTTACTCAGTGCACTTCCAAAGAATAACAATTGCGGATTTCTTCATTCTAAAAAAAAATCTAAATTTTCAAAAATTTACCTAATGTTTTTATTAAAAATTATTAAGTTAAAATACATTTTGTTAAAAAAATATTAATAATATGTATTAAATAGGTCATTAAATATACATAATAATTCTTAAATTGAATGAACGTATTTTTAGATTCAACGTATCCCTATCTTCTACTGATCATCATCATCAATACTCAGTTAGTTAGTTGAAGTCTTACTGAAACATAGAGTTTGAAAAATTATGATATTATACAACCTTATTCTTTCCGAATAGAGAGACTGTTAGACCCAAATGAATATGTTACGAAGATACTACAAAATTAACATTGACTTCACTTCCATTCAAGTTGATAATTAATGGCACATGCATGTCTTCCATTTTTACATCATGTGAATGGAATTTTTAATTTACCTCTCCCTAGGAAAATACTTAAAATAGGTATTTTTAAAAATTAATATCGAATAAACTCTCAGTCTGTATAATAATATTAATAGATAAATAATTTTCGAGATTTCCAATAGGATTTTGGATCGGTCCATCAATTCTATATTCTGCCATGGACTGCAATGACTTACCTCGAGAATGTAAACCAGCAAAAATGTTATCAAACGAGTCGGTCAGTACTGCAAATTGAATCGATGCGTCACGTTCATGGAGTTGCAGATTATATGGAAAAATTTTCTTAAGTTCGAATACTCAAAACTAATAAACAAAATTTAATTTGATGTAATTGAGTTAGTGAAAACTTGTAAAAAGAATTTAGATCAACACTTGTTCTGGTCAAACTTAGGCTTAGGTTTGGTCCGGGTTATTAATTTCTCAGTTATTCGTCTAAATGTTCAGTCCCAATGATCCGGTACAGATATTACTCTATTTATTTCAAGTGACAACTAAATGTCCAGTCTTAGTTACATTTGAGAAGGAGTGTTAGAGTATCTCATATTGTCTAAACAAGAAAATGTTAAAGGGTTTATAAATAATAAAGGGTCATTAATCCAAATGATTAATTCTAATTATTTTGTCAATAGTTGATCAAAATTCAATTTTTATTAGTGAACTCTACATTCTGCTCATCTTAGAGAATGAATTCTTAACTGTTTAGCAATGTTTTAAAAATTAAACCAAAAATTATACTAATAGGATAAGAAGTTTAAGATTTAAAAGATTCAACCGATATTAAATAATCATAAAATCAACTAAAGATTTAATAAAATTAAAGAATCCGAAATATGATTAAAAGATATTATTTTCAATAACAAAAGAATTTGAAATTTAATTTACAAAAAATTATCAAATAAAAATTAGTAAATTATTTTAATTTATAAAAACTTATTAATTTAGACCGATTATAAATTGATATAAAAATTATTAAAATAAGTCAAACTAAAAACTTAAAAACCAAACAAGAAACTAATACAATTTAAAATTTTTAATACAATTTAAAATTTTTATGATTAAACCGATCGAACCAATTGAATTTTTTAATCATTGTGTTTTAGACACATCGCATACATTGGATTGGTGCACAACTTGATCACAGTACTTTTGCAATTGAGTGAAAGAAAAAAGTTGTACCTTACAAGCAATCGTATAGAACATTGACCAAAAATCTTTGATCCACTTTCAATGGTCTTGTAACACTGAAATTTCGTATCAACTGTTCAACAGATGTAGCAGGATTTTGAGTTTTGAAGAACAACAAATTCCTTGTATCAGGAGTTAATGGTGTAAGTAATTTTCTGTTTCTGCTCCGTGAGATCGCCTCATGTCAAAACTAAACAAGAACCTGTCTGTTCTGCAAGTGAATGCCTAATAAGCTCACTTCTTCCAAACCCGAATGGTGCCATCCACCGAGGCTGTTATCATGCAGCTCTCTTTCGGATGGTAACTCACACTTGTAACCTGCCAAATGCGAACAGTAACATCTTAAACTATTGAACATAAAATCCGAAAGCTAATCAATGATACTAAAATATACGTTCTTGTGATCGATATACGGATCAGAAACTTTGATATTACTCTTCTGCAAAATGGTTAATCATAGTTACAGTGAGCAACATTTATAACAGACTCAGAGGGAGAAAGTAAAGGCATATGAAACACTCATAGAACAGCTTGCGACCTTGTTAATTTGAATAGTGCATGATAAAATAAAGAACACGCATGAAAGATGTGCTGGCTGATGTGTCGATGGAGAAACACCAGATATACAAATTGAAGAGTAACGCGATAGGTAATTGCTAGACCACTTTATCAGATAAAAGTGTTGGAAAAGCTTTCAAATGATGATCAAAGTGACCGGTGTTGATGACATACAAGATCTAGTTTTTACAAAGTGATCAAAAAATTTAAAAGCTTGAGGTTAGAATTCATTCTCATTGAATTCAGCAGCCAACAACCAGAAATGAGATGATCTGGAATCATTCAGGCAATTGTCTAATCTCGTCCAGCTGATTAACGAAAGGCCTTTACAAACAAGGTTGTGCATGGACAAATTGCAGACAGTCGAGAAAATTCAAACAATCAAATAACAGCGGTAGAGAAACTTTTTCCTAAAGAAACTTTCAGAAATGAAGTTTAAACACATCAAGCATCAAAATTGACAATATTTTTTGACGAGGGTTAAAGACTGGAGATAAAAGCTCATGCATGGAAAAAGTGAAGACTTTACCACTGAGCCATGAGCACGAAAGCTTGAAACTACAGATGCATCAACAAGGTCCCAGAAGTAAATATAGCCATCCTCTGAACCTCCAGTCACATAGGCATCATCATTTGTAAGGCAGCAATCTAATTTGTATGACTGGAGCAATACCAAAAACCAGATACAATCAGCACTCCCATATAAGAAAAGTAGGTCATAAAAAGACTAGAGAAAACTCATCAGTGCTTGCTTAACTACCTAGGACAATGTAAATTGAGAGAATGAAAACTGAGGTTAATAGATAATCCAGATCCAATCAATAATGATATTAAAAACTTAAAAGTATCAATGCCAGAACTACACAAAAAGGAGAGCACTAACCTTGCAAGTATGCCCCTTATATTCTTGCAGTAGCTCACCAGTGGTTCTGTCATAAGAAACTGGTAAGTTGGGAATGCATGAATGTGATTACTCAAAGCATCATTAAACATTCCATATTACCTATCCAGAAGACGCAAAGTAGAATCCAAGCAACTTGCTAGTATGCAGTTACCATCATTCGACATTGAAATACAGTTAACAGGTTGTCCCAAGTCATCTGATATTTCTCTAAAAACCCAAAAAGATGAGAACTTTATTGCTTAAAACCAAAAAAGGTGAGAGCATTTTGGAATAACTGACAATGGAAAAGCTAGTTTAATGAATAGTTAATCATGGTAATACCCACCTACCAATTCGTATATCAAACGTCCTCACAGTACCATCCACGCTTCCCCCAATAATTTCAGTTTTGGTTAAACACACAGACATTACACTGTCCGCGAAAGTGTCAATGATCTGCAATAAAACCAGAGCTTTATTAGAACATAACCCATAAAGTTTCTACACAAATCATGGGAAAGAAAGAGAGAAACAAAGGTGAAACATTCTTAGTAACCTGAATCGGTTCAGTACTGTGTGATCTACAATCCCAAGCACGCAAGGATTGATCATATCCAGCAGATACTACTACAGAACTATACTCATTAAACTTCACAGCATTCACCTATCCAGCAGACCAAGAAAAAAGCTGTTTATATACACGAAACGAACACAACCCTTTTTGCAAAACGACGTTATGAGACAAACCTCGCTGTCGTGTCCCCGAAACTTGCGAATAACCCGACCTGTCGCAACATCCCAGTAAAACACTTGTCGGTCACCTCCGCATGAAATTAACTTAGAATTATCCCTACACAACTCCCCACTAGTTACAAACACCAACACAAAAGTTTTACACTACAGACATAGAAACTGAGAGTGAGAGAGAGGTTGTACGAGGTAACATGAACATCGCGAACTTCGCGGCCGTGAGACTTGTAGGTCTTGATGTGAATTCCCCGGTGGGGATTCCATAGACGAATAGTTCGGTCTTTTCCGCAACTAAGGCAATAATTGCCGTCGGGGTTGAATCTAGCTGCTAACACCGCACCCTCGTGGCCTTTCAACACGTTGGCCTCCTTTCTTGGCAGCTCCGCCTCGCTCATATCGATCGGAGATGGATTCAGTGTACAGAGCGTTGCAAAGTGTATGCAGATTAGAGAATGTCACAGCAAACAGGCTGAGACTAGGCCCGGCCGCTAGGCCCAAACTTTTATATATATTTGATGTTCCCTTCATAATTCTTCTAAAGCAATAAGTCTTGTGTAATAAAATTCGTTGACTTTTTGACTTTTGAAAATATGAATCTAGGTTTGATAACTTTACCAAAATATATAAGAAATCAAGTAATTCAATAAATTTATGAATTCAAATTAAACCATGAAATTGAATAAACCAATTGTTGAGACTGAAAAAATTAATGGATAAATAAAATTAATTGAAAATTTAATATAAAGTGAGTTAGACATTTAATATTTAAAAATATTAAAGATTTTAATTAAATAAAAAATAAAAATAATTTTAAAGATATTTTTAATTAAATTATAATTAATTCAAAAACCATATATTGTAGATATAATCTTATAACTAATAATTTTTTTTTACTTAACAATGAATCAGATTAGACTTTAATTTCTTAAGACTTAAGTTTAATATGGTTTGAATACTCGAGTTTGATTAGATTGATTTATTTCGTTAATTTTTGATTGGCTTAACCTAACTTAGATAGTATCAAGTTTGATATTGTCTAAAAACTTTTTACTCAAATTAAAAAGAGTTACAAACTTAAACTCGAGTTTTAAATCTCAATTCAATTAATTAATTCGTGACTAATTTCTAAGTTCTTTATATTATAAATGGATTTTTTCTCTTAAATTGTCAATATTTAAATTTTTTAAATCATATATATGATTTAAATTCTAAATTGGATACAAAATATCAATTATGACAAAAGAAAAGAAAATATTTATTTTTGCATTATAGCTTAATTCATACATAATAATATTAAGATCTCAATTTTTCTTAAGAACCCTAATGTTCCTCCAACGAGACTCCATATAGTGAGAAGCATCATCTTGAGCATAGACTCCACACTTGAAGAAATGAGATTTGCCTCCACGGCCTGGTGCTTGATGAACCAGCTTCCCGTTGACGAACAACTTCACAGTACTGGCTTCGACGTCGTGAACTACGTTGAGTCTAAACCATTTGTCGTAGATATGTGGGATGAGGACAGGTGCTCTGTAGTAGGACAGTGCACCATTGTAGACTCTGAGCATTAGGGTTGTGGCATGAGCTTGTGCTCCGAACACTTGCATGACACAAACCCCTGATGTGCCTGATGGTATGAAACCATATGCTTCGAATTGCCAGACACCAGAAGAGTAGTCATGACCCTGTTGAATCATTACAGTGAAAGAGGATAGCAGAACAATCTCACTTTGACACACCTAGCATTGTAATGGGTTGATTGACTTTGGTATAAAACTTTTTAAATAAGTTCGACTTCAATCTTATTATTTTTTATTTTTGGGTTTTTTAAGTTAAATTTTTTTAAATTTTTTTTTGAATTTGATTAAAAATTCGAGACTTTTAGTTTAGTGAGGGTCGAGGGAGAAATATCAATTGTATGCAATCTTTTCTGTGCATATTAA
Source organism: Erythroxylum rotundifolium (assembly GCA_027563915.1). NCBI lineage: Eukaryota > Viridiplantae > Streptophyta > Magnoliopsida > Malpighiales > Erythroxylaceae > Erythroxylum > Erythroxylum rotundifolium. The sequence goes on along the minus strand of JAOSBO010000209.1, from coordinate 35,539,519 downwards.
TTTTACAAATTAAGAATGGATTTAAAAAAATTAAACTGATTATTTTTAAATTAAAAAAATTATTAAAGTAAATCAAATTAAAAAAATTAGATAATTTAATATTTTTACGATATAATTAATTACATTTTATAATCATCAATAAAAATAAATATAAATGCAATTGAAAGTCCAATCAAATTATCTTAAAACAACATTAAAATTGAAGAACTAAAAAAGATGAATTGTTAAATTGATTTATAATTAATTCTAATAAGGTGAAGATGATTAGCTATTTGCTAAGTGAAGGGTTGAGGGTAGCTCACGCTGATACGAAGTTCAGTTCTGGGATTCGTCTTGCTAGTAGGAGAGTGAGGCTTGTCAGTAGAATACACCCAAAGCTTATGAACACCATTCTTGAAGCTGTATCGTTGATTCTCGGGAACATCGTAAGGTCTTTGCACAACGAAATTGGATTTTGTTAGGGGGAGAGCAGTGAACCCTTTAGTGGGATCAACAGCTACAGAGGAAATGAACTGGTGAGAAACCAACTGAATAAGCGTGAAGTAGAGAGCACAAAAAGCAACAATGGTGGCCATTTTTGGTGATTTTGAATGCCAAAAGGGTGAAACTTTTCGTTGCATATATAGAGGATGGAGCTTGTAGCCTATAAAAGGTGATAAAAGAAAACAAAATTTGGGTCTGCACATAGAAGAAAGATTGTGTACGTAAAAGGTTTGACAAGAACTTGGCGACGAACAAGACAAGTTACAGTTCCAGGTGTTATCTACATGAGATGGTCGAGAGGAAGGCTTTGTAAATCATTCTTGCTGTTCATTTTATTTATTTCTATGCTTGGGATAACAAATCAGTGTCATGTACATTTGATACAACAAGCAGCTAGGTGT
>JAOSBO010000209.1:35441991-35453552 GCA_027563915.1 Erythroxylum rotundifolium | reverse complement strand
ATAATGTGCAGATATATATGTTTATCTGGGAGTGTTCTTGTGTGAGAGAAAGTGATTTTTAGGGTTTTTTTTTGGAAACGTTTTTCTTAAAAGGGTGAGCGATAAAATAATGAGTCTATTATCCTAAGGATAGTAAATTTGGGAAACACCTTGTGTGTAAGTGCCACTATTTTGTTGTATTAATTTTCACTCTTTGTACATGCTATTTCCATTTGTGGAAGTTTTATTCAGAGCTTGGCCAATAGACATAGCCCAAATTAGAGGGTATGTTAAATTTCTGCGTGTTATTTTCTTGCTTATTTTGCCTATGAGATTTAATTCGTCAATTTTCCTAACAAAAGGGACCTCAAATGTTGCTCTATGTTATGAAGGATCTGAATTAATTGTCAAAGGATATGTTGATTCTGATTTTGTAGGAAATCTTGATAAAAGAAAATTCACTATAGGCTATGTGTTTACTATCGTAGGAGGAGCTGTGAGCTAGGTGTCTAAACTATAGACAGTTGAGTATATGGCAGCTACACAAGCTTGCAAGGAATCTAGCTTTTCATTCCATAACTAAATGTATAGGAGTTCACTATCATCTTGTTCATGAAGTAGTGGAAGATGGAAGTGTGGACATACAGAAAATTCACATAAAAGAGAACCTAGCAGATGCACTAACAAAGCCAATCAACACTGATAAATTTATATAGTGCAGATTCTTGTATGGCTTGGCAAAGACATAGATAATAGAGAAATGGAAAGATAGAAATAAAGATATAGAGATTGATTGGTTATCAATCAAATCTCCAAGTGGGAGATTGTTGGCCTAAATCCTATATTGGTAAAGAGAGAACTTAGAAGCCTCCATTAAGGCTATATAAGGAAGCATATATTTAAGGTTTTATGCAACCCAAAAATCTCTTTCCTATAAGCTGTGTATAATTCTTGGTGTAGAATGTGAGATCTTCCTCTTATAATATTTGTTTTCTATAGCGAAAAATTTTCTATTATTGCCCATGTTTTTTCCCAAATTCATTAAGGAATTTTGCACATTAAATCTTGTGTGTCCCTTTTATCTCAATTTCTTTTTTATTGGTGAGTTTGCTCTATTCAATGGAGTCCATCTCCTATTAGGTAGTCATGAAGATCCGACAGGTGAGTGAAGATGTCAAGGAAACCATTCCTTCTATGCCCATGAAGCATAGTTGCCACAAAGCTACATTGACAATCATTGTAACCCAATACACTGCCAGTCCTTTATCAAAAAGCTCAAAACTCCCTCTTCTCATCTCTGAAAAGCCGTCGTCAAATGTCATTCCAATGGTGGCTACTAAAGTGGGTGCAATTTTCATCACCAGCTACATTTCCATTACAATCGAGAAATAATAAACCTTCTTTTTAATCTTCATCATAATAGGTAATTATTGTTAATTTGAGAGGAACACTCGAGAAGAAGAACTTTGGAGAACATTAGATCAACGTGATCTGAGCTCAAGTAGAATATTTATACAAAAACTAGTTCTATTTTTACACGGAAGTTAGTTAATATTAGTTAAGAATAACTTTAGCTATGTACAAAGGAGTACTTAACGTTACAAATATTCACACACTCTTCACATCCTCCCCTCAAGTTGGACTTAGAAGTGATAACTTGTCCAAAATAAAAGTGTGGTGCTTGTGACTCAAGGTTTTTGTCACGATATCGGTTAATTGCAATTGTGAGGGAATGTAGGCAATCTACAAAAAACCATCTTGAGTCTTCTCTCTAGTGAAGTGGCAATTAATATTAAGGTGCTTAGTCCTCTCATGAAAACATGGGTCTGCAGCAATCTGTTGTGCAACCTTGTTGTCACAAAACAAAGTCACAGGAAGATGCACACGCACATGTAAACCATGAAGTAGATAGCTTATCCATAAAAGCTCATAAATTGTGACTGCCATACTCTGATATTCAGCTTTAGGTGATGAACGTGAGACTGTGGCTTGCTTCTTAGTATTCCATGAAACCAAAGAATGACCAAAAAATCACAATAACCCATAAGCAACTTTCTACTCTTGAGATATGAAGCCTAATCAGAATCAGTAAATCCTATCAACTTCAAATCATCTTAAACAAGGTAAACAAGCCTTTAGAAATGATGTCCTTCAAATATCACAAAACATGATGATTAGTAGCTTCTAGATGAGGCAGTTTAGGAGCCAAAATAAACTGGCTCAACTGCTGGACTGCATAGGATATATCAGGTGTAGTTAAAGTGCGATAGAGTAATCTTCCAATTAACCTTCTGTAAAGTTTCAGATCTGGTAGTGCTTCACCTTTATCCAGAGAAAGCTTAAGATGTTGTGGAAGCGGCATTTCAGCTGGCTTAGTAGCCAAGAGACCTGCATCTTACAATAAATCCAAGATATACTTCCGCAGGTGCAAATAAGTTCCAACATCAGTTCTGTAAATTTCAAGAGCAAGAAAATACCAAGCCAATCCCAAATCCTGACAGAAAACTCTTGATCAAGTTTTGCCTTGATATCTGCAATTTCATATTCACAATTATCGGTGATAAGCATATCATCCACATAGACAAGAATCACTGTAATGTCGTCATCTTTCTTTTTTACAAACAGTGAGTAATCATTCATAGATTAAATGTAATCTTTTTCCACCAAAAACTTAGTAAGTTCTTTATTCCACTATCTCGAAGCCTGCTTAAGGCCATATAGTGACTTCTTGAGCTTGCAAACATGCCCATTTATTGCTTTCTTATATCCCTCAGGGGGCAGCATGTATATCTCCTATTCAATGTAACCATGAAGGAATGCATTATTAATGTCTAGCTGATGAACAAGCCACCTCTTTGTTATTGCTAAAGCAAGTAAAATTCTAACAGTAGCTAACTTTGCTATAGGTGAAAATGTGTGTTTATAATCCTCACCTTCCCTTTTATCAAATCCCCGAATCACAAGTCTAGCTTTCAACCTCTCCACCGTTCCATCTTGATTAAATTTAGTCTTAAAAACCTACTTAGAAGAGATAGCTTTATGACCAAAAGGAAGAGTAGTAAGTTCCATATCTCTTATTCTCCAATGCTTCAATTTCTTTATCCATTGCAGCTACCCAACCTTCCTGCTTACTAGCATCAAGATAATTCACAAGATCCTGAATAGTCAATACTGAAGCTAAAGAGGCTATATAGTCTGAAGGTAAATGTTGGAAGTTAAAGTAATCAAAAAGAGGATGACTGGTGTTTATGTTAGTTTTAACGTTTAAAGAAAAATCCTTCAGCCAAAGTGGCTAGCTTTTTAGTCACGGAGACCTTCGGATAGCTAGAGAATCAGTAGTGGGATCTGGAGGCACAACAACAGGAATAATAGGAGAAACAAAGACAGGAGAAGAATGTTCAGACTCACTATCGAAAACAAACTCAAGAGGAGGAACAACAGGAGAAGAAGAAAGATTGTCATCTACAAAGGTGAGTTTAGCAGAAGGAAAAAATGTGGGATATTGATCATCGGTTAAACTTGAATTAGAAAGGATTGGATTTAAAGGGAAAATCATGCTTATGAAATATAAAATCCTTAGAAAAGAATGAAATTTTTCTATTAAGATCATAAAGCTTGCACCCTTTTTGATAGGAAGAATAACCCATAAGAATGCATTTTCGGTTGGTCTTGTTTTGGTAGCATAACACAAACAACCAATGACTTGAAGGTGATCATTAGAAGGAGAATTTTGAAACAAAATTTCGTAAGGAGACTTCCACCCTAACTGAAACGTAGGCATTTTATTAATAAGATAGGTTGCAGACAAGATACACTCCCCCCAGAAATGTTTTGGCGAAGCAGCATGAAACATAATAGCTCATGCAATTTTGACAAGATGTTTGTGTTTTCTCTCAACACCCCCATTCTTTTGTGGTGTATGTACCATAGAACTTTGATGTATAATGCCAAGACTACGGAAAAATTTGGAACTTTTTGCAGAAACAAATTCAGCACCATTGTCTGATCTAATGTATTTGGGAGTAGAATGAAAGTGATTTTGAACATATTTGATGAAGGTAATAAGAGTAGGAAGAACTTGGTGTTTACTGTGAAGAAGATACGTCCAAGTGGCTTTGGAAAAATCATCAACCGCCATAAGAAAATAATGTGAACCACATATGTTTACAACTTTTTCAGGTCCCCACAAATCAGTATGTACAAGCTCAAAAACAGTGGAAAAAGTACTCAAACTTCTCGAGAAAGGTAATCTATGACTCTTTGTCATAGAACAAGAATCACATAGAAATTTACTATCATTGATTTTGTGAAGTTTACAATCAAGAATATGAGTCATTTTACTCAAAGAAGAATGTCCTAATCTAGCATGTAAAAAATGTAAATCTTTTGGCATATCAACAGTACTACGAGTATTTGAACTATGAGAATGAACTGTGATATTAGGAGTATGAACAACAGAAACATGAGCATTTATTGAATTACTAGACTTGGTCTCAGGAGTTGTTGCCAGCAACTTGTATAGGCCTCTATGAACTCTGCCAAATGCCACTAATTTATTATTTGAAGGGTCTTGAAAGACAAAATGGTGTTGATGGAAAAGGACATTAAACTTGATGCTCTAAGTGAATTTACTGACAAAAAATAGGTTATATTTGAAGCTTGGTACGTGGAGGACATTGTGTATGGAAATGTGGGAGTTAAGTTTTATAAAACCAGTTTCAGTCACTTGCTTACTGGGTCCATCGAGCAAACTCACAAAAATTGGTTTGGTAAGCTTTTCAGTCTTGTAGAATAAGTGGTAAAAGGGAGTCATATGATCAGAAGCTCTAATACCAATAATCTAGATTCCACATGAATTATCAGTAATGCACGAAGAAGTAAAAGCTGAGCAATCAAAGACAATTACTGCAAAGTTAACCGAGGAACCTGTACCAGAGGCAAAAATAATTTTGCCGTTAATCTTTTCATCATTTACTCACACATAGCTGACATCCTCTCCTGATCAGTCACATGTGCTCGTGTACCATGAGCATCCAGTAGAGTCTCTTGATCAACATCAAATCCCTCAGTAACATTTACTTATGGAGCAACTTTACCATTTCTCTTGCCCTTCTTCCCTTTATACCAATCAGGATAACCAATTTTTTCAAAACAATGATCTGGTAAATGACCATCCTGATGACAATATGTGCAGTATCTGCTTCCTTTGTCTCTTTTGTTCTTGACATCTTGTTATATCTAGACTGCTTATCAGTAAACATAAATGTTGTTGGTGGTTCGGTGCAGTTGCTCATTGTAAAGTTGCAGTTGCTCTGTTTTTGCCTCTCTACTTGTTACACAATGTAGTAAGCCTTATTAACACTAGGAAGAGGATATGTGGATAAAATCTGACTATGAACTTTATTATATTCATCACTCAACTTCATCAAAAACTGCATCAATTTTGATCTAGCTTCTAACTCAGCATATTTGTGTCATGTCTACCACAATTACATTCATTCATTCTTCCACATGAGCAGACACATGAATAAATAGGAATAGCATTGAGACTCTGTAACTCATCCCATATTTTCTTCAGTCTGTTAAAATATACAACAACAGACATAGATCCCTGACTAACCTGACTGAGTTCTCTCTACAGTTGATAGATCTATGGCCCGTTGCTTTGTCCATATCTTTCATTAATCTCCTTCTGGAGATGACGAGCTGAGTGTGCATGCAAGAATGCGTCAGACAGATTTGTAGTCATAGAATTCAAAATCCAGCAGGTCACCATGTAATCACATCTAATCTAGCGCTGATATGCACTGTTAGTGACAGCTGGTTTTATGCATAAACCATCAATGAAGCCTAGCTTCAGTTTTGCTCCAAGGGTTCTCTGCATAGTCTTGCTCCAACCTAAGAAACCATTTCCACTAAATTGAGTGCTCATCAACATCATCCCTGGATGATCACCACTGGATATGAAATAAGGATCACTGACTGTAATGGCTTCTAATTCTGAGGAGGTTTTAGAAACATTTTCAGCCATGGTTTTATCAGTGTAAAAGCTTGATCAAAGGAAAACTTCAAATCTATAGGTGCAACGAAGCAACACTACCGAACTAGATTTCACACTCATGCTCAAGATCAATCTTGCAGGAAACCTAGATTTTTGAAGCAAGCTTACTGAGCTTTGATACCATGTTAATTTGAGAGGAACACTCGAAAAGAGGAACTTTGGAGAACACCATATCAACGTGATCTGAGCTCAAGTAGAATATTTATACAAAAAACTAGTTCTATTTTTACACAGAAGTTAGTTAATGTCAGTTAAGAATAACTTTAGCTATTTACAGAGGAGTTTCTAACGTTACAAATATTCACACACTCTTCACAATTACATTGCAAACAAGATGTCAGTTCTTAATGTAGCAAAGAAACCAATTAAGTCCATCAAGCCTATCGTGCTTTAAACCTAAGGCCTAAAGGACTAAACTTAGAGTTAATATGATCACACAGTTCAGACATGATCTTTTGTTTCTTAATGAGAACAGAGAGGATAAATTTGAACACGAGTTGAGATGATAAAAGTAGAGACGACGTTGACATTGGCAGATATGTGTTGGCTCAGGAGATGAGCAGATTACTGGCGCCTAACATTAGCCCAATCAAGGTTGATAAGACTTATATTTTATGAGTAAAGCTATTATATTTATGTCTAAGATGGCCTGTTATGTTAATAAAGTTAACAGAAATACTACCGATGAGATAAATTTAAAATAAATTAAAATTTTAAATGTTTAATTATCACTTTTAAAATTAAATTATAATTTTAATCAAGATTTTGTTTGATATCCCTACTTTTAAGAAAGCTTTTAAGCCCTTGAAGCAAGGGATGAACATAGTGTTTTTTTCTTACCTTTTTATACATTTTCTCTTACATTACGAAATTTTGAGAATTTATGCGGAACCCATTTGAAAGTAATCATTGGCGCTATTCTGGTTCCATTCTAGTTTCCCGCCTTTCTGTTTTTTTTAACTTTTTGTTCTCGTTTTTTTAGTTTGCCAGCTTAGATTACGTTAGCTAGTTTTCTTCTTCTTCTTTGACGATTAACCGTCGACTGTAGCTTTATAAAGTGAACTGAAAAATGATTGTGAGAGAGGTTCTGGAAATAAAAATTTTCTCTCTACATGCTTGAGTGTTTGCTCTTATTTCTGTGTTCTTCGCTATCTACGAATTTTATCATGGTATCAAAGCCATAATCAGGTGCAATTTCTTCAACGTCTTCTTATTGTTGCGTTCTTGAATGTGTTGTTGAATTCTGGTTGTGATATTGCTACACCTTGAATTTGAGCATTTGTTGTTGAAGTTTCTTCGAAAATGTCTACCGAAGCTCAATCGCATTTTTCCACTGAAATTGATGTTAATAGTGAGTTGTACATTCATAATTTGGATCATTCGAATCATAGTCTTGCTACACAAAAATAAAAATAATAAATCTATTTGGATCATTGACAGTGGTGCCACTGATCACATAGCCTCTAGCCTTACTTTGTTTCAAACCTTCAGAAATTACAGACCTTTCCATATTACTCTTCCGAATGGTAAACAAGCCTTAGTAGCTCATCTTGGCACTGTGAAAATCAACAACCGTTTGATTTTAAACAATTGTCTTCATGTGCCTGACTTCGAATTCAACTTGCTTTCTGTTCAAAAATTATGTGTTCAATATCATACCAGTGTGATATTTACACATTCTCATTGCCTTGTTCAAGACCAAGCAATGAGGCCTCTGGTGCTTGGTAGAGAAAGAGGTGGCCTTTACTTTGTGTTTGAGAACACTGAATTTCATAACCTTCCTTCTTCAGCCATTGTTTCCTATAATCGACCTCATATCCTTCATTCTATTCATAATGTGAATAATGATACTTGTACTCCACTAAATACACAGCTTTGGCATTGTAGACTTGGGCATCTGCCTTTTGATCGTTTACGGTTGATTATTGATATTCATTGTAATGGGAAACTTGCTCATTCTTCTATTATTTGTCAAATATGTCCTAAATCTAAGTTTTCTCATTTGTCTTTTCCTTCCAGTTGCATTAAAAGCACTGCTATCTTTGAATTGCTCTATGTAGATTTATGGGGACCATATCCTACTGCTACTTATAATGACCATATATATTTTATCACTATTGTGGATGATTTTTCTAGGTGTACTTGGGTGCATTTATTGTCTCATAAGAGTTTTTCTTTTCCCATTTTACAATCGTTTATCACTCATGTTGAAAAACAATTTCATGCTTCTGTTCATACCATAAGGAGCGATAATGGTTTATAATTTTGTTCAAACCTTGCCAATCCCTTTTATCTTTCCAAAGGCATTTTACATCAAACTTCATGCGTCCATACACCTCAACAAAATGGAACTGTTCAAAGAAAGCACAAACATTTGTTGGATTGTGCAAGAGCCTTGGTTTTTCATGCTAATCTACCCATTGTTTATTAGGGTGAAGCTCTACTTACTGCTTGTTATCTTCTCAATCGTTTCCCTCTTTCTTCCCTACAGAATCGCACTCCTTTTCAACTTCTTCATAATGTCATCCCTACATATGACCATTTGCGATCTTTTGGTTGTTTATGCTATGCTTCTACACATTTTTCTTCCCGGAATAAATTTTCTCCTAGGGCTATTCCATGTGTTTTCTTGGGTTATCCCTTTGGCCAAAAAGCATATAAATTGTTGAATTTGGAAACAAAGCAAAATTTTACTAGTTGGGATGTTAGGTTTCATGAACAACATTTTCCATTTCATTCCTCTGTTTCTTATTCCACCAATTCTGTTTTTCCTATTCCTCCTACTGATTATTCACACATTTTCTTTCCTTCTTCTACGTCTTCTAGTTCTTCTCTTTCTACTCCTCATCCTATTGATATTATTTTTCCACCTCTTAATCCACAAACTTCCTCTCCTCCTACCTCTATTCCTCCTGTTTTACGTCGATCCATCCGGATTACCAAACCACCTAGTTACTTGCAGCAGTATGTGTGTCATGCTCATTCTCCTTCCTCTATGGTTTTACCTTGTCCACTTGTTGCTTTTACTACTCTACCTTCTTCTCAACAGAATAAACTTACCACTCTTGCTAATTATACTGAACCTATATCTTATTATGACGCTGTCAATGATCCACACTGGGTTGATGCAATGACTGCGAAAATTAAGACTTTACAGGCAAACAATACGTGGGTGTTGACTGATTTACCATCGGGTAAGAGAGCAATTGGCAGTAAATGGGTGTATAAGGTGAAGCTGCAGTCTGATGGCACGTTGGAACGTTACAAGGCTCGCCTGGTTATTCAGGGCAATCATCAAAAGCTTGGGGTTGATTATACTGAGACTTTTTCTCATGTGGTTAAAATGACTACTATTCGATTTATTGTTGCTTTGGCTGTTAGCAAGCAATGGACAGTTTTCAGCTTGATATTAATAATGCATTTCTTCATGGTGATTTACATGAAGAAGTGTACATGAAGGTGCCTTTTGGGGTTCCGAATCCTGAGAATAAAGTCTATCGCTTGATGAAATCGCTTTATGGGCTTAAACAGGATAGTCGTCAATGGTACTCGAAATTATCTCATGCTCTGTTGCATCTTAGTTTTGAATCTTTGAAGCTTGACTATAGTTTATTCATCAAGCGGACCTCAGGGTGGATTACTATTGTTGCTGTCTATGTCGATGATATTCTTGTTATTGGTTCTAACTTGGCTGAAATTGAAGCTTTAAAGTCTTATCTTGATCAGCAGTTTACCATCAAAGTTTTGGGTGTTTTACACTATTTTTTGGGGCTTGAAGTCTCATATCTTGCTAATGTTATTGTGCTTTCTTAGAGGAAGTTCGCTCAGGACCTTTTACGTGATCAGAATATGTTTTCTTGTAAGGCTGCTCCTGCTCCTCTCCCTTTGCATCTCAAACTTAGTCCTACCAGTGGAACTCCTATTGCTAATCCCACTATTTATCGCATGATCATTGGGAAGCTGAATTTTCTGACGCACACTCACCTAGATCTTTCCTATGTTGTTCAAACCCTCAGTCAATTTATGCAGTGTCCTCACACGGCTCACATGGATGCTTTATTGCATGTTCTTCGTTATGTTCATGGTTCTTTGGGTGATGGTATTTATTTTACTGGTTCTGGTTCTCTCCATCTTCATGCTTATTGCGACACCGATTGGGCCTCTTGCCCTACTACTAGAGGTTCAGTTTCTGGTTATCTTGTTAAATTTGGTGCTTCTCCATTGAGCTGGAAGTCCAAAAAGCGCTCGGTCTTCAGCTGAAGCAGAATACCGGGCTATATCCTAGGCTTCGGCTGAACTCACTTGGATTGTCCGCTTATTGGAAGAACTTGGGATCACGTCTTTAACTCCTGTTACTTTGCATTGTGACAATCAATTCGCTATGCACATTGCGAAGAATCCTGTTTTTCATGAACGGACCTAGCATATCGAACTCGATTGTCATTTTACCAGGGAAAAGGTTTTAGAAGTTGCAACTTGCTTATTTACCTACTGCGCATCAGCTTTTGATGTCTTGACCAAGATTTTACCTTTGCCTCTATTTCATCGTCTTTTGTCCAAGCTGGGGATGTTCAAGTCACCTCCTCCAGCTTGAGGGGGGGTGTTGGTGCCTATTCTAGTTCCATTCTGGTTTCCCGCCTTTTTGTCTATTTTGTTTATTTTTTATTTTTTGTTCTCTTTTTTTTTTTAGTTTGCCAGCTTAGATTACGTTAGCTAGTTTTCTTCTTCTTCTTTGACGATTAACCATCGACTGTAGCTTTATAAAGTGAACTGAAACACGATTGTAAAGGTAGTTCTTGAAATAAAAATTTTCTCTCTACGCGCTTGAGTGTTTGCTCTCGTTTCTGTGTTCTTCGCTATCTACGTATTTTATCATGAACGGTAAATTTCTTCCTTTTTATGCTTTCTGATCTCTTCTTCCATTCATCTTGTCGCGATCTTTCACAGATATATTTCCCCAATCTTCAAGTTGTAAATCCCCTTCAAAATGGCCACATTTGAATTTCGAAATCATAAAGATTTTGGATGAATCAAATCTGATTTGAAATTAGATTCCACAAACATGTTCTTTTCCTCATGCATACCCACGCTTAGTCAACTAATTTTTTCTAGCTGGAAATTCAATTTGTCTTTCTTTTATTTCCATCTTTTTGGTCCAATTTGATCTTTTATGTGTTGAAAAACACCTGAGAACAATTTAGAAACTCCATCAATTTCGTATAATAATTTCAACATATTAAAGAAATTTATCCCAAAATTAGTACAAATTTGACAACTTAACAAGAAGATAAAAATACTACCCTTGTGTCTGCAAAGAAAGATGTTTTATTCATTAATATTGATAATTATCGTAATAACCAATAACTGTGATTTGTGGATTATCGATTGCGAAGCCTCAATTCATGTCACCCCCACATAAAAGTTTCTTCTCATCCTACAAATATAGTCTTTGATATTTTCAAGATGGGGAATGAAGATAAATGTTAGAATATTGGCACAAACAAAGTTGCCTTAAGTAACA
>JAOSBO010000209.1:35422987-35438967 GCA_027563915.1 Erythroxylum rotundifolium | reverse complement strand
GCAAATAACAATGAAATTAACATGTATAAGAAAACATTAAAGCATAACTAAAATGATATAGACAAAAACATAATAAATACTAAAATCATAAATCTTTTGTATAATCAGCAGTAAAACATAACAAAAATTGCAAAACAAAAATTGTATCTGCATGCAGACACGCATGCATGTACGCAGACGTTGTCTGCATGCATATACGCAGATTCGTCTGCGTGGTCTGCGTAAACGCAGACGTTGACGTCTGCGTAAACGTAGAATGTCGTCGTATGCGTTAAACACAGACGTGGTCTGCGTTTACACAGACGTGCGATGTCTGTCGTCTGCGCTTTGGAAGACGTCGATCAGCACAGATGACAGACGTTGTTGCTACAAGAAAAATTACTCAAATATAAAAGCTAACCTGGTAAGTTATTATTTTGGCAGAAAAGTTTGGAGAAGATGGAAGAAAACCTATGGAGAGTTGTTAGATGCGGAAACAGTTTGGATAAGAGGGAACAAAAAGCAAAGAAACAAAAAGAAAAGTTATTATTTATGGAAGTGACGCGATTTGAGCTTCCCGAAAAAAGCTAAAATATTGGCTTTTAAAAAAAGCTTCAAATTGAAGCTTTTAAAATAAGTTATAATTTAGCTTTTTCAAAAGCTAATTCTATTGTAAAAGTGGTTTTATATTTGACTGCGAAACACTGTTTTTTTTATATTTAAAATGGCTTTTGCGATAGAAAAAAGTGCTTTTCTCCGTCCAAAAGCTGAAACAAACAGGCACTAAGATGCTCTCACCATCTTCCCTGAGAAATGATGCTTCATAGTGAGAAAGCAACCCTAGAATGTCCTCACATAGGCATGCTTTGAAAATTTTTTAAAGAATTTAAAACTGATATTATATAGCCAAATCTGTAAAAAATTATATACAATCCTTTGCAAGGATATAAAAATGAAATTAAACAACAACTATTGCACTTCTAGAAACCGTCCATCTGGTAATCATACGACATCAATTAAATCATCTATATCATTCTGAGCTCCTGGTTGATGTTTGTCTTGCTTCACTTTAGCAACCATTGTTTCTCTAATCAAATTAACTATTGACTCGACTAGCTCATACTTATGATGCTCTTCATGCTTATAAATTCTCCTATTCCTCTCCCTTCATATATAATAAATCACCATTTGAAACGACGTCTTGATAATAAGACTATCTCTCTGTCCTAACTTGGAATATTGTATGATATCATTTAACACTTCATTCCATTGAAAGGAAAACCTTGGAATTCTTAGCAAATTCAAAATTCTGCTCCATACCACTTTAGTTTATTGACATTCAAAAGACAAATAATCTCTACTCTCGATTATTTGTTTACATAACACACAAAGGGGGTCAAAGCTTCCGAACGATTGATCCTTCATTCTCAACCTATTCATGATAGTTAACAACGCACACCACGGAATTGAATTATTGTTTGGATCCAAGGAAAGAAGAAGATGATATATTCGAATTAACTAAATTAAATCTGATATGTGGCGTTTCAAATTTACCTACTAGACCTCATGAAGAACCTGTCTTGAGCAACCTATATAACGCGTAAAGAACAAACCAAGAAAGTTGTTTAGGATTAAAATCACGCCACAATCTGATTCAATTGATAAGTGATGTTTAATTTCTAAGTTGAAAAGAACAAGAGGTTTTTTTTCTCTCAAGATGGTCGGCGGCACATAAGAAATACTATGATTAAAAGTTTCCTTTTCCTAACCCTGAAAAGGGTATCTATACCTAGGTCATATAATAAAAGACTTAGGCTAAATAATATATGGAAGCCCAAAATAAATATAACTTAAAACAAGTCAAAAATAAAATAATAAAAAAACACACCTAGGCCTGGTCCAACGCGCCCCTTAAGTCTAATCGTAGGCATGCCTCTCCTCTTGTACTTAAGTGATGATGCATAGCCCAATACGATGGTCTTCAAGTCCTAAGTGAGTCCAATCCAAGGATTTGAGATAAATGAATCAATTTGGGCTGTGATTCAGATAGATCTCCTTTAATAAGCTTGGTGCACTCCATACTCTCCACAAATTTGCCCACATATGCATAGAGAGCCTCCTTCAGTCTCTTAGTCTAGCTCTGGGCATAGGTCCAACTGGAATGACAAGCTCGCCCCCATTACACACTCCATCTCCATGGTGATCCTTACTCCTGCTCACATCAGTCCCTCCCTCCTCAAGAAGATTCATCCTCGAATCTAAATCCATATCAAATGGAGGAAGATTAGTAATATTAAAAGTTGCAGAAACATAATACTCACCTGGCAAGTCAATCTTGTAGGCGTTGTCATTTATCTTCTCCAGCACTTGGAAAAGACCATCACCCCTAGGATCCAGCTTGGATTTCCACTGGGTAGGAAACCTCTCCTTCCTCAGATGCACCCAAACCCAATCTCCAGGTTTAAAAGTCACCAACTTTTTCCCCTTGTTGGCTTGCTTCGCATACACCCTGTTTCTATGCTCAACGTGCTGTCTCGCCTTCACATGCAAGTCCCTAACCCTCTCGGCTTTCCTCTTTCCATCTATACTAGACAACTCATGCAAGGGTAAAGGTACCAAATCCAAGACAGTCAAAGGATTAAAACCATATACAAGCTCAAAAGGTGAATAACCTGTGGTGGAATGCACACATCTATTATATGCAAACTCAATAAATGATAAACAATCACCCCAAGTTTTCAAATTTTTACCAACTACAGCATGCAACAAGGTACCTAAGGTTCTATTAACAATCTCAGTTTGTCCATCTGCCTGTGGATGACAAGTAGTAGAATAAAGCAATTTAGTACCTAACTTTCCCCACAGAACATGCCAAAAAATGGCTCAAAAATTTAGCATCTCTATCCGAAACAATAGACCTAGGAATACCATGCAATCTAACAATATCCCTAAAGAATAAATCAGCAACAAACACAGTATCATCAGTCTTATGGCATGCAATGAAATGCGCCATCTTACTAAATCGATCAACAACAACGAAGATGTTATCATACCCTTTCTTTGTTCTAGGCAGTCCTAAAACAAAATCCATAGACATATCAACCCAAGGTTTAGTAGGCACAAGTAAAGGGGTATACAATCCATGGGGTTTAACAGTAGATTTTTCCTGTCTACATGCAATGCATTTGGTACATACACGCTCAACATCCTTGTGCATACCAGGCCAATAGAAATGTTCATGCAAAATATCCAAGGTTTTAGTAACCCCAAAATGACCCATCAAACCGTCACTATGGGCCTTATGCACCAATAAAACACGCAAAGAACAATTAAGTACACAAAGCTTATTACCACAACACAAATATCCATCATTGCCTATAAAATTTTTGGAATGCAACATGCTCACAAGAAGCATACACATTAGCAAAATCATCATCAAAAGTATACATGTCCTTAAGCTGCCCAAATCCTAATAATTTAGAACTAAGAGTAGAAATTAAGGAATACCTCTTAGATAAAGCATCAGCTACCACATTTTCCTTCCCTTGCTTGTAATGTAGTATATACGGAAATGTCTCCAGAAACTCGACCCAAGTGGTATGTCTTTTGCTTAGCTTGCCCTGTCCCTTCAAGTGCTTTAAAGACATATGATCCGTCCGAATGACAAACTCTCTGGGTTGAAGGTAATGTTGCCACAACTCCAATGCTCTCACCATAGCATAAAGCTCCTTGCCATAGGTCGGATAATTAAGTTGTGCACCACTCAGTTTTTCACTGAAATAAGCTACTAGTTTGTTTTCCTACAAAAGCACAACACCTATACCAATACCAGAAGCATCACATTCAACCTCAAATGATTTCTCAAAGTCAGGTAAACACAGAATAGGAGCTGAACACAATTTTGTTTTCAACAAATTAAATGTGTGCTCTTACTCCTCACCCCATGTAAACCCTTTCTCCTTCTTGACTATTTCAGTCAAAGGACTAGCAATGGTAGAAAAATCTTTCACAACCTTCTATAGAAACTAGCAAGTCTATGAAAACTCCTCACCTCACTAGCACTCTTAGGTGTCGGCCATTCCTAGGTAGCCTTCACCTTTTCCTCATCAACCTCAACTCCCCTAGAACTAACTAAAACCCCAAGAAGACAAGCCTATCAATACAGAAAGTACACTTCTTAAAGTTCGCATATAGTTTCTCCTATCTTAATACATCCAAAACACATCTCACATGCATGACATGCTCATCAAGATTAGTGTTATATATCAAGATGTCATCAAACTAAACAACCACAAATTTTCCAAAAAATGCACACAACACATGATTCATCAACCTCATAAAAGTGCTGGGTACATTAGTTAAACCAAATGGCATAACTAACCGCTCATACAACCTATATTTAGTTTTGAAAGTAGTTTTCCATTCAACTCTTAGTTTTATTCTATTCTGGTGATATCCACTTTTCAAATCAATTTTGGTAAAAATACATGCACCATGCAATTCATCAAGCATATCATCTAACCTAGGAATAGGATGGCGATACTTTACAGTGATTTTGTTGACAGCTCTGCAATCTATATACATACTCCAGGTCCCATCTTTCTTTGACACCAGCAACACAGGCACTACACAAGGACTCAAGCTCTCCCTCACATGCCCCTTCTCCAGTAACTCACCCATTGGCTTTTAAAGCTCCTTTGTCTCCTTAGAATTACTCCTATAAGCTGGGCAATTCGGAATCTGAGCTCTAGGCACAAAATCAATCTAGTGCTCTATGCCTCTCAAAGATGGCAGTCCCTTATGTATCTCCTCAAAAAAGACATCAGTATAATCCTACAAAAGAGAAGCAAAAAAACTAGGCAAAGCCTCAAGAGGGTTAGTGTCAAAAACTAAACACTCTCTATATCTCATCACTACTAGTGCTCTCTTCTCTCTAGTTACTCTCCTCAAGTCCTTTCCTTCAGCAAACAAACTCACTTTTCTCTCTTTCTTTTCTTTCTTCTTTTCTCTTCCTGAGCTCTCCTCTCCTGCACATCCCATTTCCTTTTCCTCACTTGTCCAGTCACTCACCATTAGGCCAAACTCATTTTTCTTTTGGGCCTCTTTTCTCTCTTAACTTTTTTTGTCCTCACTACACAAACCCTCCTCACTTTTACTTGCTTTTATCTGGTCCAGGTACAATTCATGAGGTGATAAAGGTAGTATAATGAAATTCTTGCCCTTAAACTTAAAGGAGTACCTACTAGTACACCCATCATGTGCTACCCTCTTGTCAAATTGCCAAGGTATCCCAAGTAACATATGACCAGCCTCTATTGGTACCACATCACACAACACCTCATCCTCATATCTTCCTACTGAAAATGGCACTACAACCTACCTAGTCACGTTCACACCAGCACTATCATTGAACCACTGTAAATTGTATGGCTCTGGATATTTCCTGCATGTCAAACCCAATTTCTGTACCATAGTCCAACTAGCTACATTAGTGCAACTACCCCTATCAACGATCAAATTGCATACTTTTCCACCAACTAAACACCTCGTATGGAAAAGATTCTCTCTCTGATCTACAACCTCATCTATGGCCCTAGCACTCAGTACCCTCCTAACTACCAGTGCTTACGCTGTAACAGCTCTCTCAAAGTAACTATCATCTTTAAATCATTATCAACAATAAACTTAGATTCATTACCACTATCCTCTGAATCAATCATCCCATTATCCCTTATAATCATGACTTTCTTAATTGGGCATTGAGATGCAATATGACCAGTACCCACACACTTAAAACATTTAATGCTAGAATGCTTACTAGAAGAAGCTTGGGTGTTAGATGTACCTTCTTATTCTTTCGACTTCTCCTCTCTCTTGGTCATTTTGAACTCCATGATTGGCTAGAATTTGTCCCACTTCTTGCTGCCACTCTAACTTTGATTTGTTTCTCTACCTTCATGGCCATGTTCAACATATCCTCAATCTCTAAGTAATGTTGCAACTTGACGACATTGGCTATCTCCCTATTGAGACCACTCAAAAATCTAACCATTGTAGCTTATAGGTCCTCCTTTATATTGGCTCGGATCATAGCCACCTCCATCTCCTTGTGGTAATCCTCCACTGATTTAGACCCCTGAGTGAGTCTCTGAAGTTTCTGGTGCATCTCCCTATAATAGTAAGAAGGCACAAACCGTCTCCTCATGCATGCCTTCATATCGTCCCAAGTAGTAATTGACATCTCTATATTTCTCCTCTTGGATGTCACCAACTAATCCCACCATATTAGTGCATAATCTGTAAATTAAACAACAGCTAGCTTTACCTTTTTATCTTCAGAAAATTGTGGCACTCAAGAACCAAGTCCACCTTCCTTTCCCACTCCAGGTAATCCTCTGCATCATTCCTTCCCTTGAAGGCTAGGATCTGCATCTTGATGGATTTAAGGTCTCCATCTCTCTTGTTAAATGGCTCAACTCCCTGAACTCTCCTAGGTCTGCGTACCTCAAACTCCTCCTCATCCTCAAAGTCATCCTCCTCTAGCTCATACTAAGGTGGTGGTTGTTGTTGGTGTACACTTGCACACCTCCCCTGAGGTTCCTCACGTCTACCTTATCTAAGCTCATCCATCTGTCCCCTAATCTCAATTAAGGTTAGATTGAACCTCTCAAATTGTTGCTACATAGCTCTCAAAGTGAAATCGATATTTGTAGCTTCCCCTTGGTTGTCATCATTACTACCTCCCTGTGACGTTATAGATAAAATGATATACTTGCAAAATAAGTTTAGTAATAAACAACCTCACACACTCCCTCACGTGTTTCACTCAATTGATGTCACTCCCCTTGTGTTTAAGTCACGGCAAGGACTCCCTCAAATAAGCTCACACACTCTGCCTTTTACCACTCAATTCCCTTTGAAATTCAACTCACCACTCGGAGCTAATTCTCAACTGATCAAAAGAGTGTGAAAATTTCGAACTAACTAGCAAGTAAGAGTATAACAAAACAAAACGTTTTTTGAACTTTTTTCCAAATCTTTTTTCAAATTTTGTTTTTTTACTTTTACTTTTTTTCTTTTCTTGACTTTTTCCTAACTTTTTTGGATTTTTTTGACTTTTTCGTTTTTTTGTTTTTCTAGACTTTTTTTGGAACTAAGTCAAATATTAATAGAAGATAAAATAAGAAAAATAAGAAACCCTAGGCCGAAAGTTAATTTACACCTGAGTTGATGAACTGACGATAATTGGATGGTGATGGGCGGTAGTTTCTTGAATTCTAATGGAGTTGAATAAAAATTCTCCTCCATACCAACGCTTTGATACCAACTAACGCGCACCACGGAATTGAACGATTGTTCAGCTCTAAGGAAAGAAGATGATGATAGATTCAAATTAACTAAATTAAATCTGATATGTAGGGTTTCAAATTTACCTAGTAGACCTCATGAAGAACTTGTCTCGAGCAACCTAGACAATGGGTAAAGAACAAACCAAGAAAGTTGTTTAGGATCAAAATCACGCCACTATGTGATTTAATTGTTAAATGATGTTTAATTCCTAAGTTGAAAAGAACAAGAGGTTTGTTTCCTGTCAAGATGGCTAGCAGCACATAAGAAATACTATGGTCAAAAGTTTCCTTTTCCTAACCCTAAAGAGGGTATTTACACCTAGGTGAAATAATAAAAGATGGGCTAAACAATATATGAAAGCCCAAAATAAATATAACTTAAAAGAAGTCCAAAATAAAATAATAAAAAAACACGCCTAGGCCTAATCCAATGCGCCCCTCAAGTTTGATCGTAGGCACACCTCTCCTCTTGGGCTCAAGTGAAGATGCGCAACCTAATACGATGGTCTTTAAGTCCTAAGTGAGTCCAATCCAAGGATTTGAGATAAATGAATTAATTTGAGCTATGATTCAGATAGCTATCCTCCAATAAGCTTGGTTCACTCCATCCTCTCCACAAATTAGCCCACATGCGCATAGAGAGCCTTCTTAAGTCTCTCGATCCTAGCTTTGGACATAGGTCCAACTAAAATGACAAGCTTGCCCCCGTCACAAACGTCATCTCCATAGTGATCCTTACTCCTGCTCAAATCAGTTAACCACAAGAAAATAGCATATTTCAGACTTAATACTTGCTTCCACACTAGGTCAGCCCATTGCACTGCTATCAAGGATGCCCTCTCTATGGTGTTAGTTGATTTGTTGGTGAAAACTTCACTAGTGTGAGCAGCCCATGTAACCGTATCAGCCTTATTATAAATTTGCATTCCAACAACATAGTAGTCAAGCAAATGAAAAACTCTGACATTGGTCATTCCTTCCCTCTCTCGAAAAAACCAAGCCATTGTTGCCTCCTTTGGAATCTTATTTCTTAAAGGTAGCAAGTCATTTTGCTCCCATAGAGGACTGAACATGGACCAGTTATCAAACCAAAATCTAACGTCTTCACCATTCCCCTCCTTGACCTTAATAAAAGGATATACCTTCTCCCTAAGAAACAACATACTCTTAAAGATCCAAAAATGATCACACCAAGGCTGGATTTGCCAAAAACTTTGGCCACAAAGACAGTAAATTTTCACCCACTTCACCCATAAAGCTTCTTTATTAACAAACAATCTCCAACTTCTCTTCATTAATAACACCCTTTGCATTTGCTCGATCGAGATGATTCCTAGTTTCCTTTGTTTTTTAGGCACAGCAATACACTCCATTTTACCTTAACCCCCTTGCTTTTATCATGTTTCCCGATCTATAAAAAGAATTTCAACATCCTCTCCATTTCCTTTATCACCTTTTTAGGAATTATCACATAAACAGCCTAGTGTGTATGCATACTGTTCAACACCGTCACAATGAGAATGACTCTAACGGCAAGAGATAAAAAATGTTCTACCAAGTAAAAATTCTAGCTTTCAGTTTCTCCAACAGAGGCATAAAACTGAAAATTTTGACTTACTCGAAGTTATAGGGACTCCCAGGTACTGGAAAGGAGTTTGCTAAGGAGAAAAACCTACCAAATTGGATATCCATTCTGGATTCCTAACATCGGAAGACATATAAACTCCTCTCTTTTGCATATTCAATTTCATCCATGATCGTCCTAAAAAAGTGTTCATCAAACTCATTAGTATTATAATAAACTGTGGTTCAACCTTACACAAGAGAATCACATCGTCAACATATAGTAAATGAGTCAATTTCATATCGCTACAGTTATAGTGATACTGAAACAAACCACTACAATTCACCATTTTCGTAATTAATCTAGATAATCCCTTCATTGCTAGATTGAATTGGTAAGGGGAAAGAGGGTCCCCTTACCTAATCCCTCTATAATTATAGAACAATTTCGTAGGAATACCATTAATTAAGACGCTCATCGAAGTCATCTGGATGCATTGGAGTATCCACTACCTAAATCTTATAGGTATCCCGATGGCTTCTAGACAATCTCTGAAAAAACCCCAACTAACAATATCGTATGCTTTAAATAAATCAATCTTTAAAACACAACTCTTGATCTTTTTTCCAGTGTGATATTTTCCCATCGATTCTTGCAGTAACAGCATATTATCGTCAATGCTTCTCGATGGAAGAAAAGTCCCTTGAGACTTCGTAACCACCTCAGCCAATATAATTTTCAATATATTAGCCAATACACTAGCTATGACCTTGTATACAGTAGAACAACAAGAAATAGGGTAGTAATCTGTGATCATCTCTAGTCTTTCCTTCTTAGGGATCAAACATATGTATGTATGATTGATCTCCTTCAATAAAAAACCGGAAGAAAAAATTTCTAACACTATTTATGTTACAATAAATCCCGTTATGTCCTAAGTCTGTTGGAAGAAACCTATCGAAAATCCATTGGGGCCTGCTGCTTTAAAACTGTGTAACCGAAATACCACCTCTTTCACTTATTGGGCCGTGAAAGGTGTAGTGAGCATCTCTAAAATATCTAGGCTAGGACAGTAATTCATCGCATTTTTAACCCCAAATCCACTCAACTGAGCTTCAGATCTCCCCATTAGTGTCATAAAGAAATCACGTATATGAGCTGATAACTACTGTTGAGTGGTAAACTTGTAACCCTCCTCATCCTTCAATTCTGTCATTATGTTACTATTTCTCCGAGCTAGTGTTGATGCCTGGAAAAATTTGGAATTAATATCCCCTTCTTTGATCCATATCTATCTAGCTTTTTGCTTAATGATCGACTTTTATAGTTGAAGATCTTCCTGATAGTGCTTCATACAATTTGCTTCCCTATTTCTCAAACTAACGTTGGAAATGTAGGAATAACATAACTTTTGAACCTCATTCAATGATTTACCCATTTCTTCCACATCCCTTGTACATAACTTTTGAACCTCATTCAATGATTTACCCATTTCTTCCACATCCCTTGTTCTACCTTTGCTAAACTCTTTTATAGCAAATTTGGCAAGCCTCAATTTCGGCATAAGCTAATAAACTCTATGTTCAGCTATTGCTGTGTCCCAAACCTACTGAATTATGGACATAAACCCTTCCATTTGAATTAACCTATTGAAGAATCTGAACGATGCCCCTATCTTGGATCCACCACATATCTGTTGAACTAAAATAGATGTATGATTAAAAAAACTGGCTCTCCAAACATTGTCGATTCCAAGGGGAATGAATTTAGCTATCGTTGATTCACCAAAGCTCTATCTAGTTTTTTCCTCATAAACATATGTCCCTTTTGTTATTCTCCCAAAGTGAACCATCTACCAAGCCCTTTAAGATCCACTAAGTCAATTCTTTGGAGCATCAGATTAAGTTCAGTTCCTGACCCAACATGAAAACCAGCCCCTCCTTCCACTTCATCAAATCTACGACAACAATTAAAATGCCCTAACAGCATCTAAGGGTCTTGCATACCCCCATATATGTCCAGTAACTCCTCCCACAGCTTAGCTCGCTGGAAAGCAAAATTTGAAGCATAAACCATTGTCACCTCAAAATGAAAGTGACCTATTAGCTAACAATGTAAATGGATGTATTGGTCTCCCATCTTTACTACATGAGCCTCATCCTTGTCAATGTTATACCGGCACATAATTCTACAATTGTAGTGATGAATGTGGTTAGAGAAACATTTCCACTTGGACCCCAAAAAAACCATCACCTTTTAGACAACACCAACCTTTATTTTCGTTTTTAGAAGTCTTAACAAAGCAGGTTTGTTTCTAGCAATTACTTCATACACCATCAACTTTTTAAAGGGATCATTAAGTCCCCTTGTGTTCCATACTAATATCGACATCTAAAAAGATCCTTAAAAAAGACACTCTGGGGATATAACCAATTTATGCCTTTTCTTCTTACCTTTTTTCTTACCTATTCTCCATTTCTTGACTCCTACTGAGAATTGTCTAAGCTCCTTGACTTCCGTATCTGATTCTACACCTTTCTCCAGAGTAAGACTTGGTTTGGTATCTTCCGAATTAGCAAACTCCATATTATTGAGCTTTTGAATCACTGTTTCTGCCTTCATATTGTTTGTTTTCCCAACTCCCTTAGTTTTCTTGTTAGTTAGGACAGTAGGGTGTAATGACTCTTCTGGTATCATACTCCCACCAACACAAACTGACTCCCCACATATTTCCTTCTTTTGTTCCAGAGCCCTTAAACAATCAATATCCTTATCACTACCCATCTCCTAAACTTTCTCCAGGGATATCCCTGGCACTATTGCACTGACAACATTTTCTTTGTTAACCTAAACAGCTTCATTCTGTGTCTTTTCTTAGGACCCAATCACATTTGACACAAAACTAGTCCCTTCTAGAACCTGTTCTTGTTCTATTGTTTGAACTAACCCCTCATTAATAGTCTCTTGATTCTCTAAATCTTCATGCCAACCAGATTTCAGTATTCTACCTGTAGCAACCCATTTCTTACTCGAAGTTACAAGTTTCCATGGATAAGAGATGGTAATTTCATCTCAGACCATATCACCTATTTCACCAAGACGAAGGATTAGCAATGTTTCACGTAGAGAAGCATGCTTTGGAAGCTCAATGCAAATCTTTGCGTACCAAATTCTGTCCATTGCAGTAGTTTGGGAGTCCATACAAATTGGCTTACCCAATGCACTCGCCAGATGACTCAGCCCCTCCACCATCCAATACTCCATCAGTAGACCATGAAACTATACCCATAAAAGAATAGTATCGATTGACCCTTTTTCCACACCCAAACCCGGTTTCCATTGTTGTAGAAATAAAGGTTGGCCCCCAATATGCCAAAGTCCTTGCTCAATGATCTCCGAAAAATTAGAATTCTTAGAGAACTTGAACAACATCACCATCCTCCTTAAGCATCACTTTCTCAAGACCCTTTTTACCCATCTAGCCTTTGCCTATGCATTAACCACTGGAAAAGCCAATCTTTTGGACAAGAAGAACCCAACCAACGTGTTCGACCATGCTTTAGCTTCTGCTTGTAGCAACTCTAACGGAGGAGAAAAAATCCCTTCTTGAAGAACATTCGGGCGGTACTTTAATTTACCTTTGTTTGGCTAAACACATAACTTATTCTTCCAAGCTCCAACAATCATCATCTTACGTTGATTCTTCTCACCACTACCCTTCAAACCAACGGGCTCTTATGTTGTTTTCCTTGTAATCTTCTCACGAGAAAGCGGTGGAAACAACTCCCTCGATGTTGAATGGTCTCCCATCGCCAAGAGACCCTCCGAAGAGAAGGAGATTGCCTCCGCTCGCGAGTCCACCCTAGAATACCATAAATACCTCCAAACAGTAGCTAACCTTACGAAGTAGGAAGGGGAAAGTGAAGGGCATGAAGGTAAATGACTAAGAAGGGCGGGAATGAAAAGTAGAGAGAAGTCAAAGAGAAAAAAAAGTAGGTAAAAAAATACTTATGTTGTAACATAAAAAAAGTAGATTTAAAAAAAGACTTATTTTGTGGCATACTTTGAATTTGTGTAGATTGTCCTTGAAACTATTGAAAATCTTTGCAATTTGCATTAGATTGGTAATGAAGAGATCAGCTGCAAATATGTCCACAAGAGTAGAGTTTATTGGAAGCAATTTTCTTATGAGATATATATGTACGTTGAGAAACCTTAAAACCATGTTGTCTTAAAAGTATAAATTCAAGAGTTTCGGTATGTAAATCACCTTTTGACAAGCCATTGTTATTCTACCTGTCATTGTAAATTCTAGTCAAAATCCTTTTTATCTCACCTTGGAAACAATATTCTACCCCAAGTCTTGGAAGGGTGTCAATGAGTTCCCCTTGATCTAAACGATTCATCGCTTCATTCCCGAGCATGGACCTTACACCCTCCTTCAACTTGACAATCCTTTGTGCATAGGAATCAATTTGAACAGGATATAACCAACCAAAATTTCCAAGTTTGTCAAAACCTACTTCAAAATGTACTAGTACACATAGCATAATTTGTATAATTTTTTAAAAAATAGAAGAACATGTATAGAATAAAAGAATACATAACACTGGAGTTGTTTTATTATATTATCCAAATAATGAACTTGGTTATTTTATATGGGTAAAATACAAAAAAACTCTTAAATAGAGATTTCAGCCAATAAATATGACTTATAAGATAAAATTAAAAATAAACTAAAGATCTATTCAAAAGGAATTTTGACAAGTTTACAATTTTAAATTAATTCTCAATATTCCCTTTAATTTAAAATTGTAAAAAACACTTTCACGGGCATGGAGCACATCTCTCCAGAATTCTTTTCTTTGGAGCACTTCTCTCCAATCTTCTCAATAAAGCACTTCTCTTTATTCTTCAACATGAGCTCTTCTCTCATCACTTAAGTCCATAGAGCACTTCTCTCTATAATGTGTCTAGGTGCACTTCTCGCCAATTAAAAGAGGATGTCTTCTTTAATCACTGGCACTATATTTGCTTGTTTTTCATTGTCAAACTTGCAATCCTTTTTCAAATATCCAGATTGTTTACACCTAAAGCATCAAAACTTCCCTTTATGCCAGCAATCTTTCTCTTCATAACCAAACTTCTCTGGCCATGTTAAGGGATGTTTCCTTCCTTCTTTGACGATAGAACCTTTGCTAAATAGGTTCCTTCCACCATCTTTTTACTTTCTCGATTTCCATTGCCTTTCTTTGCTCTTGAGCTTGTAAAGTATTAATCAGTTCTGGCAATTTCGTTTGGCTAATGTCCTTTGAGTCTTCAAGAGATAAAATTTTCACCTCAAACCTTTCAAGCAAACTTGTTAAGACTTTCTTTACGATCCTGCTATTGGGTAGCTCTTCTCCCATAATTCTTATTTAATTTACCATCACCATAAGCTTATCTGAGAACTCTTGAATTGTCTCATTTTCATTCATTCTAAAAATTTCAAAATCTCTTTTGAGATTTAAGGCTTGCATTCTCCTTGTCACATCATTCTCTTGATATAGCTCCTTCAATACGTCTCATGCTTCCTTAACTGTTTCACAATCCATAATTCATGTGAAAGTTGACTTAGGTACAGCAGCATGTACATGAGATAAAGCTGATCTTGGGGCTTTAGCTTCTTCATCTTCATGAATTCAAACTTGATTAAGTGTAAGATTATTTCCTAGAGAAGGTATATGTCTTTCACTTTCAACACACTAATACAAACCGATACATCTAAAATGAGCTTTCATTTTGACAACCTATATTTGATAATTTCCGTCGCTGAAAAC
Organism: Erythroxylum rotundifolium; assembly: GCA_027563915.1. NCBI lineage: Eukaryota > Viridiplantae > Streptophyta > Magnoliopsida > Malpighiales > Erythroxylaceae > Erythroxylum > Erythroxylum rotundifolium. Next base: position 35,424,256 of record JAOSBO010000209.1, on the reverse strand, counting down.
TGTGGCTGAAAGAGATGATATGTCGCAGGAAGCCATGGTAAGAAATGAAGCTTTGGTTATATTGTCTTAATCACTCATAGGTCCCTCAAGATCTTTAAGGGCTTTGATACCATGTAGAAGTTTTTTTTAAAAAATAGAATAGCATGTATAGGATAAAAGAATATGTAACACTGGAGTTATTTTATTATATTATGATCATAATAATAATAAACTTGGTTGTCTTATATAAGCAAAATATAACCAATAAATCTGACTTATAAAATAAAATTAAAAACAAACTAAAGACTTTTTCAAAAGGAATTTTGACAGTTTTACAATTTTGAATTAATTCTTAACATAATTTTATTTAGTGAATATGAACGAAGGAAGCAGGAAGAACATGAATGCAAATAGAAAAATATACCACGAAGTCACTTGTTAGTGACTGGATAAAGTTATTGTCCCATAAAGCAGGTTGGTAATTTCCAGATCTTCTAGTTATTGTTTGGTCCGAAACTTTGGCCACAACCCTGCATTGAAGTGGACTGAACTTCTATAGATTGATGACCCAAACAATAACTATTGGTTTCTTGGCAAGAAGCTTGTGATACAGCGAAATGAAGATGAATTAACCAAGGAAAGGGCCATTATTTTTTATCAGAAGATGAAGTAACCAAGGAAAGGGCCATTATTTTTTATCAGGAAACGAACACCTGGTAATTATTGCAAGATTGTATGATTTATGTAAATAACTTGCTTGGTGATGCTCTCTAATCAACGTATAGTGGCCCCACGAGGTGTCACGTCTCGTTGGTTTGAAACTTGAAAGTGGCCCAATTGGAAGCATATGGTACATAGAGTATTTATTATTTTCACGATTTTATATTCCCACATGTGAAATGTTCCACTTGATTGGACTTTTGTGGTAAAAATGGGGCAAAATTCTTAATTTGTGATAAATTTTTTTTTCATCTATGAAATGGGGGTGAATTAAGAGGGTGTGCCAGACCTAAGTCACCCCGCCAATGAGATTGGCGGGGTGGGGGGACGTGGCCACCACCCCGCCATCAGCAATGGCAGGGAGGTCCTAGGTGGCCACCCCGCCATTGAGGAAGGCGGGTTGGCGTGTCCACCCTGTCAACTGCAGGCGCAGAGTCAGCCAGAATATGGCTGGCTCTGGTACCACCCCGCCATTATCAATGGCGGGGTGGTTTTTAATAGGGCCTTTATATACACCACCGAACACCTTCTTCGGTGCTTCTTCTCTCGTCTCTGCTTCAACTTCTTCCA
>JAOSBO010000209.1:35405651-35422887 GCA_027563915.1 Erythroxylum rotundifolium | reverse complement strand
ATAAAGAAGGTTGAAGAGTTCCAAATTCTGTGCAATGTAAAGGTCTGTGTGATCGTCTTTAGCCCAAAACTCAATCAGCACCATCGATGTGAGGTCGAAACATGGCCTTCTGATCCCGATGAGGTAAAGAGCATAATCTATAAGTACAGAGAAAATGGTCCTAACGTGAGGTCAAAGAAGAATCAGGATTTGTCTGATTACTTTGTCACTCGCAAGAGCAAAGTGGACCACGAGATTGCCAAAGTCCGCAAGGCATTCGTGAGGCAAAGTTTTCCAAGCGTAGTGATCACCTGAACCCTTTATCGTACGACCAACTCTGGACTTGAGAGAGCTATGGATGCAAGACTTTTAGTTGCAGAAAGAAGACTTCTTCAGATGAAAAGCTCAGGTTTTTACTCAGGACCAGATATTCCTGGATCAAGTGTGATCAATCCCAATTCATCGGCTTATCAGAACAACATGGACTATGAATTTCTTCACGAAAAGCAGGCTGTTGCTTCCACAAAACTGCTTGATATGGTCATGCCAGGGTCCAATTCTTACGACCTAAGAACTCTACATACAAGGATCGCAGTCGACGAGAGTTATATGGAGAATCCAATGCTCAGACTGATCATGGATGGTGAAGATTATACAAGGTTTTCTGGTGTGACTAACAACAACCTCTCCATGGTGCCACTCAACGATTACAGCTACTACAATAGCAATTCGTATGCTTCCATGGTTGAGTCCTCTTCTGTTTTTAACAATCCTGGCACAGGTCCTGAAATATATTACAGACCAACAATGCAACCAACGCTCCCCTATATGGAAATCCCTTCGATTCTGAATGCTTCTTCCCAAGTGCACAACTCAGGAATTTGCAACCTCCATCAGTTGAATGATTTCGACATGAACAATAAGAAACTCATGTTAATTAATTAGGCATGGAGAGGCATGAACTTTACGGGCAAGAAGTTAATTAATTAGTATGATTTTTGGATATTGTTTAGTGTTCTTGTTTGGATCTTAATTATAATTACTACAACAATATTACAATTGCCGTCAAAATTTTTATATTTTTATATTTATTTATTTATTTATTTATTATTATTATTATTATTATTATTATTATTAAGACTTAAATATTACTCTCACAATTATTTTCAAAATTATTTATAAAAATTTAATTGAGGGTTGGTGAGTGTCAAATCAACTAAAAATAATTAACCTACTCAAGGTATTAACGTAACACAATGGACTGAAGTCAGTCTTATCAGGAAATGATGGTTTATCTCTTTCAAACAATTAAGTTAAGAAAAAGGGTGTTTTAAAAGTTAGGTTAAAAGCAATATTAAAAATAACAAAAATAAATTGATTTAAAATTTAATAAAACATACTTGATTTGAAATTCAATAGAGCAAACTTTTAGTTAAAGGAATTTATTTCCATCTTAATTCATACAATTGATCATTGATGTAAAAGTAATTCAACATATTCATGAATAAATTGGTTTTAGTTATTAAGAACATATCTATAATAACTCATCTTTCCTTACCTTGTACGGTAATCACGAACAGATCAAATAATTACTCGCTAATCAAAAAACAATCCCAGAGGCAGCTCATAGGATTTAATGTTTCGACAGTCTTAAAATCTAGAAAGACCCAATTCTAACCAAAACAAACTCAACAAATGGTTTATTGCAATTATATTAATTAATTCCACGACATATATTAAACTTCTTAACGAGGAAACAAAATTATGTCGATTGCCACTTATTAAAATCAACAAACAATTATAGATTTGTCGTTTTAATTAGCAGTAGATTATTTCAGGATTATTAAAGATATGCATATATTCAATAATACCCAAAACTATTATAAAACCACTTAATTCAAGAAATAATTAAATATCCATGCGTGATTGAATTCAATAAAACCTATTTGATCTCACAATCAAAGTAAAATCAAGGTTTCAATAATATCCTCTTACTAGAATGAAGAAAATAGTTACAAATCGTCGATAATAAAAAACACATGAAAATTATTCAGAAATAAATTATCTTATTGAAGAAACTTAAAGGAGAACTTGCGAGGGTGGAGTTTTAGTTCTACTATGTTTCTCCCTTGAAAGCAAAAGGTGGGAAACAAAACCCAACGTAAAGATGTCTCCAAATCCAGCTCCAGCTGTCGATTATTGCCAAACTCCAAAAGACGTCCTCAAACCTAGTCCAGTTGAAAAATTCACCCATGTAGTTGCTACTTTTTGCCCTGGTAAAGCCGCCTACGTATGTTGTTCTCCAAAAAGGCGTTTGTCCTTCAGAAAGAAAACTCCCAAAAGATACGTCCCTCTTTCCATTAAAAAAAAACTAAAACCCTCGTTTTTTTGTGCTTGTGAAAGCCTCCCCCTCACTTGCAAATTCTCTTCTGTTTCGTTTTCTACTATTCACTAATGTGATAATTTTATTTTTGATCCACTGGCACTATTCACTTTTATTAAAACCTACACTCCTCTTGCTGCATTTCACTCCTACCTCTGCGGCATTTTGTTCCTCTTGTTGTGCTGCACTCTAGACACGATTCAACTGTGGCTGAAAGAGATGATGTGTCGAAGGAAGCCATGGTAAGAAATGAAGCTTTGGTTATATTCTTTCTTAATCACTCATAGGTACGTCAAGATCTTTGAGGTTTTTGATACCATGTAGAAGCTTTTCTTAAAAATAGAAGAAGACGTTTAGGATGAAAGCATATATAACACTGGAGTTATTTTATTATATTATCATAATAATGAACTTGGTTGCCTTATATAAGCAAAATACAAAAAAAAAACCTCAACAACTGTTAAATAGAGATTTCAACTAATAAATCCGACTTATAAAATAAAATTAAAAATAAACTAAACACCTGTTTAAAAGAAATTTTGACAGTTTTACAATTTTGAATTAATTCCTAACATAATTTTATTTTGTGAATATGAACGAAGAAAGCATGAAGTGTAAGGTAGTACCGACACATGGTATTGCTATGGTTAAAAAAAGAAAAAGAAAACAAGTTGTCTATAGCAACTTGCATGCAAGTTATGCTACAGCTTGCACATAACTATGGCGGCAAAGAGGCGGTGGAGGGTCTATATAAAGACCCTCCCCTCTCTTTCATTATGGGCAATATACATATATATGTGGTAGTATTTTAAGGTCTTGTATGAGAGAGTGTTTTTGGGTATTTTTAGGAAACGCTTTTCCTAAAAGAGTGAGTGAAAAAATGGTGAGAAGATTATCCTAGGGATAGTAAATTTGGGGAACACGTTATGTGTGAGTGTTACTATTTTGTTGTATTATCTTTCACTCTTTGCACCTATTATTTTTATTAGTGGATGTTTTATTCAAAGTTTGGCCCATGGACGTAGCCCAAATTAGAGGGTGAACCACGTTAAATGTCTGCATGTTATTTTCTTGCTTCTTTTGCTTGGGGGATTTAATTCGTCAATTTTCCCAACAAGTGGTATCAGAGTGGGTTCGATTCTATATCAAAGCATTTCTCATCGCGGATGGAGGCAAAAATAAGCAAGCTGATTTGCCTAAATGGCTCTAACTACCACATATATAAGAATAAGATGAAAGATCTTCTGTTCGTCACAAAATTGCATTTACCAGTGTTTATAACAACAAAACCTGAAAATAAATTGGACGAGAAGTGGGCATTTGAGCATAATCAGGTATGTAGTTTTATTCAACAATTTGTTGAAGATAATGTGTATAATCATATCTGCAATGAGACTCATGCATAGAGGTTGTGGGAGAAGCTCGAAGAGTTGTATGCCTTAAAAATCGGTAACAATAAATTATTTTATCTAATAAAATTAATATAGATAAAACATCAAGAAGGTACTTCTATAGCAGATCACTTAAAATGAATTTTAGGGGATCATGGATCAATTATTAGGAATGGGCATAAAGTTCAATAATGAAGTACTTGCCCTTTTCATGCTTACTTCTTTGCCAAAGTCTTGGGAGATTTTGAATATTTCAATCACCAATTCTGTAGTTGATGGTGCTGTTAACATGGAATCTGTAAAAAGTAGAATTCTGAAAGAAAGATGAGACGGAGATTATAGAGTTCAACCTTTTCAACACAATTAGAAGTTTTGGTCATAGGTTCTAGGGGAAGGAGAAAATCTAGATGTCTAAATTTCAGAGATAAAAGCAAAAGAAGATCAAATAAATATGTAAACGTTGAGTGACATTACTCCAAAAACAAGGGCCACATCAACAGATTCTACCAGAAGTTCAAAGAAGAAAAGAACAAAGGAAAAGAAGTCAAGAAAGATGATAGCAGTGATGATGAACGTGCATCGATGGCTACCACCATTGTTAACTTTCACATCGTCTCATATGATAATGATGTGAATAGTGCATCCTTTGAGTTTAATTGGATAGGTGACAGTGGTGCCACTATTTATGTCACATCACATAAGGAACTCTTCTCATCTTATACAGAAGGAGATTTTGGTGTCGTTAAAATGGGAAATAACGGTTTAGCCAAAATCACCGAAAAAAGGTGATATTTATTTGGAGACAGACAATAGAATGAGAATGCCTCTAAAAGATGTCAAACATGTTCTTGATCTTTGCCTAAATCTATTCTCGGTTGGCATACTTGATGATGAAAGATTTTGCAGCGCTTTCAAAGATGGCAGATGGAAACTTACTAAAGGCTCTTTGGTAATTGCCAAAGGTAAGAAGTCCTCAAAGTTGAATGTGATGCAGGCAAAGGTCTCTAATGATGTTGTGAATCAAGTGGAGAAAGATGATGCAATTGAATTATAGCCCAGGAGACTCAATCATATGAGCGAGAAGGGGATGACTCAGTTGGTGAAAAATAATGCATTATTTGGAGTTGACCAAGTACATTTAAAGAAGTGTGCTGATTGTTTTGCAGGAAAGCAAAATAGAGTTGCTTTAAAAAGTTCCCCTCCTTTTAGAATGAAGAATGTATTGGATTTGGTACACTTAGATTTATATAGGCTAATGCCAAATTCACTAGGTGGTGCTCAATACTTTGTGATTTTCATTGATTACCATTCTAGGAAGATGTGGGTACACATATTGAAGACTAAAGATAAAGGCTAGATGTTTTCAAGCAATTTTATGCCTCATTTGAGAGACAAACTAGAAAGAAGTTGAAATGCATTCAAACAGATAATGGTGGAGAGTACACTGGACCATTTGATGTCTATCGCAAAGAGCATGGTATTCGACATCAGACTACTCCTCCTAAGACACTGCAATTGAATGGTTTAGCTAAGAGGATGAACAAGACTTTGATGGAGAGAGTTAGATGCCTACTCTCACATGCAAAGTTGCCTAAGACATTTTGGGGTGAAGCTCTATTCACAGCAGTTAATGTATTAAATTGCTCCCATGCATTCCTTTACAGTCTAATGTTCCAGAGAAAGTATGCTCAGGAAAGGATGTTTCCTATGATCATCTAAAGGTTTTTGGTTGCAAAGCTTATGTTCATATTCCTAAAGATGAGAGATCCAAGCTTTACTAGCCAATGTATATTTGTTGGTTATGGAAAAGATCAATTCGATTATCGATTTTATGATCCAATCCAGCAGAAGAAGTTGATTCGGAGTCGTGATGCTATATTTGCCGAAGATCAAAACATTGAAGATCTTGACAAAGTGAAAATGGATGTTCCAAGAACTAATGGTGACCAAGTGGACTTAGAGTTAATTCCTTCAAAAATGATGCCAAGACAATTTGGAGATGAAATTGAAAACCACTAGCCGGATGTAACAAATAATGATGCTCCCATTCAAAATCAATCAGGTGAAGATTCTGAAGAATATGATGTCCAGAATCAACTATTAGCACCAAAGATTGCTCAGGTTTTGATAAGGAGATCTACGCGAGTAAGATAAGCCACTACTATATACTCCGGTGATTAGTATGTGTTACTTACTGATGGGGGAGAACCTGAGAATTTTCAAGAGGTTATGATAGATGAACATAAGATGAATTGGTTTGAAGCCATGTAAGATGAGATGAAGTCCTTGCATGAGAATAAAACTTTTGAGCTGATAAAGTTTCCAAAAGGAAAGAAAGCTTTGAAAAATAAATGGGTGTTCAAGATTAAGCATGATGAACACAATCCTCATCCAAGATTCAAAGCTAGATTGGTTGTTAAAGGATTCAACCAAAGAAAAGGTATTGATTTTGATGAGATATTTTCATCAGTTGTTAAAATGACATCCATCCGTACAGTGCTCAGTTTAGCAGCAAGTCCAGACTTAGAAATTGGACAATTAGATGTCAAGACAGCTTTTCTTCATGGAGATTTGGAAGAAAAGATGTATATGGAGCAGCCAAAGAGTTTCAAGGAAAAAGGGAAAGAGGATTATGTGTGTAGATTGATAAAAAGCCTTTATGGTTTAAAATAGGTACCAAGACAGTGGTATAAGAAGTTAGAAACAGTTATGGGAGAGCAAGGCTATAAGAAAACTACTTCAGATCACTGTGCTTTTGTACAGAAATTCTCTAGTGATGATTTCATTATCCTTTTGCTTTATGTTGATGATATGTTGATTGTTGGTCAAAATATTAATAGGATTAATAGTTTGAAGAAGCAGTTAAGCATACCTTTTTCCATGAAAGACTTAGGGCCAACAAAACAGATTCTTGGCATAACAATTATCAAAGATAAGTGTGCCAAGAAATTATAATTATCACAAGAGAAGTATATTGAGAAAGTACTTCAAAGGTTCAATATAGATAAAGCTAAATCAATTAGTTATCCTTTTACTAATCACTTTAGTTTGAGTACTAAGCAATGCCCTTTGACAGATGAAGAGAAGGAAGAGATGATGAAAGTCCCCTATGCTTTTTTAGTTGGAAGTTTGATGTATGCTATGGTATGTACACGGTTAGATATTGCGCACATAGTTGGAGTAGTGGAAAGGTTCCTTTCAAATCTTGGTAAGGAACATTGGGATGTTGTAAAGTGGATTCTCATATATCTTCATGGTGCTTCCAAAATATGCTTATGTTTTGGAGCTACGAAGCCTGTGTTAGTTAATTACACAGATGCAGACATGGCCAACAATGTTGACTCGAGAAAGTCTATTTTAGGTTACCTAATTATCTTTGCAGGGGGAGTTGTGTCCTAGCAATCAAATTTGCAGAAATGTGTTGCTCTATCCACCACTAAATCGGAATTTATTGTTGTAATTGAAGCATGCAAGGAGCTCCTATGGATGAAGAAGTTCTTAGATGAACTTGGTTTTCAACAGGAAAGATATCAACTATTTTGCGACAACCAGAGTGATATTCACCTAGGGAAATTTTCCTCATTCCAAGATTAAAGCATATTGATGTGAGATATCACTAGAATAGAGTGGTGTTAGAGAAGAAGCTATTACGGCTTGAGATGATTCATATGGATGAGAATAGATCAGATATGATGACAAAAGTTCGACCCAGGGGAAAGTTAGAGTTCTGTTGATCATCTGCAGGAATGAAAATAAATACCATCTAGTCGGTAGGGGGAGGATCGTAAGGCAATACCGACACATGGTACCGCCATAGTTTAAAAAAAAAGAGAAAAATAAAACAAGCAAACTGTATGTATGCAAGTTGTGCCACAGCTTGCATATAGCTGTGGTGGGATGGGCAATATACATATATATGTGGTAGTATTTTAAGGTCTTATGTGAGAGAGTATTTTTAGGTACTTTTAGGAAACGTTTTTCTTAAAAGGGTTAGTGACAAAATAGTAACGATATTATCCTAAGGATAGTAAATTTGGGAAACACCTTGTGTATGCTATACTACTTTTCACTCTCTATACCTGCTATTCTTATTAATGAAAGTTTTATTTGGAGTTTGACTTGTAGGCGTAGCCCAAATTAAAGTGTGAACCACGTTAAATTTCTGCGTGTTATTTTTTTGCTTATTTTGCTTGTGGGATTTAATTCGTTAATTTTTCCAACAGGAAGAACATGAATGCAAATAGAAAAATATACCACGAAGTCACTCGTTAGTGACAGGATATAGTTATAGTCCCATAAAGCAGGTTGGTAATTTCCAGATCTTCTAGTTATTGTTTGGTCTGAAACTTTGGCCACAACCCTGAGTTGAAGTCGACTGAAACTTCTATAGATTGATGATACAAGCAACAAGTATTGGTTTCTTGGCAGGAAGCTTGTGATACAGCGAAATGAAGATGAAGTAACCAAGGAAATGACCATTATTTTTTATCAGAACGAACGCCTGGTAATTATTGCAAGATTATACAGATGATTTGTGTAAATAACTTGCTTGGTGATGCTCTCAAATCAACATAGTTGCCCCACGAGGTGTCACGTCTCGTTGGTTTGAAACTTGAAAGTGGTCCAATTGGAAGCATATGGCTCATAGAGTATTTTTTATTTACACGATTCTATCGTCCCACGTGAAATGTTCCACTTGATTGGACTTTTGTGGTAAAATGGTGAGCAGAAAATCGTATTGTATGTAGAAACGTATCTCATGCTTCTAGGTTTTTAGAGGCTCACACTTATGAAAATCTTGCAGCTTTTATTTGCTGAAAATTTGTAAGTTAGGTTGTTACATATTGATTTGCATCCCTAATTATTAGCTATGGACGAAAAGAGAGTTAATATTATGTGAATATATTCGCTTATGACAGGAAGAGGATATTGAAAGTTCACTCTTATAAATAGAAATTTTGAAAATTAATTTAATGATCAACCTATGAATTTTAAAAAAAAACATTTATAATTAAAGAGACAAAGAGTTGGGATGGTAAAAAGATCTCTAAGATGAAATAAATCCACTAATATACTCAATATCCCTGTTGTAATATGATGAGAGGCTATTCTGCCCGAAACAAAAGGGTCAAACCTTCTTACACTTTGCGCGGGATTTATAGCTTGGACTTTTCAAGTGAGTCCATAAGAATTAGACACTTATATTCTTGAACCATACAATCTCCTTACAATTTGGTTACATGAAAAGCATAAAAACTAAAACAGGTCATTCTTAAGAGAAATTAATGAATTATAAAGATTTTGGGTGTGCGTCCAAACCTCAAGTTGACATGCTTGATTAGAGTTTATCAAATTTTAGAGTGAACTTGGGATTTAAAAAAATTTGAGCTTTAAGTCTAGGCCTTTTTATTAAAGTTTCATATTGATTTGAGTTCAAACTTTCTTTTTTTAATTTTCAAATCAAAATTAGACTTTAGATTGGGTTAAGACATTACGATCTGAGATCATCCTAAATACAACTCTTTTCAAGTACAAAATTATATCATTTTTTATGTTAATAAATACTTAATTTCATACCTGTTAAAGCCCAAATAGCTTGGATTCAGGTTCAATGATTTGGACCAAGTCAAATTTTGGTCTGATCGAAATTTGATTGGATTTAAATTCGATATGAATGTTTTGAACTCAATCAAACTTTCTGGGTGAGAAAAAAAAATTGCTTGGAAATTGGGATCTAGGAATACAAGACACGCACCTAACCCCTTGCCATTTACTAGAAGGGGAGTTAAATAAACTTATATATAAGTTTTTGACGTTTTTTAGTACTTTGGATGCATATGAGTTTTTACAATATTTTGGATGCATCAATAGCTAAACCATTCTTTAGATATTGAGCATTCAACCACAATTATGATAGATATAATTACATATTATTTTCCTTATTTACTTAACTTTAGTGCTATTATTTTGTCAATATTTATGCATTACACCTTATTTTTCAACAACAGTGCATAATAACCTCCTGACAAAACCCATAATCTAGGAAATTTTACGCAAGTGGAGCAGGTTGAGCAAGCAGTGCCAAGAAGCGACTCTTAGTTTCACGGTCAACAATGCCAAACCCATCACCGTGATAGTAAAAACATTGTGCCATTCTTACCACGTTCATACATATTCGACCAAATTCTCTACAAAATGATGTATCACTTGCCACGGCTGTATTCAACTTCTTCCATGTTTCACTAATCAGATAATATACTTGGGCACGGGCTTCCTCTTCAGAAGCTCCAGATTCATGCATGTAGCATCGGATTGATTTTGGAACATCACCTCTCTGCATCTCATGCTATTTAAGAACAGAAAAAGCAGATCAAATTACACAAAGAATCTAGGAACAAGAAATGCTTGAATTTTGCTAACAAACGGATGAGGTTCCAAGATCATCTGCGAGCCTGAGAACCAGTGACGCCCATTTAATGATATCAGGATACAGTTCTTCCTTCAGTGATGCCATATCTTTTTCTGTGATTGGATTTGCTATTAGAAAATAAGCGTGGACTAGCATAACTGTAGCACCTATAGTTCTCCATCCATTGCCCAAGTATTCCTGGAGTGTTGGCATATATTCACTTTTGTACCACTTGTGCTCCACTAAATAACCTTTGCATAAATCTATCCACTGAAGAAGCACAACGAGAAATGCATATATATTAGATAAATTCAACATTTAAGAAGCAAAAACACATATAATTACTAAATTCTATATATAAATTAAGTTTCAAAGATTAATGTTAAATACCGATTTCTTGAGGTAGTAAAATATATCAATGTTATGATCCCTGAGAGTAATATAAGAAACTTCATTTGCAAAATTGACTAAGCCTAAAAAGGTCAGCTTCATATATTCCGGAAGCCGATCCATCATGGTTAGATCCCACCCGAAATCAAAGTGTGAATCAAAATGTACTTGTTATATATAGATAAACAATAGTGACTTAAGAGATACAAAAATTGAGATTGACAAAAATTGGGGACTAAATTTTCAAGGGTAGAGGTGAAGAGCTCAAGTTCTTCCAAGGTTCCATACACATCATAAATATCATCAATTATTACAATAAGTTGATTGAGCTTTGTGCACTCTTCTCTAAAATAACCATATTGAGGCTCCATTGCTAACCCCAGTGACCAGAGGAAGTTCTCGGCTATCCTGTCTCTTACGAATGGTAATTTTTGTGAGAAACCCGTGTGATGCCACCACCTGAAGTAAGCAAATACAAAACATTTTTTAAATATGATAGGTTGGTAATGAATTGGACTAGACTGGGTTTGAATATTTAAATTCGAACTTGAGCCTAAGTTGAAATTTGTTTGATTTGCTGAGTAAGGTTGGACTAGACTTTATCATATTTGATCAAATTCATGATAAAATAAGTCTAAACTCCATCATGATAATGATGAGTATCTAGCCTTATTTTGAGTCTTTCAGTGATTGCTAACACTTTTATGGTTCGTAGGAATGACGAACGAGTGAAGACGATGAATGACGATTAGATGAAGCCTTTTTTGGAGAGGTGCGGTCATGTAAGGTGCTACACACCTATGTCTTTAACTTACACAACCGTGTAGAATTGTGTTAGTCTCTAGACCATGTGAAGGAAGACATGAAGGGAGAAGACTTATATAGCCATGTACATGTCCCTATTCATGACATACACGACTATGTGTGATGACTGTGTAACTTTTTATAACCACATACGTCTACAACTTAAGTGACACTGGAAGAGACACGGTCATTTACACAATCGTATATGTAACTATGTATAGTGCGAAAAACCTATTTTGGGATATAAACGATGATAAGAAATAGGTTTAATGATTAGTGGCACCCAAAAACACCTAAAAGGGAAGAAAAACATAGAGAGAGAAACTAGTATAATATTCTCATATTTTTTAATGTTTTGGGGATTGGATTGAGTGTTAGGCTATGCTTGGTTGGATGTAAGGTTTTTAATGGAATGGAATGTAAATGAATGTAATATTATAAAATTGTTGTTTATGAGGGATGGAAGGATTAATAATGTAATGTAGTTGGAAGAAAAGTTCATAATGTATAGTGAAATGTTGTTATTCATTTTACATTTCATCCTAAACTCCCCAAATCAGAGGTAACTTATTTTTATTGTTTAGGATAGAACGGGATGGAATGTGAAACCCTCCCCTTCCATCCCCTTCCATTTTATTCTATTACAATCCTTCCAAACAATAGAATAATATTAGATTATACTCCATTCCATTAATTACCACCCAACCAAACACAGCCTTAGTTGAATGACATACCAACTTTGAGTTTCAATCCTAAAATTTGGTAAAGCATGTAATTATGAGGTGAAATATTAAACTTTATAAATCCTTATTCGAGTTTAATAGACTTGTTTGTCAATTTAGCCCGTGATTTTTTCCTTTACACTAGAGGATTTCCACGTAAATCTCGATGTCAGGTTCTTTATTAAGTTTTTATTCTCACACTGATTTGCTAGTTAAAATTGAATAGCGTTTTATTTCTATTTTTTGATTGATTTTTAGATAGTTATGCTTTTTTTTCTCCTAACAAGTGTTATCAGAGCTATCGTAATGAAAGGTAAAACTAACTCTGTGGTTCAAGTTGACATCAATAAACTACTTTATTTAGAGGCCTATAATGGAGGATCTTTAGTTTTGCAAGGATCTCTTCGATCTTATTGATATGGACAAAGCTGTAAAGGATGATGCTCCTTCAAAACTTGGGAAGATATCAAATAAAGAATGGGAGAAGACGAAGTGGAAAACTCTAGACACGATTGAACAATGGATCGATATCAATATATCCAACCATGTGTCACGAGAAATGGATTCTTTTAGTTTTAGAAGAAGTAAGAAGATTTGTATGAAACGAATACTGCTCGTAACAAGGCCTCTTTGATTGATTTGAAGCTAAATACTAGAAAATCTATGTCAAAGCATCTGAGTGATTTCTAGGATATAATCAACAAACTTACAACAATAAATATCATTTTTTATGACAAGCTTCAAGTCTTATTCTTGTTGAGTTCGTTACTGGATAGTTGGGAGAAGTTAGTGGTGACGATAAGCAATTCAGCTTTTAAAGATGTGCTCTCTTTGGATGTAATCAAAGAGAGTATGTTCGATAAAGAAATTGGATGAAAAGAGATGGGATTTTACAACGTGCAGGCTTTCATGGTAAAAAGCAGGGGTCCCAAAGGGTGTGCCAAGTCTAAGAACTGTTCATAGTCCAGAGGTGACAAAGACATGAATTGTTACCTCAAAGGAAGTAGCCATAACAAACATGCCATTATTGTGACAAGCCAGGACATACTAAGAGGTTCTGTTACAAATGGAAAAGGGATATGAAAAGGCAAGATCATCAGAAAGATAGAGATGAAAAGAGTATAACCACAACTACTTCAAGCGTGGATGATGAGGTGTCCTTAGTTTGTACGATATGTGAATGCTTCCATATCAGTGATTCAGGTTCTAAGTAGCTAATTGACATGGGAGCTTCATATCACTGTGTTCCAAAAGTAGAGTACTTCCCAAACTATAAGAGTGAAGACTTTGGGAGCGTAAAGATGGGTAACCAAAGTTATGTTAATATTGTCGGTATAGGTGATATCTAAATTAAAACAAACGTCGAATGTTTGCTGACTTTGAACGATGTACTACACACCCTTAATTTAAGGCTAAATCTATTATCAGTAAATGTGTTAGATCGAGAAGATTTCAATGACACTTTTAGGGATAGGAAGTGGAAATTGTCTAAGAAATCCATGAATGTTGCTCGAGGAAAGCTTTGTTACACATTGTATAAGACACACTTAACAGTGTCTGGTGGTGGAGAAGCATATATAGTCGAAGAGGAAACTTCTCCAAATTTATGGGATCGATGATTGGGGCACATGATTGAGAAGAGATTGAAGTTATTTGCTAATAAATATGTTATTTAGATTAAAAACACTTTACCTATTAATCCTTGTGATCATTGTTTAGCAGGAAAGCCATATAAAGTCTCTTTTAAGAGACCGTCTACGAAGAAGATGGAGTAATTAGAGTTGGTGCATTCAGATGTTTGTGAACCAATTAAATAGGAGCATTGGGTGGTAAAAGATATTTTGTTAGATTTATTAATGATGCTTTAAGGAAGAATTTGGTGTATATGTTGAAAGCAAGAATCAAATATTTAAAACATCCCAAAAGTTTTACATTATGGTGTAGAAAGGCTTACGAATAGATAATGAAGATGAGTATAATTCTAAGGTGTTTGAAGATTACTGTACATCGCATGACATTAGACATAACAAAGTCAAACCTGGTACTCCACAACATAACAGTGTTATTGAGAGGATAAACATAACTATTGTGGAGAAGGTACGTAGCATGCTCGGAATGTTCATATTGTCAAAGACATTTTAGGTTGAAGCAGTCATAATTGTAGTCTATTTGATGAACTGAGCTCTCTCAATTCTATTAAAATTTGAGACCCCCCATATCATCATCAGAGAGTTTTTGTCTACAAGGTATTTAAACACATACCTACAGATTAGAGACAAAAGCCTGACCTAAAGGTTATATCTTGGATTTTTGTTGACTACGGTAGTGGTCAGTTTGGCTACAAACTCTATGACCAATAGGAGTAAAAGGTGGTAATGAGCAAGAATGTGGTGCTCCAGGAGTACGAGAAAGGTGCTATTCTTTTGAGAAGAGATATGGTTACTCAAAGTAGCACATATTATGATGTAGTTAAATTTTCTCCAAATTCTACTACTGCCGAGCAGTCTACAAATAAAGGAGATAAAGTGTGTGAGCAAATACACATTAATGACTATTAGATAGAAAATGGTAACGATGAGCTACACAAACCACATCGGAACAATGCTAAAGATGAAGTTATTGGGAATGATGAGCAGGGAGGATTCAACTGCTAGTGATATATAGCTTGAAGGTCGACAAGGGAGAAAAGGTCTTCTACAAGATATTCAAGTTCAGAATATTTGTTAGTGATTGTTTAGGGGTAGCCTAAGAATGTGTAAGAAGCTACATCTTGTGAAAATAAAAATCTCTAGCATGCAACTATGAAGGAACAGATGAAGTCTTTAAAGAAGAATAATACATATAAGCTTGTGAAGCGTCCAAAAGAAAACAAAAGGCATTAAAGAATTAATGGGTTTTAAAGATAAAGAAAGATGGTGAAAAACTAGTTTCAACACAAGGCTAGGCTAGTGGTGAAATGATTCAATTAAAATAAAGGTATAAATGTTGATAAAATCTTCTCGCTAGTGTTCAAGATGACCTCAATTAGAATAATTTTGATATTGATTGCCTACTTAAATCCTAAACTTGAACTTGAACAACTGGATGTTAAAACAACCTTCTTGCCTTAGAATTGGAAGAGAAGATATACATGGAGTAGCTAGAAGGATTCAAAGGAGAATTTGGTTTGTAGGTAGAAGAAAAGCTTATATGAGTTGAAACAAGCTCCAAGGAAGTGATATCAAAAGTTTGATTCTTTTATGATAGATCATAGTTACAAGCGAACTTATGTCAATACTTATCTGTATTTTTAAAAGTTCACAGGTGAGAAATACATCATTTTTCTTTTATATGCTGATTATGAGTCAAAATATTGGAAGAATCCAAAATTAAAGGAGGATCTGGCTAAATCTTTTGGTGTGACTAGATCTGTAAAGTAACTTTTAGAAATGGAAATAACTCGAGACAGGAAGAGTGGTTGTCACAAGAAAGGCATATTGAACAAGAGCTAAAAAGGTTCAATCTGAAATATGTCAAGTCAATTAGCATGCCACTGCCACCTCACTTTAAGTTGAACAAACATGCATGTCCCTCCATTGGGAAAAAGGAGAAAGAAGTATGTCTTTTGCTCTATACTCATCTGCATTAGGGTCTCTGATATTGTTATAGTGAGTACAAGGTCAGATATTGCACAAGCTGTTAGGTTAATGAGTAGATTCTTGTCTAATCTAAGAAAGGTTCACTAGGAAGTAATGAAATCGATTTTAAGATACTTAACAGGTATTTCAAAGTTGAGTTTATGTTTTGGCGATGATGAGCCAATTCTAGAAGGTTATATTTATCTAGATATTGCTGGAGATCTTGATGGAAGAAAATTCACTTTAGGTTTTCTATTCAATTTTGCAAAAGGAGCCATTTCATGACAATTCAAGCTGCAAAAGTGTGTAACATTATCTATGACTAGAGCAAAGTGTACAACTACAATGAAAGCTAGTAAGGAGCTACTTTGGTTAAGAAAATTCCTTCAAGAGTTGAATATAAAGCAAGAAGACCAGCTGTATTTTGTGATAGTCAAGTGTCTTTGACTTGAGCAAAAATACTATGTATCATTTCTTCACAAAGCATATAAATGTCAAATATCATTGGTTAAGGTATGTGATTGAGGACCAACAATTGATGTTAAAGAAGATTTATAAAAACGTGAATGATGTTGATATATTGACTAAAGTTGTTCCCGAAAGCAATCATAAGCTTTATAGTAAGCTTGTCGGGATGTCTCTCAAGTAGTCCTTGAAGCATACATGTTTTCCCCATAATTAGGTTGGAGGGGGAGATTGTTGAGTGTCTAACCATATTTTGAGACTTTCGATGATCGTTGACACTTTTATAGTTCATAGGAATGATGAAAGAGTGAAGAAAAGATGAATCACGGTTGGATAAAGCTCTTTTGGGAGAGACACGGTCTTGTAGAGTGCTATACGCCCGTGTCATTAACTTATACGACTGTGTAGATCAACTGTATAAGTCTTTGGAACCATGTGAAGGAGACATGAAGGGCAAAGACATATACAGCCACATGTGATGACCATGTAACTCTCTATAGCCGTGTACATCTATGACTTAGGTGACACTAGAAGAAACACGATCACTTATATAGCCCTGTATGTGATCGTGTATAATGCAGAAAACCTATTTTAGGATATAAAAGATGAAAAGCATAGGTTTGATGATTACTTATTGATGTGGTTTGTAGTTTTTCCCTGTACACTAGAGAATTTTTCAAGTATATCTCGATATCTGCTTTTTTATAAAGTTTTTATTCTCATTGATTTGTTGGTTAAACTTGAAGAGTATTTTGTTGTTATTTTTCAGTTGATCTTTTAGAGACGTGTTTTATTTTTTTGGTACCAACAGATCAAACCGGGCATCTTACAAGAAAGCGAAGCTCAAAAAGTCAAATTCTTAGATTAAGCAACAGGAGCAAATGTACAAAAAAGAAAAAAAAAGCTTACTTGGAAGTTTGTTTCAGCTCCTCTTGGTGAACTGCCTGCAGATTGTTGTATTCCATTTTTGCAAACTCAAGAAGCAGAGGATTCATGGCCCGTTTACTCTGGTACACATCCATGTACCATCTGGCTTCCAACCTTGGCATTCTCCAATGCAACGGGAGCTCCAGGGC
>JAOSBO010000209.1:35246954-35278077 GCA_027563915.1 Erythroxylum rotundifolium | reverse complement strand
CTAACATATATGAACATATGGTTGTTGTGATTAAAATATTAGAATGGATATATAAGCAAATGTAATAAATGTGTTTAATATATACATGGACTGTCATATAAATATAGATATTAAATGTGAATAAGAAATTAAGTGGTATAGCTATAGGTAACCCGAGGTGTGATATCGGATCCTTTATATCGGTTCCAACCAGGTGGGGGTTTGATGTCACAATCGGTGGGTGTGCACACTAGTTTGGCCGACTAATGGTGACACACATGATTATTTTGGCTTATTTTGAGATTTGGCTTCTTGACGAGATTTTATTTTTACATATGATACTTTTCTGCTTTTGTCTACTAGAATTGGAACTTATGTTCACTGAAAGAGTGATTAATTAGCTAGGCTTATATGGATCCTAACCAATATGTTTCGAGTCATAGGTCAGGGTGTGTTTCTATGTCATGTATGTTCATTTCATGGATGGTTGTGTACAAACTAGATGTGCAAAAAACTTGTCCTTCGGTTATCTTCACTACCTTGGTGTATACTAGGTTATGTTTGTGATATATATTTTTCTTGCTCACTAAGCACATAGCGTAATCACCCCCTCTTCTTTCCAACCATGTAGGTTAATTTGGTGAGTTTGAATGGTCTTTTGATATTTTCAGGGCATTACCACACATGGGTAGTCTCTATTTTGTACCTTTCTTGTATAGTGGCTCATGATTATGTCGATATGTTTTATAATTTTGTAAATTAACTCTTGTCTATCTTGTGGTTTGTAAATGACTTTATGTATGAACATTTTGTATTATCGTTGTGATTGATATTTAGTTAACCTTGCATAGTCAAGTTAAGGGTATTGTGAGTATCCTTAGCCCAGGTGTGCGGCAGTTGTCATGTGTTCGAAGTGATTCCGGGTCGTGAAAGCGGACAATGTCTGTAGTTAGGTAGTCTGGACTATTACAAATGGTATTAGAGCTAGTACCCAGGCTGATGTGCCAGCGAGGACGCTAGGCCTCTAGGGAGGTGGATAAGTATGAGATCTCATATTAGTTGGAGAGGAGAACGAAGTATGCCTTATAAGAGTATAGATACCTCTCCCTCAAAAGACGCATTTTCCCAGCTAAGCTGGGAAGAACAAAACCATGAAGGTTTGGCTGGGCTCAAAGCCCAAAGCGGATAATATCTATGGGTAGGTGGTTTGGGTTATTACACCAGAGCAATAAGATGATTCCTTAGTGAGCACCAGTACACCTGCCCAGCCTTTCATACCTACACATCAAGACCAGTTTAATATTGCTCAGCTAAAGAGGTATAATAATGTTTAATGGTAAACCACAATAAAACATGATCGAAAACATTTCCCTTCTTTTATACTGTATATAAAAATTTTCTAATAAGTGAAAATTTCTTTCTTTAGGGTAAGCATTCCGTATCATCGTCAATAATTCATATTTTATAGGCAACAATGTCTAATACAACGTCTAAAAGAATTCATCCATATCTAGAAAGTTTAGGGATTGTTTAGTTCTATTTCTATTTTTCTGTTGTAATTTTCAGTTTTTTGTTTCTATTTTTTAAATAAAAACAAAGATTTTTTTTTGGTTGTTAATGTTAATACAGTTATATTTTTATCACTGATAATAATTACATATTATGTAAAACCTAAAGATAATTATTTTTAATTAAATAAAAATTTTAATCTCTTATATAATATTTATTAAAAATTATTAATAAAATTATTTTATTTTAATAAATTTAAAATTTAAAATTTTATTTAAAAATTAATATTTATTTAAAATATATTTTAATTATTAAATAAAATTTTATTTTAATATTTTAATATTTAAATTTAATTATACTTATTAATTAAAGATTAAAATTTAATTACATATAATTTAATTATAAAATTAAATAGAATTAAATTGTTCATAATTTTCTTGATAATTAAATTTAATTTATTAACTATATAAATTTGAATTAAATTATTCATATTTTATTAATAATTAAATAATATATATTTAAATGATAATAATAAGATTAAAAAACAAAAACCACTTTTTTTATGGTTTTTATAATTTTTAAAAACTGGAAGAAACCAAAATAAAAAGCAAAAAGTAAAAACTCAAACATACGGATTTTTTAATTGAATTTAAAAATAAAATCAAAAAATCAAAAACAAAAATGGAAACAAACACCACCTTATTTATGTTAAGTTTTTGAGTTTATTATAATGTCAAAGAAGGTCCATAGATGATTCCTTAACTCTTGTCCAGGTTGCATACAACGATCCTGTAACTGTTCCAATAGGTCGAAAATGCATTGTTGTTGTTCAAATAGGTTTGGTTTAATAAACCTATCCATTTTCTAAGTTGCTTCCAATCTCCAACTAAATAGATAAAATAAAAATAATATTTATTTTCCTAATATTCAAATTTTGAAAAACAAAAAGATACATTACTAAATAGAATTTCAAAGTTTAAGCTACGTAGAACCATGTGCAATAATGATACTTATGGAAAATTCAAGTCTATTTTTTAAAATAAACCAAAGATATAGAATAAAATAATATTCTATATAATGACAAAACTCTCAACCAAATAGTAATTACAAACAATTGAGTGATATGGAACCATATTCATAGCTTATGTACTTGCAAATTTTTGATTTTTCTTGTCCACCAATTTTAGTGTATGTTGTAGAAATCACTATATGCTATAATTTCTTTTTCTTATGTGTTTTGTATATCTGCTTGTCTTTCTTTTATCCCTCCAAATCGAATATAGCCTCTTATAAATTCTTATTATACCACTATTTCCTTTTTTTTATGGGAGGTCAAAATTTTCTGAGTGCACCAATTAAGTGACTTGATAGTAGATGTAGCACTCCACTCCTGCAAGGTCTCAAACCCGACATCGTGGGTGATATTTGAGTTCGTGCCCTGGGAGGGTGGTGTGCTAAAGCACTCAATCATTTAGAAATCGATATAATTTTTTTGCTTTTGAATTACAAACACAATATGCGGAAATTTATAACCAATTTAGACCCACTTTCCTTCATAAACATTTCCAATCAATATAATACAATCAACAAGGTTATCAATAGCCATTTGGGCCCTTTCACAAATACAATACACTTGAGTCATAATGCCTTTACATTACAACATAAATCATTTGTACAATAGTTTCAAAATATACAATTTTATACAAAATACGAAAAACATAAATGCAGACACGAACTAATCCCGACCTCTATCCTACACTTATACTTTAGGTAGACTCCCGTTGGCCTAACAGGGTATTCTTCTGATCTTGAACAATAATTGCAAAATTTGGGTGAGATTTTGTGAACTCAATGAGTGACCATCATCGATGGCTCACCCAGTCACATAACACCCAATCACTTTCACAACATTTCACATTTTTGCACTCATTACCATTTAATCATTCATAATATGCATATGCAGTTTGAATGAGACTCACTTTCCCTTTGTTACTTTGTTGTGACCAAGTGCTTAAACTTTCCCATATAGGGCTCACTGATAACTGTCCCTTATCCGCTTAGGGGATACAGGGCTTATTAAACGTTGAACCTGAGGCTCTAATTGATTTTTGAGCTCGAAGCTTATTTTGAGCTTAAAGCTCATTTTAATTCATTGAGCTTTAAGCTCTGATCGGTGGCTACTTTGGTCACAACTCCATTATGTTTCATACATTCATGAAATAGAATTCATCAATCACATTTGTATGATCCCATTCAATCATATTCACATATCATCGGACCGTAGTCCAGCATTCAACATTTAGTTGAGAATTGACACTTTCATTCCTATGCAAATGCACATTTAGAACACATTTAACAATCACCTTAAGTACACATAGTTCATCCAATTCACATTCAAGTAGCACTTCAATATCTAAATCAAAAGTCACAATCATCAAACCTTCTGTCCGGAAACCAATATAAGCAATCACATCTACATAATCATTCAATAGTCATATCATACAAAATTTTAAATAACAAACAATAAAGTGAAACCATCTCGGTCTAGTCACAGTACGCTCCAGATTATTTTTTACTTCCAAATCCTGGGAATGCTTGAATGCGGACACTTAACCTTGATTCTTCACCACATAAAGAGATCTTTAGCTCAAAGCTCTTTTCTTCCTCTTCTTTTTTCTCTTATTGGACAGCTTCAAAATCTTTCTTGAAGATTAAAAAGAATTAAACCCTAACCCACTCTCTTCTTTTCTCTCAAACCATCAAACTCTCTTTCTCTTTCTCTCTCATTTTCATTATTCTCTATTGCTTATCCTTCCATTCACGTTTTTTCTTCTTCATTTATAAGCAAGACAACACTTCTTCTTCCAATTATGTCCTTAATGATTGAGAATTGTCCCATTTGCCCTTCCATTTATGCCTTATGTCTTTTATAGTTAAGTGTCTTACCAACAGTACCCTTGAACATTCTACCATAAAACTTTCTTCCAGAAAATGTCCCCTATTGTCTTAAGTTTCTAATGACACCAAAATCATTCAATTCAGTTCGGTGATTCGAAAGATATACTTAAAACATTTTTGGAGTGCTCTTGTCCAAATCAGTATACTATGCACAACTTCTATCTGAAATTTATACATCTTAGAAACTGAATTAGATTCCAATTTCTTCATACCATTTGTAGCTGCATGTCTCTAGTTTTCCAAAAATCAGAAATTAGCTCATTTAGAGCCCTACCAATCCAGAAATCATCAAAATATTGAAGTATGTTCAGTGGAATAACACCAGTTCATAGTATTTAAGAACACACACACTATACGCATCCCACGTTTTTCACTCAATCTTTCTCACATGATTTCAGATGGCTATGGTTTTTATTTTAGATGTAGAGCAATGTCTTACGAGTCCAATGGTTTAAGAATCAAGTCATTTGAGTGTCTAGAGAAGAAGTTATGGCCAAAAGAATCAAACATGTTTTTGTCCTTAATCGTACTGAACTTGTTTCAGGGAAACAGCCATAACTTTCTATAGAAATATTTGAATAAGGTGTTCTTTAGATTGCTCGAAAGAGGACTTCAAGATATACAACTTTCATGAAGATCACAATGACATATTTTATCATCTGAAGGGTCAAAAATTGGACAAAAGATAGGCCAGGTGAAAAAGCAAAAGAAGCAAAACATAGAAGAAGATGATGTAATCACAGAAGAAGCAAAAAGGCAGAAGAAGCAAAGCATAGAAGAAGATGATGTCATCACAGAAGAAGCAAAAACATAGAAGATCCAACTTCACTCTTGAACATCTTCTCTTATAAGGACCATAACTTTAAGTTCCAATGTCCAAAATTCTCATACTATATACCGTTGGAAAGATAAAAGAAATATATACAACTTTGTAGAAGACACCTTTCTCTAATTTAGCCTAAAACAAATAAAGAATTTCCCTGGAATTCAAAACACAAATTTTATGTTCATCCGCCGATGTACTGCACCTAGTTCTCAACTTCATGACAAATTTTGAGATTCTTAAAGACAGAATTTAAATTCAATGTCTTCATAAGAAATGTAGCCATATGTTTATAGTTTAATACAAATAAAGAATCATCTCATTTGGATAAGATGGCTGACATACCGAAGCATACTTAGTGCACATTTTCTAGATCAACCACCACTTTTGTTGCCAAATCTTTCCTTATCACAACTTATACCAAGATCACTCTTTCTACTACCTCTACTTCTCATTTCCAATAAAAAAAATCACATTTAAAAACAAACATATTCGAAAGTTGTCAATGAATGCATGTACACTTATTTTGGTATATGCAAAGATTCAAATTCACATGTATGTATGCTGACATGCTGTTGGGCATGAAATGCAAACTTTTCTAACTCTCAAATTGCTTTTCTCTCCATTATTGAAATCTGGTTTCTAACCCTTAATATGGGGATGGGATGTTACAGTAGAGACCTATACCTACCACTGTAGACAGAGTTCCCATATTATTTTCACTTTAGCTAAAAAATGAAAAGGATGTACAAGCTTTGGGCATTCCAATTACAACCAAGTGTAGATAATATTCTCAATTTTAGTTTTCTATTTTGATGAAATTTCATAAGTTTAATTCATCTTTTATCAATGGACCATAACGAATATTTGATTAAAATTTAAAGTTTTATTTTGCTAAAAAAGATAATAAAATTTTATCCTATAAGACAATTTAAAGTATGTTTTTGTTTAATTTCAAACAATATCAATATTTTATAATAATGATACATATGCCAAACATAATGAAACTTCCTTAAAGGCTTCATTATTTGGGTAGTATCAGTATTAACAATTCTCTGTTCCTTAAATGACATATGTAACATCCCATTATCCTATGATCAGGGTTAGAACCCTAGGATGTTATATATGAGAGTTTATTGACAATTTACAAGTGCATTTATGCATTATATGGCATACACATACACGTGAATAATGTTGCCACTCATGAAAATAATTGTACATGCATTCCTTGACATTTTTTGGGTATAAGTATTTTTAATGTGATTAAAATGTGAATTATGGATTATTTGTGTTGAACATTGAATTGATGTGTATTGGAACTAAATTCGCATTTTTGGACACATTTCGAATATTTTGAAAATTTACCAAAAATTTGGGTTATTTTAGGGTAGGAAAAATGTAGAAATATGAGACAGATAGAAGTGTAACTTTTGGCATTTTATATGAAGGATAAATGAACTAATTATGGATTGACTAATGGAATTATTAAGGTATGACATATGGACAAATGGCTAAGAACAAATGGTAGCATAACTAGTGGACAAATGTAACACATGCATTGGAGACATGTCTTAAGAAACTAATGAGACTCCTAAGTTATGTTTTTGGGCACGAGAGTTCTACAGCTCCTTTGTTATTCATCATTGAAAATCACTCACCACCAAAACTCCTTTCTTGTCTGTCCATCACCAGAATACCATGCATGATCACTCTTGTGTTTGGCTTTTAATTGATTCATCAACGACATACCTTGCAAAATAATCACTTCAACTGTTTGGGGTTTTCAATTATCATTCCCATCCTCTCTTAACTTTTTAAATTTTGTTGAAGAGAGTGAAGCTTAAGACAAGTAAGTTATGCTTTAAGTTATATGGTAGTGAAAATGACTTTCTGTTAAGGTTTTAATGTTTGTAAATGGATGCATGTGTGAATGGTGTATATTTTTGTAACATCCCAGCCTCTCGAGAACCGTACCCAACATCCTGAGTGATATCCGAGTTTGAGCCCCGCAAGGGTGGAATGTTACAGCAATCAGTCTGTTGAATCTCATTACAAAAATCTCCTTCCCCTTTTTAATTTTTAAAAAGGTGCACACTTTTGCGAAAAATCAATAATCAATTCGGGCCCGTTTCGATCATAGACTTTTTCACTCACATATATAATAATTGCTCCAAAATCAATTTCATTTAGAACTTTCTAATTTGGAAAGTTATTACAAAAATAAATTGATCAATAAACATGATACAAAAATCTCAAAATACATTCTTTCATATAAAAATAATAATAATGAAAATAATTATGCGAACACCAACTGATCCCGACCTCTACCTCTCACTTGCATGTAATAGGTATACTCTGGATCTCATATATATGCTTTAGAGTTTTCTCACTTCATTATTACCTCTATTTTGTTTGGATCTACCAATATGCCCAGTTTAGATACTAGACGTCCCAACATTTTATTTGGTCAAGCTAAGATTCACTCTTATTTGAACTTGGCATATAATTGTTTCTACGTTCATGATATGTAAGAAGTAACTCAAATATATGAAATATTCTCCTCAACTTCCCAAACACATTCAATACATCATCTATGATCACAGTCACTAATTGATCCAAACGAAATTGGAACACTTTATTATTCAATACCATAATACTGTCGGGGGCAATGTTAACTCAATCAGAGATTGCCAAAATTCAATGTGCCCATGTTTAGTTCTCGTAATTC
Source organism: Erythroxylum rotundifolium (assembly GCA_027563915.1). Classification (NCBI taxonomy): domain Eukaryota; kingdom Viridiplantae; phylum Streptophyta; class Magnoliopsida; order Malpighiales; family Erythroxylaceae; genus Erythroxylum; species Erythroxylum rotundifolium. The sequence continues at coordinate 35,270,080 of JAOSBO010000209.1, read as the reverse complement.
TTTAAGTAACTAATTCCTCAATGAGGTAATATCATCACATGCTATTATTAGTTTCCCCCCATTGACTTTTTTTCTCAAATGATTTTCTCCATTAATTCGATTTCCTCTGATTTCGCATTGACTTATTCTAATGTCAGTTCATTCATACTAGTTTGTCCACAGATTTCAATTTAATTGCAAAATTAACTTCCTGTGTTGGTAACACATTCATCAGATCTGATTTGTATCTCTTATACTTAATATCACCTCAATTTTAAGAACCCATTTACTTAGTTGGATGCTTTAGATCAATAAAAATGCATACTCTCTCAGTAGCACATTATACATCGTATCCCTGAGTCTCCGTTAGGATTAGGACTCCAATATTCACTTTTGATTCAATACAGATTTATTTCTGATTTTTTCTTTCATTAATCATCCTTAAAGTAAACTATTTGGTCGGCATAACCTAAGTCGGTGAAATTCTTTTTTGAAAGAAGTCTTCTTGCTATTATCATCTATACTATTCATGCAACCTTTGTCAATCCACTGTTATCATCATTGCATCATCAGCCATTGTTAATACCTCAAGAAGATCAATTTCTAACGTTCTTATTAGGTCATAATGTTCTGGTTACCAAATCTCAATGAAGTAGTAAACATGATTACTATCGCATATGCTAAGGTGTGTATCATCAAAGTCATCCCATTTTGTCCAAAGATTTATCTCCGACAATTCTCCAGTTTATATAAATATTACACTATGATACTTGATTTCAATCGATCCTTTACAATATTTCTTTCTTTATTCATGTCCACAATCGGGGTAGCCCTACGACGATCGTGACAGAAACTTATTTTATTGTCACGCCACTAATGCGCCGTACACTTTCTTCCTGGCATTAACACACATACTAACATCAATTCTACTCCAATGTTTCCAGAATTTACTTATTCTAATGCTGCATAGTTTCATAACAGTTCAACCACCATATTGATTGCATTCACTCTTCCCATTTAATTCATCATCTTTTTCTTAATCTCCTGCATACATAAGATCCTATCTTATATGCATTTCAAACTTTCTCCTTTTGTGCCTGTCCTCGATCACGGGGACTCTACCACTATCATAACAGAACCAATTAGTCTCAACCACGATCCTCAAATCCATTACACGTATTAACTTCATTTACCCTCTCAATCTATCCCCAACTGATCCTCATAGATGCTTTCATACATTACTCTGATTCATCTTCTAAGTTTGACTATGGGGACTAGGACTTAAGAATATTTAATAAATCATAGTTCACCTCATTTATCTTTCCCAAGTAATTATTTCATGTGTGTTTAATAACATTATTCACCAATGTCATTACATTATTAGATATGTACTCGTAATCATTGACCAACTTAAACCTTGAGAACTTCTATACATATCGACATCATTTATCTCATCTTCCTGTTATTATTTATTCCATCTTACGTATGTATATATTCAATCAGTTCAGAATTGTAGAAGCATTGTCATCATAAAGCTCTGTTCTCAATGCCACTGACATATTCCTACACTAAATCATAACTCTCTTCATGTTATTCAATTAACCATTTCAAGTCCAATTTCATCCTCTCTAGGATATAGAGAGAATTTGTTTTTCTTTCAACATTGTTTGCACACATTAAATCTTGTAATTTTTTATCATATCTCTTCTTCCTTCAATCACTTCTCGAAGATGTATCCACATCTATATCACATTCAAAGATATACTACTATAGTACATTATTGGTGTCATATTCAATAATACAACCACAATCATAAATGCAGCGAATCCTTATCTATCATACCCAACCATATATTATTTTGCCTTTCTAAATATCGACAATACAACATTGATATCATATTCAATGGTATAACCATAATTTCAAATACACGAAATCTCCATCAATTATATCAGAACATAGATTATTTCTCACATTAACAATTGCACACACATTAATAATTGCACAATTATAAGTATTCCTTTATGCACAATGTGTTTGTGGAATATGTACAATGCATGCTCAGTGACAATCCCTGGTATCTTTCCATTATTTTTGTTGCATTATCAGTATTATATCAAAACTCATCTAAGTAAAACTCGTACTTAGGGTTTATACCTTAAATAAACATTTTGAATCTAATTTCATAAAACAATTAATCATTTCAGATTTTTCTCCAAACACTAACTTTTAGGTTTACTATTTCTGATCATTTAAACAATGAAAATGACGTAATTTGGGAACACTTTCTTTTTGAGAATTTTCATTCTATCTCCTAAGTTTCTAATGACACAAAAATCATTCAATTCGGTCCAATAGTGTAAAAATTATACTCCCAATATTTTCGAACTACTTTTATTCTGAGACAGTGTCGTATATTCAACTTCCACCAAGAAATTGAAATTCTTACAATCCCTTCTAGAATTTGATTTCTTCAGATAATTTGTATCCTTATGTATCTATTTTACTCCAAATTAAAAATCATCCCAATTGGATAACAATAGGTCAAGATATCATTAAAATACTAAAGCATATTTTGTACTGGAAAGTTCACCTCGGCAAACCAGAAAAAGTTCGCCGTGGTCTTTCAAGTTCGCCACAGCTAACCCCTGTGTTGGCCACGGCAAACTTCATCTTTCAAGTTAGTCGTGGTGAACCTAGGAGAGTTGGCTATGGCGAACTTTGACAAAAACATATGCAGTGAACATTTTCCAGATTTTCAAACTTCCCACACTTACATCTAACTCCCCGATTATGTCTTCCAATTCATTTCCTTATCATCCTCTACCCAATTCAACTCAAGAAATCACTCTCAAACAAATTCATAAGCCATACTTGTTCATCAATCAAAAAGATCAAAACATTTTCATATATCATTCATCATCAACACAAAATCAGTACATCCATTTTCTTATCCAAGTTTTTAACATGATGATCTTTCAACATCTAACTATCATCATGCATGTTTCACTAAAAAAATCAAGAAGAGTAACATGCCGCTTACTTGTTTAAGCTTCAAGATCTTCACCCCACACTCAACCCTAGCTTTCCTTCTTCATACAATCATTACTACCGAAAGAATAGTGAGCTGGGTTTTTTGTAACAAAGAGGAAGGAGACAATAAGAAGCTTGAAGAAACAAGGTAAAAAAGTTGAGGAAAATCAAAGATCATAAGGGTTGTAAGAAGAGAGTCTCGTGGCTTCAAAAGAAAAGAAGAAGAATGAAGAAAATGAAAAAAAAGAGGAAACAAACGTAAGCAACGAAAATGATGAGTGAAAGACCGTCTCATGGTCTTTCACTTAGACATTTTCATGGAATGGATGTGTGGCAAGTGGCATGACACATGTCACTTGCCACATGTCTTATCCCTATGGCTTTACTTGCTCCCATATTTAATAACTAGTCCATTTGTCTCTAATTTCTAGTCCAATTGTCTCCCAAATTTCAACGACTATTGTCATCAAATCCCAATATCACTTTTCAAAAATTCTACTGCCATTTGACATTTATTTCTACTACAATTTATCGATTGTTCTACCACTTGGTATTTTTCCTAGTCCAAAAATGCCCTTAAGTTCTAGAAAATTTTCATATTTCACCAAAAGTTCTAAATCAATGCTTATACTCTCAAAACCAATTTTCAATACAAATAATTCGCAAATTCCAATTTTAATCACATTTACAAATCAATTATACTCAGAACTCGTCAATGAATGCATGTATAAATATTTTCATGCGTAAAAATTCAGTATTCACGTGTATTTGCATATGATGTAATGCATGAGCATGAAATGCGTTTTCTAATCTCTTAATTTTATTTCTCAATTACGGCATTCCCAACTCTAACCTTTAATATGGGAACGAGATGTTACAATTGCCTCTCTTAATAAATTTCATCCTCAAAATTTTTATCTGAATCATCAAAAACAAAGGCGGGGGTAATGTTTCCTCCATTTCCCATTTAACTTAATCACTCAAATAATTTCTTCCACTTGGCTATAGTTAATGGAATCACCCGAATTTTTTTTTTCTGGTTGCTGGTTTAAATATCACACTATCTTAATTGTTCCATCAATTATTTCAGATTTCTCACAATTTTCACTTCCTGTGCTGATAATTCATCTTTGTCAAATCATATCACTATTTCTTAGCACACTCACATATAACACATTATGAATCTAAGACTTATTTGTTGGTAACACAAACTCAAGTATTAATTGTCTTATGCTCTCTATAACATCATGTGGACTAATAGAATTTGAGCTTAGTTTATTCTATTTCCTAACCGGATCAAACCTTGGTAAGGTGATACTTTAAGAAACAATTCACCCTTCACTTGACATTTCACATCTCTTTAGTGTTAATATAATTAACTCATGTGTCTATCTCTCTTTATTCCAAATCTTCAATGTTGATCCACCTAATTCATTCGTCTTTCTTGAGTCATTTAATTTCTAACACAAATCAATTTCACTTGTCAACAGTATCTCGAATCAATTATAGCCTTTATCCATCACAATATAAAGGTGGACGAGTCTTTCTATCATATAACGCCTCATATGGTATTCTAATGATATCACTATGATAATGATTGTTATGCTTAAATTCAAATAAGCTACACATTGATCTTATGTTTCTATGAACTCCAAAATATAAGTTCTAGGCATATCTCCAACATGTAAGACTATTGGTAATTCAATCATTCAGTCACTTAATTCTACATTCTTTAACCGTTAAAAACTATTTTGGTGTATTCCTACTAGGATGTATAGCCTAGGTTAATCTTAATGCTTTCTCCAACAATCTCTTTGCTCAATCATCATTATCGGGTACATATACTTCTTATTTCAATTACAAGTGTCATTTTCCAATTCAAACTCAAAATTCATATTCATTTTAAATTCCTCAATAAGATTCCTAATTCATGATCCTCACTTCAGGCTTTGTCAATGTGAAACTGATCTTAAATTTCAATGCAATCAATCCTACTTCATTTTGCTCCAAAATTTACTCGACATTCTATGCTATTTATTGCATTAGGATTGGTAACCTCCATATCCAAATTTGTGATACACTGTTATTGAATTTTCTGCCCAATGCATCAGATTACAACATTAGCTTTACTGGGAAATACTCATTACTACAATCATGCACTTTCAAGTAACTCCATCCATTGTCTTAGTCTAGTATTCAATTCTTTCAAACTCTATAATTACCTTAAACTTCCATGAAATTTTTCATTGCACATATGAAGTCTCGAAGCTTTCAAAACAGTTACTATTGTAGCAAGTTCTAATTTATATATCAAAAAATCAATTTATGAGGCTACATTAGTTTTTATCCTAATCCCTTATGTGAAATCTAATACGTACAATATAATCTCCAATTCTAAATTATATAACTATCATTGATGTTATACTTCCTCAAAATTCTATTTACATTAATCAGTCATTCGATTTACAATTTTTTTCTCAGACATTTTTGTCAAAATGACTATGATTAGTAAAATCTCCTTAACAACTTTTGGTCGTGTCCAATTTTTGGCTAATTCTAAAGAACTTAGGATCTCATATATATGCTTTGGAGTTTTCTCACTTCATTATTACCGCTACTTTCTTTGGATCTCCCAATATGCCCAGTTCAGATACTAGACATCCCAATATTTTATTTGGTCAAGCTAAGATTCACTCTTATTGTACTTGGCGTATAATTGTTTCTACGTTCAGATATGTAAGAAGTCACTCAAATATTCAAAATATTCTCCTCAACTTCTCAAACACATTAAATATATCATCTATGATCACAGTCACTAATTGATCCAAACGAAATTGGAACACTTTGTTATTCAATACCATAATACTGTCGGGGGCATTGTTAACTCAAACAGTGATTGCCAAAATTCAATGTGCCCATGTTTAGTTCTTGTAATTCCTTAAGTAACTAATTCATCAGTGAGGTAATATCATCACATGTTATTATCAGTCTCTCCCAATTGACTTCTTTTCTTGAATGATTTTCTCCATTAATTCGATTTCCTCTAATTTCACATCGACTTATTCTAATGTTAGTTCATTCATACTAGTTTCTCTACAACTTTCAATTTAATCGCAAAATTAACTTGCTGTGTTGGCAACACATTCATCAGATCTGATTTGTATCTCTTACACTTAATATCACCTCAATTTTAAGAATTCATTTACTTAGTTGGATATTTTACATCAATAAAAATGCATGCTCTCTCAGTAGCACATTGTACATCGTATCCTTGACTCTCTGCTAGGATTAGGACTCCAATATTCACTTTAGATTCATTACAGATTTATTTCTGATTTCTTCTTTCATTAATCATCCTTAAAGTAAACTATCTAGTCTGCATATCCTAAGTCGATGAAATTCTTCTTTGAAAAAGATTTCTTGCTACTACCATTTATACTATTCATCATACCTTTATCAATTCATTGTTATCATCATTGCATCGTCAGCCGTTCTTAATATCTAGAGAAGATCAATTTCTAATGTTCTTATTAGGTCATAATGTTCTGGTTACCAAATCTCGATGAAGTAGTAAACATGATTATTGTAGCATATGCTTAGGTGTGTATCATCAAAGTCATCCCATTTTGTCCAAAAATTTATCTCTGAAAATTCTCCTGTTTATATAAATATTACACTATGATACTTGATTTCAATCGATCCAAGACAATATTTCTTTCTTTATTCATGTCCACAATCGGGGTATCCCTACTATGATCGTGGCAGAAACTTATTTTATTGTCAGGCCATTAACGCGCCCTACACTTTCTTCCTTGCACTAACACACATACTAACATCAATTCTACTCCAACGTTTCTAGAATTTACTTATTCTAATGCTGCACAGTTTCATAATAATTCAACCACTATATTGATTGCATTCACTCGTCCCATTTAATTCATCATCTTTTTCTTAATCTCTTGCATACATAAAATCCTATCTTAGATGCATTTCTAACTTTCTCCTTTTGTGCCTGTCCTCAATCACAGGGACTCTGCCACTATTGTGACAGAACTAATTAGTCTTAACCACGATCCTTAAATTCATCACACATATTAACTTCATTTACCCTCTCAATCTATCCCCAACTGATCCTCATAAATGCTTTCATACATTACTCTGATTCATCTCCTGAGTTTGACTATGGGGACTAAGACTTAAGAATATTTAATAAATCATAGATCACCTCATTTATCTTTCCCAAGTAATTATTTCAAGTGTGATCAATAACATTTTTCACCAATGTGATCACATTATTAGATATGTACTCGTAATAACTGACCAACTTAAACCTTGAGAACTTCTATACATATCGATATCATTTATCTCATCTTCCGGTTATCATTTATTCCATCTTACATATGTATATTTTCAATCAGTTCAGAATTGTAGAAGCATTATCATCATGAAGCTCTGTTCTCAATTCCATTGAGATGTTCTTACACTAAATCATAACTCTCTTCATATTATTCAATTAACCATTTCAAGTCCAATATCATCCTCTTTAGGTTATATAAAGAATTTGGTTTTCTTTCATCCTTGCTTGTACATGTTAATTCTTGTCATTTTTATCATATCTCTTCTTTCCTCAATCACTTCTAGAAGATGTATCCACATCTATATCACATTCAAGGATATACCACTATAGTACATTATTGGTGTCAATAATACAACCACAATCACAAATGCAGCGAATCCTTATCTATCATACCTAACCATATATTATTTCTTATTTCTAAATATCCACAATATAACATTGATATCATATTCAATGGTATAACCACAATTTCAAATAGACAGAATCTCTATCAATTATATCGGAACATAGACTATTTCTCATTTCTAGATATCCACATAGTTCCATTTTCTAACATTCTAACAAATCATCACTTTTCTCACTGTTTCTATCAGCTTAAGCACTTAACACATGCTCATATGTGTGACTCATACTCTTGCAACTCAGATTAGGGATCAGTTGCTACTATCTGCTATGACATGTCTAAAAAGCATGTTAGATGACACATATTTCAGAAAATGCCCATATAAGATATTAGTTCTAGGCTTTGATACCACAAATGTAACACCCCACCCTTTCGGGAACCGCACTTGAGATCCTGAGTGATATCCGAGTATGAGCCCCGTGAGTGTGGCGTGCTAGAGGACTCAGTCAGTCGAATCTCATTGCAAAAATCTTGTTTCTTTTTTAAATTTTTAAAAAGGTGCACACTTTTGCAAAAATCAATAATCAATTCGGGCCTATTTCGATCATAGACTTTTTCACTCACATATATAATAATTGCTCAAAAATAAATTTCATTTACAACGCTTTCCAATTTGGAAAGTTATTACAAAAATAAATTGATCAATAAACATGATACAAAAATCTCAGAATACATTCTTTCACACAAAAATAATAATAATGAAAATAATTATGTAGATGCCAACTAATCCCGACCTCTATCTTTCACTTGCATGCAATAGGTATACTGCCATTTGCTTTACTGGGTATTCTTCTGGGCTCTAAAAAATATTTGCAAATTTTAGGTGAGTTTTTGCAAACTCTGTGAGTGACCATCCTCAATGGCTCACCCAGTCATATAGCACATAATTCACATCATTTATTTAGTTATAACAATGGATCACATATACTTAATTAATCATTTCACATTTTACAATCAACACATTATAATCATTCATATCATGCATATGCAGTACACATGAGACCTGCTTTCCATTTATTACTTTCGTTGTGACCAAGTGCCCTTTCATCTAGCCCATATTTGTTAGTGGATATTGAGCTGTATTAGATAATGTCCCATATCCCTTAGTGGATACCGGGTACATTGACAACCGAGCCAGAGGCTCTTAACACAGTTTCTTAGCTTTAAGCTTCTTTTTACAATCTGATCTTTAAGCTCTTTTCGGTGGCTCCTCTAGTAACAACTGCCTTTATGTTTCATGAATTTTTGAATTGTAATGCATCAATCACATTTGTGTGATCCCATTCAATCACGTTCATATACCATCGGATCTTAGTGCAGCATTCAACATTAAGTTGAGAATCATATTTTCACTTACATGTAAATGCTAATTCGAAACACATATATCATCAAATTATGTACACTTAGTTCATCTCATTCACATACAAGCAACACTTCAATATCTTAACCAAGCATCACAATCATCGGACCTCCTGTCTGGAAACCAACACAATTGATCACATTCAAACAAACATTCAGTAGTTAATTAATACAAAAAATCACACAAAACAAACAACAAAATGAGACCATCTAGATCTACTCACAATACGCTCCAAATTAGCAATTGCTTCCAAGATCATGAAACGTCTGAAAGTGTCCATTTTTCTTGCACATCACAATTATGCAATACACACATTGCACACACATTAACAATTGCACAATTATAAGTATTCCTTTATGCACAATGTATATGTGGAATATGTACAATGCATGCTCAATGACAATCCCTGGTATCTTTCCATTATTTTCGTCACATTATCAGGCTTATATCAAAACTCATCTAAGTAAAATTTGTACTTAGGGTTTATACCTTAAATAAATACTCTGAATCTAATTTCATAACTCAATGAATCATTTAAGAATTTTCTCCAAACACTAACTTTCGGGTCTACTATTTCTGATCATTTAAACAATGAAAATGAAGTAATTTGGGAACACTTTCTTTTTGAGAATTTTCATTCTATCTCCTAAGTTTCTAATGACATAAAAATCATTCAGTTTGGTCCAGTAGTGTAAAAGTTATACTCCAAATATTTTCGGACTGCTTTTATTCTGAGACAGTGTCCTACTCTCAACTTCCACCCAGAAATTGAAATTCTTACAGTCCCATCCAGAATTTGATTTCTTTAGATAATTTGTATCCCTATGTCTCTATTTTACTCCAAATAAAAAATCATCTCAATTGGATAACTATAGGTGAAGATATCATCAAAATACTAAAGCATATTCTGTGCTGGAAAGTTCACCTCGACAAACTAGAAAAAGTTCGCCGTGGTCTTTCAAGTTCGCCGCGGTTAACCCTTGTGTTGGCCATGGAAAACTTCATCCTTCAAGTTAGCCATGGGGAACCAAGCATGGCGAACTTTGACAAAAACATACACAGTGAACATTTTCCAGATTTTCAAACTTCCGACTCTTACAACTAACTCCTAGATTATCTCTTCCATTTCATTCGCTCATCATCCTCTACCCAATTCAACTCAAGAAATCACTCTCAAACAAATTCATAAGCTATACTTGTTCATCAATAAAAAAGATCAAAGCATTTTCATATATCATTCATCATAAGCACAAAATCAGTACATCCATTTTCTTATCCAAGTTTTTAAAATGTTTTATCCCCATTTGACGTTCTTTCAACATCTAACTATCATTATGCATGTTTAACTCAAAAATTCAAGAAGAGTAGCATGCCACTTACTTGTTTAAGCTTCAAGATCTTCACCCCACACTCAACCCTAGCTTTCCATCTTCATATGATCATTACTACTTAAAGAGGAATGAGCTAGGTTTTTGGTAACAATGAGGAAGGAGACAACAAGAAGCTTGAAGAAACAAGGTAAAGGAGTTGAGGAAAATCAAAGATCATCAGCGTTGTAAGAAGGGAGTCTCGTGGCTTAAAGAGAAGAGAAGAAGAATGAAGAAAATGAAAAAAAAAAGTGGAAACAAGCATAAGCAACAAAAATGATGAGTTAAAGACCGTCTTATGGTCTTTCACTTAGATATTTTCATGGAATGGATGTGTGGCAAGTGGCATGACACATGTCACTTTCCACATATCTTATCCCTATGGCTTTACTTGCTCCCATATTTAATAACTAGTCCATTTGTCTCTAATTTCTGGTCCAATTGTCTCCCAAATTTCAAAAACTATTGTCATTAAATCCCAATATCACTTTTCAAAAATTCTACTACCATTTGATATTTATTTCTACTACCATTTATCGATTGTTGTACCATTTGGTATTTTGCCTAGTCCAAAAATTCCCTTAAATTCTATAAAATTTTCGTATTTCACCGAAAATTTTAAATCAATGCTTATACTCTCAAAAACCAATTTTCAATACACATAGTTCACAAATTCCAATTTTAATCACATTTACTAATCAATTATACCCGAAATTCGTCAATGAATGCATGTACAAATATTTTCATGCGTATAAATTCAATATTCACGTGTATTTGTAGATCATGTAATGCATTAGCATGAATGCGTTTTGTAATCTCTTAATTTTATTTCTCAATTATAGTATTCCCAACTCTAACCCTTAATATGGGAACGAGATGTTACAATTCTCCCCTCTTAATAAAATTCATCCTCAAAATTTTTATCTGAATCATCAAAAACAAAGGCAGGGGTAATGTTTCCTCCATTTCCCATTTAACTTAATCACGCAAATAGTTTCTTCCACTTGGCTATGGTCAATGGAATCACTTGAAATTTTTTTTTCTAGTTGCTAGTTTAGATATCACATTATCTTAATTGTTTCCTCAATTATATTAGATTACTCACAATTTTCACTTCCTGTGCAGATAATTAATCTTTGTCAAATCTTATCACTATTTCTTAGCACACTCATATATAAAACATTATGAGTCAAAGACTTGTTTCTAGGTAATACAAACTCATGTATTAGTGGTCTTATGCTCTCTATAACATCAAGTGGACTAATAGAATTCGAGTTTAGTTTATTCTATTTCCTAACCAGAGCAAACCTTGGCAAGGTGATACTTTAAGAAACAATTCATCCTTTGCTTGACATTTGACATCAGTGTGAATATAATTAACTCATGTGTCTATCTCTCCTTTTTCCAAATCTTCAGTGTTGATCCACCTAATTCATTCGTCTTTCTTGAGTCATTTAATTTCTAACATAAATGAATTTCACTTATCAACAGTATTTCGAATCAATTCTAGCCTTTATCCATCACAATATAAAGGCGGATGAATGTTTCTATCATATAACGCCTCATATGGTATTCTAATGATATCACTATAATAATGATTGTTATGCTTAAATTCAAATAAGCTACACCTTGATCTTATGTTTCCATGAACTCCAAAATATAAGTTCTAGGCATATCTCCAACATGTAAGACTATTGGTAATTCTGTCATTCAGTTACTTGATTCTACATTCTTTAGCCATTAAGCACTATTTCGGCGTATAACTACTAGGATGTATAGTCTAGGTTAATCTTAATGCTTTCTCCAACAATCTCTTTACTGAATCATCATTATCAGGTACACATACTTCTTATTTCAATTATGAGTATCACTTTCCAATTCGAACTGAAAATTCATATTCATTTTCAATTTTTCAATAAGATTCATAATTCATGATCCTAACCTCAGACTTTGTCAATTTGAAACTGATCTTAAATTTCAATGCAGTCAATCCTACTTCATTTTGCTCCAAAATTTACTCGACATTCTATGCTCTTTATTGCATTAGGTTTGGTAACCTCCATATCCAAACTTGTGATACACTATTATTGAATTTTCTGCCTAATGCATCAGATTACAACATTAGCTTTACTGGGAAATACTCATTAGTACAATCATACACTTTCAAGTAACTCCATCCATGGTCTTAGTCTAGTATTCAGTTCTTTCAAACTCAATAATTATCTTAAACTTTAACGATCTGTATAGTTATATATAGATCCGAAATTTTTCACTGCACATATGAAGTCTCAAGGCTTTCAAAACAGTTACTATTGTAGCAAGTTCTAATTTATATATCAAAAAACAACTCATGAGGCTGCATTAGATTTCATCCTAATCCTTTATGTGAAATCTCATTACATACAATATAATCTCCAAATCCAAATTATATAACTATCATTGATGTTATACGTCCTCAAAATTCTCTTTACATTCATCAGTTATTTGATTTGCACTTTTTTTCTCAAACATTTTTGTCAAAAGGACTAAGATTACTAAAATATCTTTAACAACTTTTGGTAGTGTCCAATTTTCGGTTAATTCTAGAGAACTACGGATCTCATACGTATGCTTTGGAGTTTTCTCACTTCATTATTACCTCTACTTTCTTTGGATCTCCCAATATTCCCAGTTCATTATTACAGATCACTCATATTGAACTTGGCGTATAGTTGTTTCTACGTTCATGATATGTAAGAAGTAACTCAAATATTCAAAATATTCTCCTTAACTTCTCAAACACATTCAATACATCAGCTATGATCATAGTTACTAATTGATCAAAACGAATTTGGAACACTTTATTATTCAATACAATAATATTGTCACAGGCGTTGTTAACTCAAACAGTGATTGCCAAAATTCAATATGCCTAAATTTAGTTCTTGTAATTCCTTAAGTAACTAATTCCTCAATGACGTAATATCATCACATGTTATTATCAGTTTCCCCTAATTGACTTTTTTTCTCGAATGATTTTCTCCATTAATTCGATTTCCTCTGATTTCGCATTGACTTATTCTAATGTCAGTTCATTCATACTAGTTTGTCCATAGATTTCAATTTAATTGCAAAATTAACTTCCTGTGTTGGTAACACATTCATCATATCTGATTTGTATCTCTTATACTTAATATCACCTCAAATTTAAGAATTCATTTACTTAGTTGGATATTTTACATCAATAAAAATGCATGCTCTCTTAGCAGCACATTGTACATCGTATCCTTGAGTCTCCGCTAGGATTAGGACTCCAATATTCACTTTTGATTCATTACAGATTTATTTCTAATTTCTTCTTTCATTAATCATCATTAAAGTAAACTATTTAGTTTGTGTAACCTAAGTCGGTGAAATTCTTCTTTGAAAGAAGATTTCTTGCTACTATTATCTATACTATACATGCATCCTTTATCAATCAACTGTTATCATCATTGCATTGTTAGCCATTCTTAATACCTCAAGAAGATCAATTTCTAACATTCTTATTTGGTCATAATGTTTTGGCTACCAAATCTCGATAAACTAGTGAACATGATTACTGTCGCGTATGCTTAGGTGTGTATCATCAAAGTCATCCCATTTTCTCCAAAGATTTATCTTCGAAAATTCTCCAGTTTATATAAATATTACACTATGATACATGATTTCAATTAATGCTAGACAATATTTCTTTCTTTATTCATGTCCACAATCGGGGTATCCCTACCACGATTGTGACAGAAACTTATTTTATTGTTAGGCCACTAACGTGCCCTACACTTTCTTCCTGGCATTAACACACATACTAACATCAATTCCACTCCAATATTTCCAGAATTTACTTATTCTAATGCTGCATAGTTTCATAATAATTCAACCACCATATTGATTGCATTCACTCTTTCCATTTAATTCATCATCTTTTTCTTAATCTCCTGCATACATAAAATCCTATCTTATATGCATTTCTAACATTCTCCTTTTGCGCCAGTCCTCGATCGTGGCGACTCTGCCACTATTGTGATAGAACCAATTAGTCTCAACCATGATCCTCAAATCCATCACACATATTAACTTCATTTACCCTCTCAATCTATCCCCTACTGATCCTCATAAATGCTTTCATACATTACTCTGATTCATCTCCTGAGTTTGACTATGGGGACTAAGACTTAAGAATATTTAATAAATCATAGATCACCTCATTTATCTTTCCCAAGTAATTATTTCATGTGTGTTCAATAACATTATTCACCAATGTGATCACATTATTAGATATGTACGCGTAATAACTAACCAACTTAAACCTTGAGAACTTCTATACATATCGATATCATTTATCTCATCTTCCCGTTATCATTTATTCCATCTTACATATGTATATTTTCAATCAGTTCAGAATTGTAGAAGCATTGTCATCCTAAAGCTCTGTTCTCAATTCCACTGACATATTCCTACACTAAATCATAACTCTCTTAATATTAATCAATTAACCATTTCAAGTCCAATTTCATCCTCTCCAGGTTATAGAAAGACTTAGGTTTTCTTTCAACCTTGCTTGCACATATTAATTCTTGTCATTTTTATCATATCTCTTCTTTCCTCAATCACTTTTCGAAGATGTATCCACATCTATATCACATTCAAGGATATACCACTATAGTACATTATTGGTGTCATATTCAATAATACAACCACAATCACAAATGCAGCAAATCCTTATCTATCATACCCAACCATAAATTATTTCTCCTTTCTAGATATCCATAGTAAAACATTGATATCATATTGAATGGTATAAGTAAAATTTCAAATACACGTAATCTCCATCAATTCCATCGGAACACAGACTATTTCTCATTTCTAGATATCCACATAGTTCCATTTTCTAACATTCTAACAAATCATCACTTTTCTCACTAGTTCTATTAGCTTACGCACTTAACACATGCTCATATGTGTGACTCATACTCATGCGACTCATACTAGGAATCAGTTGCTGCTATCTGCTATGACATGTCTAAAAAGCGTGTAACATGACACATATTTCAGAAAACGCCCATATAAGATAGTAGTTCTAGGCTCTGATACTGCAAATGCAACATCCCACCCTCTCAGGAACCGCACCCGACATCTTGAGTGATATCAGAGTCTAAGCCCCGCGAGGATGGTGTGCTAGAGCACTTAGTCAGTCGAATCTCATTGCAAAAATCTTCTTCCCCTTTTTTAATTTTTAAATAGGTGCACACTTTTGCGAAAATCAATAATTAATTTGACCTATTTCGATCCTAGACTTTTTCACTCACATATATAATAATTGCTCAAAAATAAAATTTATTTACAACCCTTTCTAATTTGGAAAGTTATAAAAAAATTAAATTGATCAATAAACACGATACAAAAATCTCAGAATACATTCTTTCATACAAAAAATAATAATGAAAATAATTATGCACACACCAACTCATCTCGACGCAGACGCCAACTCATCCTGACCTCTATCTCTCATTTGCATGCAATAGGTATACTGCCGTTTGCTTTACGGGGTATTCTTCTGAGCTCTAAAAAATATTAGCAAATTTTGGTTGAGTTTTTTCAAACTCAGTGAGTGACCATCCTCAATGGCTCACCCAGTCACATAGCACATAATTCACATCATTTATTTAATTATCACATTAGATCATGTGTACTTAATCAATCATTTCACATTTCACATTTTACATTCAACACATTATAATCATTCATGTCATGCATATGCAGTACATATGAGACCTGCTTTCCATTTATTACTTTCGTTGTGACAAGGTGCCTTTCATCTTGCCCATATCCATTAGTGGATAGCTAGCTGTATCAGATGATGTCCCATATCCCTTAGTGGATACCGGGTACATTGACAACCGAGCCGAAGGCTCTTATCATAGTTTCTGAGCTTTAGGCTTCTTTTTACAATCTGATCTTCAACCTTTTTCAGGTGGCTCCTCTAGTCACAACTACCTTTATCTTTCATGCATTTATGAATTGAAATGCATAAATCACATTTGCGTGATCCCATTCAATCACGTTCATATATCATCGGACCTTAGTGCGACATCAACATTAAGTTGAGAATCAAATTTTCAATTACATGCAAATGTTCATTTGAAACACATTTATCATCAAATTATGTACACTTAGTTCATCTCATTCACATACAAGCAACACTTCAATATCTCAACCAAGCATCACAACCATCAGACCTCCTGTCCGGAAACCATCATAATTGATCACATTCATACAAACATTCAGTAGTTAATTAATACCAAAAATCACATAAAACAAACAACAAAATGAGACCATCTAGGTCTACTAACAATACGCTCCAGATTAGCAATTGCTTCCAAGATGTCGAAACGTCTGAAAGCGTCTATTTATCTTGCACATCACAATTATGCAACAGACACATTGTACGCACATTAACAGTTGCACAATTATAAGTATTCCTTTATGTACAATGTGTATATGGAATATGTACAATGCATGCTCAATGACAATCCCTGGTATCTTTCCATTATTTTCGTCGCATTATCAGTCTTATATCAAAACTCATCTAAGTAGAATTTGTACTTAGGGTTTATACCTTAAATAAATACTGTGAATCTAATTTCATAACCCAATGAATCATTTCAGATTTTTCTCCAAACACTAACTTTTGTGCCTACTATTTTTTATCATTTAAACAATGAAAATGAAGTAATTTGGGAACACTTTCTTTTTTAGAATTTTCATTCTATCTATAAGTTTCTAAAGGCATCAAGATCATTCAATTTGGTCAAGCAGTGTAAAAGTTATTCTCCAAATATTTTCAGACTTCTTTTATTCGGAGACAGTGTCCTACAGTCCCATCCAGAATTTGATTTCTTCAAATATTTTGTATCCCTATGTCTCTATTTTACTAGAAATTAAAAATCATCCCAATTGGATAACTACAGGTCAAGATATCATCAAAATACTAAAGCATATTCTGTGCTGGAAAGTTCGCCGTGGTCTTTCAATTCTGCCATGGCTAACCCCTGTGTTGGCCACGGTGAACTTCATCCTTCAAGTTAGCTGCGGCGAACTAAGGAGAGTTGGCCGTGGTGAACTTTGACAAAACTTACACAGTGAACATTTTCCAGATTTTCAAACTTCCCACACTTACATCTAACTCCTACATTATCTCTTCCATTTCATTTCCTTATCATCCTCTAGCCAATTTAACTCAACAAATCCTTCTCAAACCAATTCACAAGCTATAGTTGTTCATCAATCAAAAAGATCAAAACATTTTCATATATCATTCATCATAAACACAAAATCAGTACATCCATTTTCTTATCCAAGTTTTTAACATGTTTTATCCCCATTTGAGGATCTATCAACATCTAACTATCATCATGCATGTTTCACTCAAAAATTCAAGAAGAGTAACATGCCACTTACTTGTTTAAGCTTCAAGATCTTCACCACACACTCAACCCTAGCTTTCCATCTTCATACGATCATTACTACCTAAAGAGCAATGAGCTAGGTTTTTGGTAACAAAGAGGAAGTAGATAACAAGAAGCTTGAAAAAACAAGGTAAAGGAGTTGAGGAAAATCAAAGATCATTAGGGCTATAAGAAGAGAGTCTCATGGGTTCAAGAGAAGAGAAGAAGAATGAAGAAAATGAAAAAAAAAGTGGAAACAAGCATAAACAACGAAAATGATGTGTGAAAGACCGTCTCATGGTCTTTCACTTAGATATTTTCATGGAATGGATGTGTGGCAAGTGGCATGACACATGTCACTTGCCACATGTCTTATCCCTATGGCTTTACTTGCTCCCATATTTAATTAACTAGTCCATTTGTCTCCAATTTCTAGTCCAATTGTCTCCCAAATTTCAATGACTATTGTCATTAAATCCCAATATCACTTTTCACAAATTCTATTACCATTTGATATTTATTTCTACTACCATTTATCGATTGTTCTACTACTTGGTATTTTTCCTAGTCCAAATTGCCCTCAAATTCTAGAAAAATTTCATATTTCACCGAAAATTCTAAATCAATGCTTATACTCTCAAAAACCAATTTTCAATAAAAATAATTAACAAATTCCAATTTTAATCACATTTAAAAATCAGTTATACCCGGAATTCATCAATGAATGCTTGTACAAGTATTTTCATGCCTAAAAATTCAATGTTCACTTGTATTTGCATATCATGTAATGCATGTGCATGAAATGCATTTTCTAATCTCTTAATTTTATTTCTCAATTACGGGATTCCCAACTCTAACCCTTAATATGGGAACGGGATGTTACAATTCTCCCCCTTAATAAATTTCATCCTCAAAATTTTTATCTGAATCATCAAAAACAAAGGTAGGGGTAATGTTTCCTCCGTTTCCCATTTAACTTAATCACTCGAGCAATTTCTTCCACTTGGCTATGGTCAGTGGAATGACTCGATCTTTTTTTCTTGTGCTAGTTTAGATATCACACTATCTTAACTCTTTCCTCAATTATTTCAGATTACTCACAATTTTCACTTCCTGTGCTGATAATTCATCTTTGTCAAATCATATCACTATTTCTTAGCACACTCACATATAACACATTATGAATCTAAAACTTGTTTGTTGGTAATACAAACTCATGTATTAAAGGTCTTATGCTCTCTATAACATCATGTGGGCTAATAGAATTCGAGCTTAGTTTATTCTATTTCCTAACTGGAGAAAACCTTAGCAAGGTGATACTTGAAGAAATAATTCATCCTTCGCTTGACATTTCACATCTCTTTAGTGTTAATATAATTAACTCATGTGTCTATCTCTTTTTATTCCAAATCTGCAGTGTTGATCCACCTAATTCATTCATCTTTCTCGAGTCATTTAATTTCTAACACAAATCAATTTCACTTATCAATAGTATCTCGAATCAATTCCAGCCTTTATCCATCACAGTATAAAGCCAGACGAATCTTTCTATCATATATAACCTCATATGATATTCTAATGATATCACTATGATAATGATTGTTATGCTTAAATTCAAATAAGCTACACCTTGATCTTATGTTTCTATGAACTCCAAAATATAAGTTCTAGGCATATCTCCAACATGTAAGACTATTGGTAATTCTGTCATTCAGTTACTTGATTCTACATTCTTTAGCCGTTAAGCACTATTTCTGCATATTCCTACTAGGATGTATAGCCTAGGTTAATCTTAATGCTTTCTCCAACAATCTCTTTACTCAATCATTATTATCGGGTACACATACTTCTTATTTCTATTACAAGTATCATTTTCCAATTCAAACTCAAAATTCATATTCACTTTCAATTTCTCAATAAGATTCATAATTCATGATCCTCACTTCAGGCTTTGTCAATGTGAAACTGATCTTAAATTTCAATGCAGTCAATCCTACTTCATTTTGCTCTAAAATTTACTCGACATTCTATGCTCTTTATTGCATTAGGTTTGGTAACCTCCATATCCAAAATTGTGATACACTATTATTGAATTTTCTGCCCAATTCATCAGATTACAACATTAGCTTTACTGGAAATACTCATTAGTACAATCATACGCTTTCAAGTAACTCCATCCATTGTCTTAGTCTAGTATTCAATTCTTTCAAACCCAATAATTACCTTAAACTTTAATGATCTGTATAGTTATATATAGATCTGAAAATTTTCACTGCACATATGAAGTCTCGAAGCTTTCAAAATAGTTACCATTATAGCAAGTTCTAATTTATATATCAAATAATCAACTCAAGAGGCTGCATTAGATTTCATCCTAATCCTTTATGTGAAATCTCATTAAATAAAAGATAATCTCCAATTCCAAATTATATAGCTATCATTGATATTATACTTCCTCAAATTTCTCTTTACATTCATCAGTCATTCGATTTACACTTTTTTTTCTCAAACATTTTTGTCAAAAGGACTAATATTAGTAAAATCTCTTTAACAACTTTTGGTAGTGTCCAATTTTTAGCTAATTCTAGAGAACTTCGGATCTCATATGTATTCTTTGGAGTTTTCTCACTTTATTATTACCTCTACTTTCTTTGGATCTCCCAATATGCCCAGTTCAGATACTAGACGTCCTAACTTTTTATTTGGTCAAGCTAAAATTCACTCTTATGGAACTTGGCGTATAATTGTTTCTACGTTCATGATATGCCCAGTTCGGGGGCATTGTTAACTCAATCAGTGATTGCCAAAATTTAATGTGCCTATGTTTAGTTCTCGTAATTCCTTAATAACTAATTCCTTAATGAGATAATATCATCACATGTTATTATCAGTTTCCCCCAATTGACTTATTTTCTTAAATGATTTTCTCCATTAATTTGATTTCCTCTGATTTCGCATTAACTTATTCTAATGTCAGTTCATTCATACTAGTTTTTCCATATATTTCAATTTAATTGCAAACTTAACTTCCTTTGTTGGTAACACATTCATCAGATCTGATTTATATCTCTTAAACTTAATATCACCTCAATTTTAAAAATTCATTTACTTAGTTGGATATTTTACATCAATAAAAATGCATGCTCTCTTAGTAGCACATTGTACATTGTATCCTTGAGTCTCCGCTAGGATTAGGAATCCAATATTCATTTTAGATTCATTACATATTTATTTATGATTTCTTCTTTCATTAATCATCCTTAAAGTAAATTATCTGGTCTGCGTAACCTAAGTCGGTGAAATTCTTCTCTGAAAGAAGATTTCTTGCTACTATCATCTACACTATTCATGTAACCTTTATCAATCCACTGTTATCATCATTGCATCGTCAACCATTCTTAATACCTAAAGAAGATCAATTTCTAACAATCTTATTAGGTCATAATGTTCTCGTTACCAAATCTCGATGAAGTAGTAAACATGATTATTGTCGCCTATGCTTAGTTGTCTATCATCAAAGTCATCCCATTTTGTCCAAAGATTTATCTCCGAAAATTCTCCAACTTATACAAATATTGCACTATAATACTTGATTTCAATCGATCCGAGACAACATTTCTTTCTTTATTTATGTCCACAATCAGGGTATCCCTACCATGATCGTGACAGAAACTTATTTTATTGTCAGGCCACTAACGCGCCCTACACTTTCTTCCTCGCATTAACACACATACTAACATCAATTATACTCCAATGTTTCCAGAATTTACTTATTCTAATGCTACATAGTTTCATAATAATTCAACCACCATATTGATTTCATTCACTTTTCCCATTTAATTCATCATCTTTTCTTAATCTCCTGCATACATAAAATCCTATCTTATATGCCTTTCTAACTTTCTCCCTTTATGCTTGTCCTCGATCGCGAGGAATCTGTCACTATCGTGACAGAACGAATTAGTCTTAACCACGATCCTCAATTCCATCACACATATTAACTTCATTTACCCTATCAATCTATCCCCAACTGATACTAATAAAAGCTTTCATACATTACTCTGATTCATCTCCCGAGTTTGACTATGGGGACTAAGACTTAAGAATATTTAATAAATCATAGATCACCTCATTTATCTTTCCCAAGTAATAATTTCATGTGTGTTCAATAACATTATTCACCAATATGATCACATTATTAGATATGCACTCGTAATAACTGACCAACTTAAACCTTGAGAACTTCTATACATATCGATATCATTTATCTCTTTTTCCGTTATCATTTATTCCATCTTACATATGTATATTTTCTATCAGTTCAGAATTTTAGAAGCATTGTCATCATGAAGCTCTATTCTCAATCCCACTGAAATATTCCTACACTAAATCATAACTTTCTTCATATTATTCAATTAACCATTTCAAGTCCAATTTTATCCTCTCTAGGTTATAGAAAGAACTTGGTTTTCATTCAACCTTGCTTGTACACATTAATTCTTGTCATTTTTATCATATCTCTTCTTTCCTCAATCACTTCTCGAAGATGTACCCACATCTATAACAAATCAAGGATAGACCACTATAGCACATTATTGGTGTCAAATTCAATAATACAACCACAATCACAAATGCAGCGAATCTTTATCTATCATACCCATCCATATATTATTTCTCCTTTCTAAATATCCACAATACAACATTGACATCATATTCAATGGTATAACCAAAATTTCAAATACGCGAAATCTCCATCAATTATATCAGAACAGAGACTGTTTCTCATTTTTAGATACCCACATAGTTCTGTTTTCTAACATTTTGACAAATCATCACTTTTGTCACTATTTCTATTAGCTTAAGCACTTAACACATGCTTATATGTGTGACTCATGCTTATGCGACTCAGACTAGAGATCAGTTGCTATTATCTGCTATGACATGTCTAAAAAGCATGTAGCATGGCGCATATTTAAGAAAAAGCCAATATAAGATAGTAGTTCTGGGCTCTAATACCACAAATGTAACACCCCACCCTTTTGGAAACCATACCCGACATCCTAAATGACATCTGAGTTTAAGCCCCACGAGGGTGGCTTGCTAGAGCACTCAATCAGTCAAATCTCATTACAAAAATCTTCTTCCCTTTTTTAATTTTTTAAAA